>OY757549.1:12987662-13000162 GCA_963584105.1 Alviniconcha strummeri
CCATTTTAATGTTTCATAACTGTGAGGGACAAAGTCACAAGACAATGTCCACAGACCGCAACTTTTGAAAGAAAGGAGAGCCGAAGCGGATTCGAACCGAGGTCCCTCCGCTTACAAGCCTAGGCCAAACCGGCTCACAAAAAGTCCCATTATCGTATAGGTTCCTTATGAAGCAGTAGAGGAGTGTGCAAAGGACAACCAGGCTGGCCTGTGCTCTCACAAAACAGGCAACTGTCAGCTTTTTGGAGGAGAATCGTTGCACTCGCTTCAGAGACGTTCGTGAGAGGTTGGTTGAAGTGCTGCTTTTATGTCCACAGAAACCGTAGGTTTATTAGGACGTCCACCTCTACTTTCACACAGCTCCTGAGCTCTGTCGTGAGAGGAATAAGGTAGCCGACGTAACTGGACCACCAACAGTGGATCGAGCGTCCCTGCCCCCAATGCGTGAAGAGATAGGATGGAAATAGTGATAAGGGTACGTGTGCCTATTAATGTAGTTATATGTCAATCATATTATGTGTGTGACACTGTTTATTTTTAGAGTGCATTTCCATAAATAATATATATACTATATTTAAATAATATTTGAGGTTTTAACCTTGCTTGTACACTACTGCGTATTCTTAAACTGTGAATCTTTTATACACAGAGATATAGTTCCTTTGTTTGTTTGTAATTCAGTGTGGCACCCACGTTTTCCTTTGAATGGAATACAGAAGTACTTGACTGGACTGCGAACGGACATGCAAATTCCTAACTGGGTTCGTGACCTACATAACACGGGTGGTTTCACGACAGATGAAATTGGTAACTTCGTTGCTATCAACGGCTACGGTTACCACCATAATCTGTCAGTAACGATTTTGTTCCGGTCATTTTGAGGTGTAGTAAGAGGCTGTGCGAACGGAGAGCCTTACGAATGACTCTTCACTCGTCCTGTTTCTGTTGGTGAGACTTAGTTTAGGCCTACCCATGTGAGAGGAATCATTAACCCAGATCTCCAAATGACCCCGCACAAAAATTCAAATATTATAGCATCATATAAACTGAAGCGAAAGAGAAAGCTGTGGGATTTGAGATAACGTTTCAATGCATATTCAAATGGGAGCAATTCTATAAAAATGAAGAAAATCAATTAATTAAAGTATTTATATAGCTCAAAACACCATTCGGAAAGAGCGCACTAAAAGCGCCGCGCGCGCGCATGCACACACACACACACACACACACACACACACACACACAAACACACACACACACACACACACACACACACACACACACACAAACACACACACACACACGCACGCACGCACGCACGCACGCACGCACGCACGCACACACTTCAGAATTTTATTTTTCTTCTTCATTAAGAGTGCGCCATTATGTGCCGGAAACCACATCAACATCTGAGTGTAGCATTATCTGGGCAGATGCGCAACTTCATCAACGTGACGGTGTGGCATTAACATCAGTAGGGAAAGTCACAGAACTGCCGATAGGACACATCCCTGAGGGACTCTAGCATTTCATAACACGAATCCGTTAGAGAGCACATGGTCTCTGCAAATACGACAGGAAGAGACGGGATGGGGGAAGGTGGGGGGGGGGGGGGGGATTGTCAGTCTGGAGAGAAGGAGATGGAGAGCAATAATTCGCAGGGTTGTGTCATGACATCAGTTGTCAGCCACGTTCATCTGTCTGGGATCACAGGCAGAAGGTACTGAATGTGAAGACGGTCTTTAACGACGCTGAAAAGCCGTTACAGCAACAGCAACAATAACAAAAACAAACAAAAAATACACCCCGTTAGTTCGGTTGACCTATCAGTACATCGCTTTTAGCAACAACAACAAAATACAGCTAAATCGTCAGTCTATTAGTTGACTGACTCTTACCAAAAACACAAAAAAACTCTCACGAAAACAACATAGCTCAACCAAAAGCAAATAAGTATCCTAGTTCTACATCTCATTTTTCAGGGTTTAAGTGTTGTTTTGTAGCTTGAAAAAGGGGGATTACCCCTAAAATCACATGCTGCATTTGTACTAATAAATAGTAAACATGATGCTTAACGTCCACAGAAACCATAAGGTTTATTAGGGGCGGGGAGAAGGGGGAAGGGGTATGGAGGTGGAGGGGGGGGGGAGAGAGATTATATACCTATCGCTACACTGTCACCACCAGAATTACTTATGCATTAAGGTGGCAGCGATGAGAGCCATTTTAATGTTTCATAATTGTGAGGGACAAAGTCACAAGACAGTGTCCACAGACCACAACGTTTGAAGAGAAAGGAGAGCCGAAGCAGATTCGAACCGAGGTCCCTCCGCTTAGCAGCCTAATGCCTTACCGCCAGGCCAAATCGGCTCACTTTAATAAACAGCGTTCTTTTTAACCTTTTATGTGTTTGACTCTTAGCAATTCACGAAAAACGGCGGATCCCTCGCTTCAAGACTTACAGCCTAGTTTCGTTGTGCTCAGTTTTGCTGGTGTGTAACCACACAAGGAAACATAGAAACGGTCACTGTAGAGAGTGGGGCGGGGGTTGGATGAGGGAGAGTGCATGGTGTACGTACGTAGCTCAAACATGCACAAACTTGACCGTGATTAAAGGATAAACAGGCAAGAAGCCTAATGTAGTTAGTTGGTTGGTTGGTTAATTAGTTGCGAGTCGCTTGGCTGGACGGGTGACTGGATAGTTGGTTGGTGCATAGCCTGGGCTAGCGAGCGTTTAGCTGAGTTGGTGGTTATTTGTTCGATCGGTCGGTTGGAAAATTATTTCACCAAGCGAAAACTTAAACAAGTTGACTGCAAGCGTGCTAAAACAAGGTCCAAACACACGAAGAGTTCAAAAGAACGCTGATTTTAATGGGACGACACAAAATATGCGTGCATTTTCTGGAGACGCCAACACCAGCAACCAACCAGGATAAAGTAGAAAAGAAGAAAAAAATTAATTTGCCTGTCAGTCCTTTGCTTTGAAAAAGGGGTAAACCCGATAATAATGTCTCATTAAAATCATGTTCGTTTCAACCTTCTGTGTGTTTGAAAGTTACTTCAACCCTACGCAGACCACAGGTTTTGCCTGGGCCTTACATACACACACACACACACACACACACACACACACACACACACACACACACACACACACACACACACACACACACACATACATACATAGTCTTCTACACTGGGCGTCCATACAAGAAGTCCTTTATTCCTAATAACAATGAGTGGACCATTCATCAAAGGATTTTACCAGAAACCCATGTCACAAGCATCTAATATCAAATGGCACTGAGTGAAAGCACACGCCGGGATGTAAATATCACAAACAGCCCTCGCAGGACACAGGAAGCTGTCAGGGAGGGAAGCAATACTGCCGACTCTGACTCTATCAACAAGAACACTGCGTCTGCATTAATTCACCAAACGGCACCGCATATAATTACAGTAACGTACGTTGCTTAACTCTCTCTCATTAATGTCCGTTGGACTGTTGAGTGGTACCCGCCGAAGTGGTTGCCTACATTGACCATTTTAATCACACTGCCCGTGTTTGGGCATGCCAGTGGCCCGCGGCTTGTTTGATGACGTTTGTGTCGCAACCGCAGAGTGAAAACCCGTGTAGACGGTCACAGTGTGGTGAAGGACAATGTTTGCCTCCGCCGGGTGACCGACATTAGTCATCGTGGTCGTCATGTTCAGCAATCACTCCAGTACTCAGTGGCAAACGTAAGCCGTCCCCCGCCACCCACCCACCTGCACACACACACACACACACACACACACACACACACACACACACACACACACACACACACACACACAAACACACACACACACACACGCACGCACGCACGCACACACGCATGCGCGCACACACGCACGCACGCACGCACGCCACGTATAACCATACACACACACACACACACACACACACACACACACACACACACACACACACACATGCGCGCGCGCGCGCGCGCACGCCACGTACGTGAAACACACACACACCACCACGACCACCATAACCATGGCCCCATTTTTTTTAACACCGAAGTACGGTAAAAATCGCACAATCTATACAATAATGACCCCCCCCCCCCCCCCCCCCCCCCACCACTTCCCTCCGGGTCTCAAGCTTTTCCAGTTCTCGGAAACAAAAGTATGACCCTCCCCCCCTTCCCCTCCTCAGTACGGTCCCAGTTTTTCAAACACACAGAAACAAGAGTACGATGTTCCTCAACCCACCACCCACCCCCCTCGCGGTCCCAGCTTTTCCAACGCTCAGACACAAGAGTATGATTCTCCTTCCACCCACCCACCCCCGCCCTAACGCCTCTTGCGGTCCGAGCGTTTCCAACACTCAGAAGCAAAAGCATGGACCCCCGATCAGATTGTTATTGCTCTGTTGCTCTTGCTTCACGCAGCGCCCGCCTCCGCTGCTGTGGGAATAACTCTGATTCAGATTAGGGCTGGAGTTTTTCTATTCCGCATCCACAAAACCGGCGAGTCATGGTCAGTCGTTTGGGTTTGTGGCTTGATTTTGGCCTAGACGTGATCTGCTGGCGGCTGATTCAGTCTGACAACACCATCGGGTGACAGTGTATTCGGTCTGAAATCATCGGTTTACGGTGGTACTGTCTGACCACGTCACTGGTAGAGACGGCCTTCGGTCTGGCAATGCATTTGTTGACGGTAGAATCGGTCTAATAACGTCATATGCTGACAATGAATTCGATCTGACAATAGTTGCTGGTGGATTCAGTTTCACGTCATCGGCTGACAGAAGATTGGGCTTGAAAAATCAAAACTCCTATGAATGAATGAATGAAAATTTATATATAGCTGCTGGTGGATTCAGTTTCACGTCATCGGCTGACAGAAGATTGGGCTTGAAAAATCAAAACTCCTATGAATGAATGAATGAAAATTTATATATAGCGCATAAAAAAAACTTTCACACAAAACCTTGCGTGTTCACAGCGCCAGATACACACAGTGCATACATGTAAGCTCTCGCAAGCTAAAACTCCGAAAGGACGCTCATACCAAAAAGTACAAACAGCTCATACCCACCCACCCTTTCCCAAAAGTGTAACTATACATAGCAGTTAAATGTAAAAAGATATACTGAGTTACAAATAATGATAACAGAAAAAAGAATCACACACACACACACACACACACACACACACACACACACACACACACACACACACACACACACAGAGTAATTATGGCAACATCATCTTCACTTAACACACACACCATCGCAGGCGCACGTACGCAATCGCATTGACTATCATCCCTAGGTAAAGAAGTGGGTTTTCAGCGAAGGTCTGAAAGACAATGGAGTCCTTCTCCTTTATGCTCTCGGGGAGGACATTCAGAGGGAGGGAGCGACATAACTCTCTCGGGGAGGACATTCAGAGGGAGGGAGCGACATAACTATCTGAAGGCTCACTGGCCGTATCGCTTTGTCTTGAAATCTCTGGGCCCGGGCACATCAAGGAGAGATCTAGATGCTGATCTGAGAAGGCGAGAAGGGTTGTGTTTTTGGAGAAGATCAGAGAGGTAGAGGGGATGTTATCATCAACTGACCGCCTGGTAAGTGGCAGAGAGAATTTTGTGGCAGATCCGTTTCTGGATGGGAAGCCAGTGAAGCTGTCTAAGAATGGGAGTGATGTGGTCTGGGGTTTTTTGGGGGGTTTTTTGCATTTCATGACAGTTCTTGCAGCAGCATTTTGCACTGCCTGTAGACGTTTAATCTGTTTTTGGGGTAGTCCCGACAGAAGGCTATTGCAGTAGTTAAGCTTTGACAAAATCAGACAGACAGCAATGCTTGCATCGATGGTGTTTTGTCAGACAATGTCACAGGTTGACGGTGGATTTTTTCTGACGCCATCGGTTGGCTGTTGAGTCACCAATAATGCATGTATTTGTAGTGTGTGTTTGGGGGGGGTGGGGGGGGTAATAAAATCAGTGTATCCATAGGTCTTTGTAAGCGTTCCGGGGTCTTACGAGAGGGGGCGCTATACATAATTATTATGATTAAACTACGGTACTGGGTTGCTGTATGTCGTAGACAGTTTAGTGAACAAATCGAATAGTGCCTGAATGCAAAAACAAAAAACAAAAACGTCGCATAGCAGGACACAGTTCGTAGCCAGCCGATACTTTCGTCAAAATAAACATTTGGTGTGTGTGTGTGTGTGTGTGTGTGTGTGTGTGTGTGTGTGTGTGTGTGTGTGTGTGTGTGTGTGTGTGTGTGTGTGTGACGTGTGTCTGTCATTGTGTGTGTAACTGCGTGAGTGCCTGCATGTGTGTGCCTGCTTATGTGCACGCATGAACTGTTTTGGCCAGTGTGATTGTACCTCACGGATACACATGCTTTCCTATATATAATAAGGCAATCTCAAAAACACTGAAAAGCCTTTATGTCCGAGTAGTCAACTATGATCCAACCTAGAATATGAAAACGATGTATACTGTAAAAAAAAAATCATCACAACTCAGGCACAATTTGAATATAATAATGACGTGTGCTTGTTGTTGTTGTTGCTGCTGCTGCTGCTGCTGCTGCTGCTGTTGTTCCACATAATTATACGAGACTGAATAAACAATATTTCTCGTATATCAGGAAGAAACGAAAATTCTCAACTCACAAATGAGAGTGGTTCACTGTTCACAGTGCAGAATCTGGGAGCCGTTTTCAACTGAACAAAACTAGGTCGCCCAGCTATTACGTCATAACCCAGGGTCACGTGTTACGTCCTGTTACAACCTAGCAAAGGCGAGGGTGGGGGGGGGGGGAGATGAGAAGTCCCAAAGTATTACTTGAAGAACATGTCACTCCAAGTAAGTAAACATGGTGCTTAACGTCCACGGAAACCATAAGGCTTATTAGGGACGGGGGTGTCACTCCAAGTGCAAACTTGTCAATAGCCTGTGCCTGGAGAGGGACAGAATCTATTTTTATCTCAGTTATTTTTAGCGCCTATGACCCAGATTTGCGTCAGTAGACGCTTTGCTAGGATACACAATACGCCATGAAGGGGATATGAAAAAACTGAATGCACCAGAAACGCCGGCAACAATTAAAAAGTAAAATCCGATATAGTAATCGAAGCATGTAAAGCCGGCTGTAGAACTGGCGGTGTAGGCTATAATATATTCTGTCTTACTTCTGTTTAAAAGATGGAGCCGCTGATCGTTTTTTTCTCAATGGATGGGGCTTTGTACGTGCGAAACTGCAAAACTGTATTGCATGTCAGCGTGTGTGTGTGCCTGTCTGTGTGTGTGTGTGTGTGTGTGTGTGTGTGTGTGTGTGTGTGTGTGTGTGTGTGTGCCTGTGCCTCTGTGTGTGTGTGTGTGTGTGTGTGTGTGTGTGTGTGTGTGTGTGTCAGTGTCACTGTGTGTGTGTGTGTGTGTGTGTGTGTGCGCGCGCCATAGTTTACATGGCAAGAAAGAGATTGTTAGACTTAAATTTTATTTATTCATAACTTTTATACATGGCTAAGAGTATTACTGTGTCTATTTATTAACGCACTGTGGTGAATGGAACGTCACCCAGACAAATTCCTATGCACATTTTAATGTCACTGGCAAATAAATATTCTTGTAATCTTGTAATTTCTGCATTCGCGGTACCCATTGCCGGTGTACCGGCTTTGGACACACATTTTGTTCAAAATGGTTTAGACTACCTGACCATCAAGTTGCAAAGCATCAGTCATTTACCTTGAGTCACGAAGCTTCCGGAATTCAGTGGTCAACGGGAGTTACGACACCGGGCGGCATCACAATGCTGACGTCACAGCGCACTGTAGCCGGAGTCGTCCCACGGAAGTTACTCAGGCAGGTTGTCGTAATCACCTTTTGGCGCAAGGGACACAATCGTTTCCGTCACGTAGTATTGTTAACTCCTCGTAGAAGGCACAGAAAACAACCACGTCCACGGCGTTTAAGTGGAGAAGTGAACGTAATTCATTGACACGCCACGCTTCTCCCCCTGATTGTTCGTACAGAAATATCGTCTGCTGCCCCGGCACTCGGCTAGCAATACTTTATCACTTCAATTCACAACGCTGTTGGTCTGTCAGACACAACAAAACAGCCGCCGTCACGAAATTCGACGGCTGGTGAGTCAAAACCCCGTTGTGCCTTTCTTGGCCCTGTAACAGGCGGGCGCGCGTGCTGCACAGCGTAGTCGCTCCAGTCTCGTGCAACCGTATCGCGCTCCGCTCCAACATTGACGAGGGAAAACCAGCTTTTCACGTGCCGGCGCGGGCGACGACTGCATTAAGTGGCGCGTGTTCGTTTTCGAACATGCCGTTGCTGCTCAAGACCTGCCTTCATTAGTTTAAACGCCGCTCGGAGATCTCTTTCGGCATGCGTTTGGCTGTTACTGATCTTGACAAGGGACTTGGGACCGTATAGTTGTAACCACAAACTTGGCAGCTGTCTAGGTGTATGTTGAAGAGCTTGGGACCCCGGAATGATGGTGATGTACGTGTCTATTGATAACAACAGACGCGGGGCCTGAAATGATATACATGTATACTGATGGCAGCAGACGATGTATATTAATATAATTATGTGCATACTGATGGCAACAGACGTGGGACTTTTAGTGATGTGTATTGACGACAACAGTACATGGGACCTATAATGATGTATATTGATGACAAGAGAAACGGGATTTACAGTGATATGTATTGATCATTACAGACAAAGCCCCATCGCGACGTTTACTGATACAGCAGTTAGCAGTTGGAGTTTAACGTCCCGTCAGCTACACAGGATCGTATCAGGACAATCAGACTCTGTCTGAGCAAAAGAATCTTTAAAATTCTTCTCATAGAAAAATCCGTTCTCAAGTCAAATCTATAAAATCAATCCATAGACAAATTTCAAAGCAAAACATACGTACACAAAGAGAAAAACAATTTCTGAAAGAGTTAGTCCTTTCGATACTGCCATTGCTATCCAAAAACAAAACAAAAAAAGGAATATTAAGACTAGGACATGGTGTCATCGACCATTAAGATTAAAGAAACTTTTTTTAACAGAAAAAAAAAAAAAAAAAAAAAAAAAAGGAATGGACATAAAAACTTTTTTAAAGTATTACATAAATGTATAATGGCAAATGCCAATGCCTTATGACATCAAACTGCACATACTTCCTATAATCTCTTAGCTGCTCAACATGAGCCATACAAAAAACAAGAAGAAGAAAAAAGAAAAGAATAACATGTCTTTTAGTAAAAACTACTGGATAATTGTCTCGGGGGAAAATCAGGAGATTGGATCATTAGCGGGTGTATGCGCTTAGTCTCTACGGACATGATTTTTTGGTTGTTATAAATACTTAATTATTGTTAACAATAAGTGTGTGTGTGTGTGTGTGTGTGTGTGTGTGTGTGTGTGTGTGTGTGTGTGCGTGTGCGTGTGCCTGTGCGTGCGTGCGTGCGTGCGTGCGTGCGTTAAGTTTGATTTTGAAACACTTTATTGTTTGGTAATCAAGTTTGCTTAGGAAACAAAAGCAGAGTAAAACAAACAAACAAAAACAGTCAAGGCTGCTTAATCCAAAAGTAAATTTAATGCTTTAATTTTATTACAACATAAAATTGTATTCAATGCAGTACCAGTTAAAACAAATAAAAGAAAAACAAGTTGCGCTACATGCATATTCTAGATAGCTTTTATTGAAACAACAACAACAAGAAAACAAAAAAATAAACAAAACCGAATAAAACGCACTCTTGAAACAATAAACAAATATTACTTTGTCAATCAAAATGTTATACATTAATTAGCAAAGTAAGAAAACAGAAATACGATAATAATCGACGCAAATGTCATATTCAGACAGAAACAGCCGATGATGGTGTGGGACTTAATGTCCCCAAACGTCGGGCTGACATATCAGGGACAATAAAACAGCCGACGAAACTGGACTTTATTAGCGCTGGACTGACGTCACATCTAGCCGGTAGGCGCTAACAAGGGACATAACCTGGTATGCCCATAAATATACAAGCAAAGGTAGATAAACTGCACCAAGGTCACACTAACAAACAGGCTATTTCTTACAGAAATTACTGGGCTAACAAATACCAGTCAGATGAGGACAGCCAACTTCTCCTTCCTTCCTTCCTTCAATCTGTACTGATCAGTGACGTTATAAACAAGGCAGGCATGTGTGGCGGAAGTGTCGAGTACGTAGCGAGCAACCTTATTTTGTTGTTCATTAATAAAGACCGATCCAACAAGGCTGCGGCAGGAGGACAGCTCAAATTCAAAGCAACAACAAACAAACAAAAGTTGGGGGGAACTCCTGTATAAATATTTACTGACAGAACAATGAAAGGAAGCATGCGGATGAAAACATTTAATTTGCACTTTCATCTCTTTATTCTTCGTCTTTGCGTATGTGTGTGTGTGTGTGTGTGTGTGTGTGTGTGTGTGTGTGTGTGTGTGTGTGTGTGTGTGTGTGTGTGTGTGTGTGTGTGAGTGTGTGTGTGTGTGTGTGTGTGTGTGTGTGTGTGTGTGTGTGTGTGTGTGTGTGTGTTTGTTGTTGTTGTTGTTGTTGTTGTTTGACGTTTTCATGCTGGGGGGTTTTCGTCGGTTCAATTCCCCTTTAAGAATCACAACCAGTTCCGCTGCAAATGACTTCTACCACGAGCCAGTAGTATTCATCCGCTCAGTCGTTGCTTTGCGCGGAATTCCACTAAGTAACGCCAAAGGGAGTAGAGTAGACCACGGTTTAGGTCTAATCACCCTGATAGAGAGACCAGCACTATCTATTGCTAATGCCTCCAGCGGTTTTGTCTTCACCCACTTCATTCCAAACAGACACAGCTAATTGACTCTGCACGTGGGGTCCGTTAACCCGAATCCAAAATCGGCTGCGGCTGAAGCTTTCATCTTGTCGGCTCACCTTCCTCACTCTAGCGTGGCGAAGGTAAGAAAAATGAGGAACACGCCTTTCCAAAAGCCAAGAGTACTTGTTCCAGAACTTAGGAGCTGCAGCAGAGTCTACAGAGATGCAGGTGTGTTTGTGCAGTATCAGTGCACAGAATGGGAGATCGGATCTCAGAGCCTTTCGATTCGTAATTCTGTTCGTCGCGAGTATGTAAACATGGTGCTTAACGTCTGCAGAAACCATAACGCTTATTAGGGACGAGGAGAATGGGGAGAAGACGGTATGGAGGTGGGGCAAGAGGGACATAGTATACCTAGCGCTACACTGTCACCACCAGAATGACTCCTGCATTAAGGTGGGCAGCAATGAGAGACATTTTTATGTTTCATTAACTGTGAGGACAAAGTCACAAGACGTGTCCATATACCACAACTTTTGAAGAAAAAGGAGAGCCGAAGCGGATTCGAACCGAGGTCTTACCAGCCTAGCACCTTACCGCCAGGCCAAACCGTCTCACTCTATTCGTCGTGGCGCAGGAAGACTATAAATACGAAAATGACTCAAGTTACAGCTTCATGACGAATCAACTCCGCTCTTTCAATACCAGGAGTCCGAACAACGAAAATGAATGTAAACTGTTCTATATTACCGTCCGAGCTAAGATCGAACACTTGCAAAAGAGAAGAGGCGGCAGACGTTTGCACGCTCAGGAATATGTGTATGTGTGGGTGTGGGTGTGTGCGGGTGGGTGGGTGGGTGGGGGGGGGGGGTGTGGCCGTGCCTGGCTGTAAGCGTTTCCTCATAAACTTTTATTATCATGAAAACATACCAGTGACGGAATGGCGGCAAGCTGTTATCCGACACACTCAGACAGATGGTATGCTGGTGTTCGGCATTCAGAAGGCCAGTAGGATATAGAATATGAGTCCAGTAGGCTGGTGTCCGATACTCGAAAGGATGGTAGGCTGGTGTCCGATACTCGGAAGGACGGTAGCCTGATGTTCGATACTCGAAAGGACAGTAGGCTGGTGTCCGATGCTCAAAAGGACGGTAGCATGGTGTCCGATACTCGGAAAGGCGTTAGCATAGTGTCCGATACTCGGAAGCACGGTAGGCTGGTGTCCGATACTCGGAAGGACGGTAGCCTGATGTTCGATACTCGAAAGGACAGTAGGCTGGTGTCCGATGCTCAAAAGGACGGTAGCATGGTGTCCGATACTCGGAAGGACGTTAGCATAGTGTCCGATACTTGGAAGGACGGTAGGCTGGTATCCGATACTCGGAAGGACGGTAGGCTGGTGTCTTATACCTGGAAGGACGCCGTAGTCTGGTGTCCTATAATCGGAAGGACGGTAGGCTGGTGTCCGATTTTCTGAAGGACGGTAGACTGGTGTCCGATACTCTAAATACCAGCATGTTGTCCGATACTCGGAAAGACGGTAGGCTGGTGTCCGATACTCGGAAGGACATCAGGTTTGCATCCAACAGTCGGAAAGAGGGTAGGCGTTACTCAGAATGACAAGTTTGTATCCGTTACTCGGAAGGACGGTAAAGCTGGTAT
>OY757549.1:13005162-13010162 GCA_963584105.1 Alviniconcha strummeri
CGTGATGTTGCACGTAGTCGTGTGCATTGCTACAAACAGGTTGTGCTGTCGTATTATTTTGTGCTCCCCCCCACCCCCCACCCCTCCCACCAGGATGGTATTGAGTCCATTATTATATCAACTGTCGCATATTATCGGGTGTAGAGGAGACAGGGGCAGGTCGGGACAAACCCAATATTAAGTACGAGGTTATCATTGGTGGTATGAAGAGGCAGAGCACACAAGGGTCTACACACACAAGGGAGTTGATCAGCGCTCGAAAGACGTCACACAAACACAACAAATACCCGAGACATCTATGGTAAGTCTCACCTGGCATGCGAGTAAATACAAGGTACGTAAACTCCACCAGAATCCTCAATGGAAGCATGCACAAATTAAAAGACCTTACTGAAATACTGAAAACAGTGTTCAGGAAAAAATTAAAGCAAAATAATGTTACGCCTCTTATCGCGAGAGAAAATGGGTCAGCTATCTCCTTTGAATCGAGCTGAAGTCAATAAAAGTGTGATATCCATATAACTTGTCTATATGCTTAACAAACCAAACAAAGTGTGACCTGAACCAGACACTGATTTACCTAAGTATGTACACAGCTTTGATGTTTTGCAACTGCCAGATGCTGCTGTGGTCTTGAAACGTGGTCACGGTCACTAACGGTGGTAACAACACTACGTGTCAACAGTGATCAATGAATACTACGTTCCTTCCCTAATAAGCCGTATGTTTTTTGTGGACGTCAAGCACCTTGTTTCCTTGAACACTACTGTCGTGCAAAGTTTGACATGTATCACATTTACAGAGTCCGAGACAATCGTAACGTTAAAGATGTGGCCAACGCCCGGAAGACCAGATGGAAGGCCGACCAGCCAGACAAAAACCCTTGAATTACACTTACTCACATTATTTTCATCAAACTCCAAGCACGTGTTTACGACATCCTTCCTTTGGAGGAAGGTGCCGGAAAGCGATGGTCGGAGTGTGTCTTTTCATGTGAGTCAAAAAGGGATTCTACAGTGTACAGACAAGTCGTGTTTTTATGTGTTTGTCAGAACGAGTACGTACTCCAGCAGGGCGGGAGCCATGTCAGTAGCGGTGGCAGAGGCACCGTAGGTCCAACTGGCGTGGTTGGTGGCGGTGGTGGTGGACAGCAGCGCCCACACTTGACAAGACAGGGGTAGCGACATCACGCGAGGGAGACCACCCGTGTAACGAGCCTCCAGCGCCACCTGCACTTGGCTCTCCGTCAGGGCTGAAGTGAATGCACAAAGCAGACGTGGCAAACACACGTGTACACATACACACACAGGCCTGGTACAAACATTCCAGCGCGCATATGAACTATCAAAACACACGCACGCACACTTACATACGTGAACAAAACCAAAAAGCTCTCTCTCTCTCTCTCTCTCTCTCTCTCTCTCTCTCTCTCTCTCTCTCTCTCTCTCTCTCTCTCTCTCTCTCTCTCTCTCTCTCACACACACACACACACACACACACACACACACACACACACACACACACACACACACACACACACACACACACACACACACACACAACACATGCAAACAACGCAACAGACCTGTCTGCAGCTCCAGCCTACAGGACTTTTTCATCGCCCTCAGATCTCCAACCTTGCATACACCGCCACATGACAGAACCAGGCTGCCGGCTGCAACGCAGACCCACCCCGGGTATACACAACTTCAGATCTCACATCCCCACCTTGTACGCACAACCTGCTGAACCAGGCTACAACACAAACCCACCCCGGGTATACACAACTTCACATCTCACATCTCCCACCATGTACACACACCCTGCTGAACCAGGCTGCAACACAAACCAATCCCGGGTATACACAACTTCAGCGACATCACATCCCCACCCTGTACACACACCCTGTTGAACCAGGCTGCAACACAAACCCACCCCGGATATGCATACCCAGATCTCTAGCGATTCAGTCTAAAGTATCTCCACACCGTCAGACAGCAAAACCATGCTGCAACCCCAGCGGAGGGTGGAGTAGGAGGCATGATTATAGGGGTACACGAGCCACCCGGTGACAAAACAAGCCTGTAAAACGGGGACACGCAGACTGTTCGACCAGAAAATGAGACTGTCGTTTGCTCTACTAACCCATAATATCTTGAAAAGTGGCATACCCTGACGACGAAGTCATAAACAGAAGCTGGGCGGCCAGGAACGGGATATCACAAGACGAATGTAAGAAGGTGCCCAGCAAGGATGACTGGATGTTGGGCCCGGCATACCGTGAAGACGGATGCCCCGAGGTAGAGGGTGAAAACCCGTTAAGAAGCAAGAAGGGTGTCTAGAAACACGACCTGGCGCAGGTCACAAACCATAAAGCGGGAAGAATGGTGTCTGGGTTTTGGGCCTGGCGTACCGTGAAGAAAGTAAGGCGCCCAGGCATAAGGACTGGCGGTGACGTTCGCGCCCAGCACGTGCAGCGAGGTGTGGGTGACGGCACGAGCAGCCAGCCTGGCGGCGTAGTCCATCAGTCTCTGCACGAGGTTGGTCTCAGAGCACACGACGAGCACGTGCAGGGGCGGCACCTGGAACAGCCACAAAGTCAGGCACCAGCACTGACAGTGTGCGTGTCTAAAGACGGATGCACAGCACTGACAATGTACATGTCCTACTACGGGTACACAGCACTGACAATGTACGTGTACGAACATGGGTACCCACACTGACAATATACTCATTCAAACACGGGTACACAACACTGTCAGAGTACATATCCAAACATAGGTGCAAAGCACTGACAAAGTACAGGTACACAGCACTGGCAATGTACATGTACGTCCAAACACAGGTACACAGTACTCACATAGGTCACATAGCACTGTCAATGCACAAGTCCAAACACGGGTACACAGCGCTGTAATAATTATATCCAAAGACTGGTACAGAGCAGAGACACTGTATAAACACAGATACACAGCACTGACAGTCTACATGTACAAATACAGGTACACAACATTGACAATGTAGGTCTACAAATACAGGCATCGGCATTGTCTGCATGTACAGACACAGCAAACACAGGCATTAGTACTGAAAGGGCACCAGCACCAGCATTATAAATGTAACACATGTACATACGCTTTCATTAGCAATGACAATATGCAGATACAGGCACCAGTATTAATAATGTAATGTACAAACATAGATGGCAGTACTGACAATGACGGATACAAACTAAAGCACCAACACTAACAATGTACGGAAAACGGGTACTCACACTGTTCATGAATACACATACACACACGAACGTTGAATATATCCCTCAGAGTTTAAAAAGAATCGTAAACACAGTACCTCCGAAGTGAGCACGAGACTGATCAGAAGAAGCAGTTTAAGTTTGAAGAAACAATTCGGCGGACACACACAACCTGCAGTAGAACGAAAAAAGTCAACAGTGGTTTATCAAAGCCTCACTTGAGTGTGTCGTCATTGTACATATAGCCTAGCTTTCACTCTTTGCTTAACTGAGAAGGGGCAAAGTCATCCATGACAACAAAGCAACGGACGTGTTAAAAACAGGGTTTCTGGTAGGAGCTTTAGTTGCCGGTTATCTGGTCCATTGCTATTAATACTGTCAGTCTTCATTCAAATTTCTGTCAGTCTTTATAAAAACTTTTGTCAGTCTTAATGTTCTGTTCAAAAACTGAGAAATACATAACATCAGTGAATGACACGCAAACTTGCAAAACGGGCGAAAGGACAAAAAGAGGGAGACAGACAGACAGACAGAGGCAGACAAATCAGACACAGACGAACAAGACAAGACAAGCATTCATTTCCGCAAGCCCATAAAAAGATAAATCTATGTACATAAACACTTCAAACAATTGCAAAATGCTTGACAGCAAGCTCTAATCAAAGCAAGACAAGTTCCGGTTGTCAAAACTACGTCACGTTTTCTAAGATTAGTACAATTTCGACTTACTTTTACGAACACACATTATGTAACATGGAAGACAAACGCTCGAAGGTTTCTTTAAGTATTTATAAACGCTGTCACGGCCGAGTAGCAATTTGTTCTATGACTTAGGTCCCGTCAGTAGGCCACTGATACACCTCGTTCCAACGTTGTCAAATAGATGGCAAAAACAGATAAGTGCTTTTCTTTTGTAATTTCAACACAATAGCAGCGGATCCATAATGTGAAACTCCCGTGACTCCCGTATACCTAGGGTTTGAGGCGTAAAATAAATTCTCTCCGTTTACCAACGCCAGGTCATAGCATTACTAAATGCATGGACCTATATGTAGGTCCATGACTAAATGTTAACAAACATTGCGTACCAGCCAAGTGGAGCGCCATAAGGTGTGGGAACACAAAGGGCGTGTTGTTCCATCCTGGAAACAAACCAACACAGGAAACGTAAAACAGCACAAGAAACATTGACCTCTTAACACCTCTTTACATTCCGAATCTGGTAGGGCCAGCAAAAACGAAACGGGTCAAGCCAAAAAGTCCAAGAAAAGGGTGCCGTTTTATCTTGCAGGTGCCCAACTGCTCAGTTGGCAGAAGAGAGCTCTGATCAAGCGAACTTACCGTTCATGTAGAGGGTGGGGGTCTGTTCACGTCAGAGGGTGATGGGGGTTGGCATATGTAATATAAAACCTGCATTGAATAGTATATAGTAATTATACGACATGCATTGAACAGAATGCATGACATAATATACAGAAATTGAACAGACAGTATATAGCACAAGCATTGAGAAGACAGCATGAAATATAAAACATGCATTAAGCAGATAGTACATTCGGCTGGCAAGGCAAGCATTGAGAAAACTGTATGTAAGGCATCTATTCAACAGATACTCTGCGAAATAAACAGGTATCAAACAGACTGCAAAACAGATTGCACTGAACAGACCCTGTATGAAAAACACAGTATATAGAATAAACAGTAAGTAAACCTGTATTGAACAGAAAGTATTAACAGATATTGTTGA
>OY757549.1:13012662-13017662 GCA_963584105.1 Alviniconcha strummeri
CCTCAAAGACGCTGGTGACGTTGTCGGCCTGCAGGTGGACTCTCTGTGTCCCGATGACGTCGTAACCTTGACCCAGTTGCACGCGTGAACACATGTCATCTGGTCAAGAGAGAAAGAACAGCACAGAGATATATGGTCAACGTTGTTCAGGGCACCACATCCACACAGAGAGTTTAGTAAGTAAGTATAAGTAATTAGCTTGATTTTAAAATCCAATCAACAGGTCAGGCTCACCCCAAAAAGAGGTAAATACCGTTTCAAACCTCTTCTGATACGTAAACTCTTACTCCAGTCAAGTTTACAAAATCAGTTCAAACACAAATACAAAACAGAACAGAACAGACACAAATAGCAAAAGACAAAAGTTCTAAGAGTTAGTCCCTCCTATATTTAGAGATTGTCCTTATTTAGAAGAAGAAGAATTGGTTAACAGGCACAGAAGAGTATAAGTCATCTGGTAAACAGAAAAGTAACAGTGCGAGTCATCTGTTTAACAAGCAAACAGCGCTGTAGGTACACATAGTCAAAAAAGCGCAATTAAAAGATAGTCACTCATGTAGAATCACACTGATGCGAGTGCAGTGAGTCTGCTAGAGAGCGGAGAACAGAGCTGCATAAAAGTTATCAACAACAACAACAAGGGAAAAGGTACAAGTCAAGTGGTCAGCAGAGAGCTAACAGAACATGTCATCTGGTCAACATGGGAATAGCTAAACGTCCTCTTCAGATCACAAACCATCCTCTCATCTCAACACTTACTTCCAGTAACAAGGCCACCCCCTGATCCTAATACCATTCTCTGATCTCAACACCCATTTCGTATATCAAGACCCACCTCTGACGACAACACCCACAGTCTGATGTCGCTGACCCGTGTGAACATCCGTGTCTCCAAGACTGCGCACCTGTAGTATCTCTGCTAACAGTTTGTCTGAAGGAAATATTGAGATGAAATACTGATAGATAACTGTCCACAACAAAATCAACAGCTGAGCGTATAAAGATATGCCGTGACCGTTAGTTCTGTTCATTTGAAGATGGTATCTATGCGCTCGGAGATGCCCATAGGCGCTCCACCCCGTCTCTCATAAATTCCCCCAATGTTGCCTTTGAAATAGTTCCAGTATTCGCCTGATTCACGACGGCCCTCTCTCGTCCTTTCAAGGAAGATCGTTCAGCTCTTCCTCTTTCCACGCCTCTCTCCGACGAGGCGACTGACGGTGTAATGTCTTTTGCTTTATGCCTATATGTAGTGTCTCAAGCTCCTCAACACGTCAGAACATTAACAAAGCGCAAAATGGCTTTAAATCCCAAAACAACTGAGTTGTGAAAACTAAACATGGCTTGAATTTAGGCACATTGTGAACATCAGATGAGGGCGATAAAAACTGGTCATGCCAAAGTTCGCACATTAAAAAGAACAACTGAAGGTGCAACACATATCAACACTCGCCTGACAAACTCCGCTGGGACTTGACCTCTCGTAGTTTTGTGCCACACACACAGCATCTAAACTTTCGTCTGCTCGTAAATCAAACAATATGATCTCATAAAACAACGACTACGATGATGTAACGATTACAAAGTCACAAAAAAAAAGAAAAATGTGCTCGATGGAACTAACTTTATGCTGTTACAAAACCCTGCTAGATAGACAGATTATTCGTTATTAAAGCCCAGTCAACCATGACGGTTGTATCCGGGCGAACGCACTTAAAGAGAAACATTATCAAGCAACAATGTGAAGATATAAACACTAAAAAGAAAACGAAACCATGCATAAATATTGGAAACAGCACAAAACCATGACAGGTCCTGTCAAACAAAAATCATTGATTTTCGCTGCTGTGACTTTATTTCGCCTCGACTTAATTGACACAGATCTGTAACGCAAACAATGAGCTATTGTTATGGTCTAAAAGCTGGGAGAGACAACTTTAAATATCTCCCCTCCGATCAGACTATCTTCCCATGATGCAAAGCGGGAAAGAGCGGGGATCAGTCAAATACAAAACAGAACGTTAACGTATTACGTCATAATTGTTTGTTGTTGTTTTTAACCCACAGTTTCGATAACAGCCCATAGTTTTATAGGGAACCTGCCTTTTCAAGACACGTTTTGTCCAAATACAAGGCCGGCATTGTTCTAGAAGGTAGAAGAGATCAAAGCAACAACAACAAAAATCTAAATGACAACAACAACAAATTATGGATTTTTTTCCCATTGATTTATTTTTAGTTTAGAATCCGACTTTCGTCAGTAACAATTAGCGGGACTGGATGTACAAAGCATCATCAAGTGTCACAGATGGCCTAACGGCTGCAACAGCAGTCTCATTGCCCTTGTTCCTCTGGCGACGTGAGCCGGCACGCATCTTTCGCGCCTGTTAACAGAGAGGTTGTATAACATGTGCAACACTGAAGAGCTATTTTCCGGTTCGATTAAAAATCCGATCCTGACTCCAAATCCTGTTTGCCCTATAATTATTATTTTGTTTGGAACAAACAAATCAGGAATACAGTGACCCGTACACACATTGACGCGTCCCCCCCCCCCCCCCCCACACACACACACATCAGACACAAAACACATGCACACACAGACACACGCACGCACGAACACGTACACACACACACGCAGGCAGATAGGCAGGCAGATAGGCAGGCAGGCAGGCAGGCAGGCACACACACACACACACACACACACACACACACACACACACACACACACACACACACACACACACACAAGTACACACATAAACAAGTACACACACAAACACGCGCACGCACGCACGCACGCACGCACGCACGCACGTACACACGCACGTACACACACATACACACACACACACACACACACACACACACATACAAATCCAAAAAAAAGGGGGGGGGGGGGCGTGGTTTTTATATGTACTTTGTAATGTCTGATGGGATAAAGAAGGTCCTTAGTCTAGGCCCTATCTGATACAGGCCAAGTGCAATAAAATTCCTATCTTATCTAAACACAAGCAGCCATGACGTACTCCGGTTAGCACAAGAACAGTAATTGCCTATGGTGTCTAGACACGTAAAAACCTTGCCTTCGTTTCGAAGAAGCCGAAACACTAAACCCTGACTGTGGCTAGTTGTTTCCTCTTGTACCGAACCACAAGCATCCATGACTCGCGTTGGCACACAAAAAGTACACACAGTCTGATGACGCAGTGGATTGTGGCGTCAGTGTGTCACGTACCCAACAGTGTCTTGTTCTGAAGCCCCCGGCACGTGGATTCTCACGTACTGGTTTCCATGGTGACCTTCACAGTCTTCACGAGGGCACGTGTACTTCGTGCTTTTGCTGGGTGAAACATAAACTGTTACCTATGTGCACATCCGTGAACACACACACTCACAAGCACGCATGCACCCGCACACATGCACGCACGCACGCACGTACGCACGCACGCACGCACGCACGCACGCACGCACGCACGCACGCACGCACACACACACACACACACACACACACACACCGCGTCAAACCGGTACCATACTTCAGTATTTCTGCCACATTACCTGTCATTGCATCTATGGAAATAATATACCCTGCAATGCGGAATTTTGCATGAGTAAACGGTGCACGTTTTCCTGTGTCACAACACGCTTTTAAATTTCAAATTTCCTAACAAAATCCTACCGCTTTCGTTTTTGTTTGTCTCCTCTTCTTCAAATAGTCTCAATACAAATTATTCCAGGAAGTACTGCCTTACATTAGACGAGTACCATCATTTATATACTGTCTGCCCCAAGCCTGCATTGCCTTACATCAAGCCAGTTTATTGCCCTTCATCAACCCAGCACTACTTTTACGCCAGCAATACCCTAAAGCCAGTGCCCTAAATTGATCAAATTAGTAGTGCCCCAAACTAAACAGGCACTGACCAACACCACGCCAGCGCTGTTCCACATCAAGCCAGAGCTACCTCTCCAAATTCCAGGCACTGGTTTACGACATCCTTCCTCCAGGAAGGAAGGTGCCGGAAAGTGTGTGCTACCTCACAAACACAACTTTTGAAGAGAAAGGAAAACCAACGCGGAATCGAACCGAGGTCCTTCGAACACCTCACCGTTAGCCCAAGCCGGCTCACTTCAACGTCATGCTAGTAGGCTACTGTGTTATATATCATGCAAGTACTGCCCTAAGTCAGCACTGATTTCAAGCCTTGACCACACCACGTGTAGGCTGTAATTATACTCACGTATAACTGACGGTAGCCGTGATACCCAGTACCACGCCCCTCAGTCTGACCAGTCCACTGTACCCCGATTGTGCACTGACCGCCGCCCATCTGCAACACCCACTGGCAAACTGATGACAGCTAGGCTATGTATGCCCTGGTCTTCATTTGAAACAAACTCACACTGTAAGGTCTTTGCATGCGACACAGTCACACTGTCGCGTGTTTATTTGCAACAAACCCATACTGCCAGGTCTTTGCGTGCAACACAGTCATACTCTCAGGTGTTTATCTGCAACAAGCCCATACTGCCAGGTCTTTGCGTGCAACACAGTCATACTCTCAGGTGTTTATCTGCAACAAACCCATACTGCCAGGTCTTTGCGTGCAACACAGTCATACTCTCAGGTGTTTATCTGCAACAAGCCCATACTGCCAGGTCTTTGCGTGCAACACAGTCACACCGTCAGGTGTCACAGTTTATCCGCTGCAACGGCTCAGACTGTTAGGTCTTTGCGTGCAGCACAGTCACACTGTCAGGTGTTTACCAGTCTGCAATAAACCCATACTGCCAGGTGTTTGCGTGCAACACAGTCACAGTGTCAGGTGTTTATCTGCAACAAACTCATACTGTCAGGTCTTTATCTGCAACCTTTTCACAATGTCACGCTGACACTGGGTCTTTGTTTTCCGTCTGCAACTCAACTGAGTTACTCATAACTGTCAAGCTAGAACTGGGCCTTTGTCCTCGTCTGCAACTCACTCAGTCATATCTAA
>OY757549.1:13020162-13021842 GCA_963584105.1 Alviniconcha strummeri
ACGGAGTTACGATACAAGAGGACCAAGGCGCTTACTGGTATATGAGAGACGTGCAACAACTGACTGCAAAAATGCAATAGAACTTGATTATAATCATATATTAATAATGATAAACTCAAACATTAAACCACGATACACGTACAAGCATATGTAGATTATTACGATAAAATCTATATAAAGACCAAGCCGGCATCGGTACAACGGTGTGTGAATCAAAGACCATTTTGTGCAAAACAGATGTGAATAAGAGATGAGACAACACCCAAGACATCAGTACTACTGTAAGTGAATCAGAGCCTGAGGCATTAGTACCACAGTGTGTGAAACAGAGACCAAGACATGTGCCACTCTGTGTTAGCAAATCATGTCAGAGATCATTTTGTATAAAACCGGTTAGGTGTGAATCAGGGACTAATGCACCAGTGCCACTGTGTCAATGCGAATCAGTGCCAGAGACCATTTTGTTTGTAACCGATGAGAGACCAAGGCATTAGTACTATTTTGTGTGAATCAGAGATCAACGCATCAGTAGCATTTCATAAGTGAAACAGCCCTTAATCAGAGACAATGCGAAACACAACGTTCAGAGTCTGATACCACATTAAAAACAGAAAGGGAAAACAACAACAAAATCAAACAAAACAACTAGACATAATCTAAACTGACCGTGCCTAATTTCAACATTCCAATAATAACAGCTATATGCCTACCTGAGTGCTGCCGGCTAATACGCATTGCTGTATTACATGTTTAACGCAACCTTGGGTCTTCAGGTATTTCCAAATAACGCCAAGATGATGCAGCTGTTGAGGATGTCTGATCATGTTCCCTTTTTGAAAACACACACACACACACACACACACACACACACACACACACACACACACACACACACACACACACACACACACACACACACACACACACACACACACACGCACGCACGCACGCACGGGCGCGCGCGCACGGACGCACGCACGCACGCACGCATGCACGCACAGATATATAATATATATATGCACGCACACATGCACACACTCACGTACGTACGTACGTACCAGCGCGCGCAAGTACGCCCGACCGCCCCCAAGCACACACGCACGCACGCACGCACGCACGCACGCACGCACGCACGCACACACACACACACACACACACACACACACAGATATAACGTACATGTACGCACGCACGTACGTACCACACACACACACACACACACACACACACACACACACACACACACACACACACACACATACACACACACACACACACACACACACACACACACACACACACACACACACACACACACACACACACACACACACACACACAGGTAATCCTAGCAATTGATCCAAATCAAAGTTAGGTCCAAGCTGATCAAAGCAATGTATATGCTGATGATAGAGGTAAGTACGTAACTTTTTTTACTTTTTTCTTTTTTACGCCCAGTAAACCAGTACGGTTACACTGATCAGGCTGATGATGATAGAGGACTGGGGGCCGGGGGGGGACTTCAGGCAATAAAATGACTACTGCCGCAAAGCAGATATAGCCCCGGGTGTCATGCCTGGCGGTATGTAGGGGAGGAATGTACAGCTATACTCCATTCTTGACAATGGCAGCTGGCTTGCTAGATCTGGGTCCTCAGCGGTAGTGACTGATGTAGCGCTT
>OY757549.1:13022042-13191119 GCA_963584105.1 Alviniconcha strummeri
CAGCTCACTTCTCGTAACTTGACTGAAGTGGAACGTTTTTTGTTTTTCTTTCTTTCAGTTTGGTGTGCAAAGCAGACGACACAAAGCAAGTGGGGAAGATCAAGGGGGGTAATTAATCCGCTCTTGTGTCGCTGCGGTATGATTAAGAGACGCTATTTTGCCGGTTTTGTTTGTGAGTTTGTGTTTTTAAGAAAAAGCCGCACGCATTTCGTCTCTCGATTTTTTGTCCGTTGACATTTTCTGTCTTCGACACATTGTTGTTCGACCAAATGTCAGCAAACAGTAATTATACTCTGTCGTTCAATGTTTACAAGTCTCCGTGAGCTCAACGATCGTGTTCCAAGTTATGGGGACATATTAGCGTCAAAAGCACATAATTATAAACGTCCTCATAATGTAAATATCAAATCATCATTATAACTATCACTACACTGTTGTAATTACGCCCTTTTTACAAACAGTTAACGAAGTAACGGGTCAAAAACACATCAATGTGAATATCTCTACATGACCATCAAACAGAGTAAAATGATGAAATGACGCTTCAGTCTAATTAGACTAACATCAAGCGTGTGAGTGTGTGTGTGTGTGTGTGTGTGTGTGTGTGTGTGTGTGTGTGTGTGTGTGTGTGTGTGTGTGTGTGTGTGTGTGTGTGTGTCAGTGTGTGTGTGTGTGTGTGTGTGTGTGTGTGTGTGTGTGTGTGTGTGTGTGTGTGTGTGTGTGTGTGTGTGTGTGTGTGTGTGTGTGTGTCACTGTGTGTGTGTGTCACTGTGTGTGTGTGTGCGCGCGCGAGACTGAGAGAGAGAGAGAACTCGAATTCAAACTCGAACTCGAAAACTTTATTTACAAGGATTGTAGTTTAGGTGAGAGAGAGAGAGAGAGAGAGAGAGAGAGAGAGAGAGAGAGAGAGAGAGATGAGAGAGAGAGAGAGAGAGAGAGAGAGAGAGAGAGCGTGCACGGCTCACATGTGCATGTGTGTATTGCTGGGGAGGAGATGTTTAATGGCAATTTTTTGTATGTTCATATTGTGTGTTTTGATGTTCGTTGTTTCAGTTTTTGTTACGAAATGTACATATCAAGAGCTCACTTGAGAAAAGGCTCTCTAAGACTCTACTACTACTACTGCTGCTGCTGCTGAGTACTACTCACTACTGCTGCTGCTGCTGCTGCTGCTACTACTACTACTACTACTACTACTACTACTACTACTACTACTACTACTATTATTATTATTATTAATTGAGTGTGTGTGTGTGTGTGTGTGTGTGTGTGTGTGTGTGTGTGTGTGTGTGTGTGTGTGTGTGTGTGTGTGTGTGTGTGTGTGTGTGTGTGTGTGTGTGTGTGTGTGTGTGTGTGTGTTGATCTTATGCTAACTAGCAGTCAACTTTCTTTCAGATTAAAAAAAAGAAGTATATCACCACCATTAGTAAACATCACCACAAAAACAGTAAATGTCACCACATCATTGTAAACTTGTTTTTTGGCACTCCAGCAATCCGAGTTTCATGTTGAAATCAAAAGTGATCCTTACTAATTATCTTGTCCATATTTGTAGTGATATATATATATATGAAATATTTAGTAATAATTGCAATTATTATTAGTAATCTGTAGTGATAATTATAATAATTAAAAATGTGGATATGGTTCCAACTGCATAATAGCATTAAGAGGACAGTAGTCTATTTATCACTTTGATATTTACTATAATTATTACTACACATTTTTATTAATTACTGACTACATCATTGATGTCCCTTTCATCGATGCTACTTCCCATGGCTTAGTAGCATCGAGTGAATAGATTTACCATGATCTGTTTCTCTATGGTTTGCTGCTTCGTCGAACTTTGCAATATTTTTATGCACAATGATGGTGGGCAGTACTGACTCTGGTTGTTTGGCTGTGATAAGAGTGTTGAAGCACTCCACTGGTGGAGCATGCACAACAGTGGTGGTTCCACTCACTAACCATTCAGGGCCAAGAATGAGATCTTTATTTGGTCAGATGGAACGTCCAGGAGTTATATGAAATGTGGTCTTGGATGCTATAGTTACCACACAGTCAGAGAATGTTTTTGCCCTCATAAGGTGACCAGGTTTGTGTCCCATTAGAAACTCCAAAGGTGTTATGACCAGTATTAATCCCTCGGTGTGGAAGAAATATTCCTTTGCTGATTACCTTTGACGATTACCTTAAGAAATTTTATTAGCTTAAGAAAATGATTACCTTTGATGATTACCTTAAGAAGAATTAGGCATAGTTAGAGTCTTCTCTCTTGGAGAAGAGACAGTTTGAGTTCATGCAAGTGGCAATTATAAATTTGTAGTAATAATTAGTAAACATGTACTTACATGTAGTTAAAATTAGCCAACAATTAATAACTATGTAATGATAATTAATAAAGATGTGGGTTAATCTTTCCAAAAAATTGACAGTACATTACTTTCAATAATTCTATTTGTATTGCATAATTTGTATTATGGACTTTCCCCCAGTATGTCTGGTTCTTAAGTTAGTATCAGTTTAAATGCTTTTTACGTGTTGTTTTTAATGAGCCTTTCATGGTAATGCAGTTGAATTGCCCTGTGAGGGATGATTAAAGTATATTGACTTGACTGGGTTTTTATGACATATCTGAGGCAAAATCGTGTGCAACTTAGTCTCACACTTAGGCCGATTCTGAGTTCAAGACTACCCTAAGTAATGATAATTAGCGGTATTCACACTTATGTGCTTTTGACGCTAGCGTGTCACCATAGCAAGTCGTCGTGCCAAGGGCTACATTTTGTACTGCGCGTGCGCACGCCGTTTGTCTTGTCTTTCGAGCTGTTAGCGTATACAGGTCTGCGAGGTTCAGTGGTCCATTGGCGCGAGTCGACACCATCACCTGTAAAGCATCTTTCTAGCTAAAATGGCATCAAAGGTAAGGCAGGCCAGTTAGTAATTACTCGCATTGTTACTACTTTGATTTCAATATTTTTCCAAATTGCGATCACGTCGTTGCAGACTTGTGATTAGCGTAGCAGACGATGTTTGTCGATCAACTCCTTCCGTGTACAGGGAATAGGGTTCGAAGGGAAAGTTGTCGGTTGGGTGGAGTCTGTTGAGCAGGTTGTTTCGGCTTTCAGAGTGGCTGCTCAGTTCAAAATTTTAAGGCTGTTTGTGTGACATTTGGAGAGCTGTCCAAAGTTGGGCAGGCAATCTTACTCGTACTCGTAGTGGGAGTGACTCGTTTCTTGCTTGCGATTTGCTGCAAATATGAGCAGAGCGTGTCAGATTTTGTTGCTGTGGTTCGTGTGTGTGTGTGTGTGTGTGTGAGTGTGTGCGCGCGCGCGCGCATGTGTGTGTATGTGCGCGCGCGCTTGTCTAACACCGGTTTGTGTGCGTGTCAAAAGAAATACGACACCAAGACTCCATTTATTGCCAATTAATGATGGGCAATGGGCCAACGTTGTATCTGGCAATATTATATTACCATCATGGGGTCTTGGTATCAGCAAGGTATACTGGATGACTAATGCATACTCAAGTAATATATAATGTATATAATATTTAATATATAACTTTGCGTACCGCGAGTGTTGGTGCTGAAGACTTGAGACAAGCGTGAACTAGATGCTCCAGATACTAACCCTGGAGCAGTGATGTACAACAGTGTGCCTGTCCATGCTGTACAAAATCTCTCAAGCTTGAGGTGAACAGCTCAGAGCTACAACTCCATTGTCAGACCAAAGCAAGACGGTGACCCACACAACCAGTCTTACTTATTCTGCCAGACTGAACATGTATAATTAAAAGTGCATCTTCTTCTCACAGACTGTGAGAGATTGGAATGACCTTCCCTGATTAAAGACCCCAGTTACAGTGATGTCAAACCTCTACTCTCAGAATCTCTCTCTCTCTCTCTCTCTCTCTCTCTCTCTCTCTCTCTCTCTCTCTCTCTCTCTCTCTGCCCTGGCCTTGTAAATCAAGTTCCAACCCTGTCACAAGTTGGGCACTCTAACCACTGAGCTATCTCTGCCCCTAAAGTCTATGATGTAATGCTATATCTGGGAAAATGACAGATGAGAGTCCAGTTCCATTGATGCATAAATGAAATGGAGGGTTGGACTGGCTATTGACCTAATGCCATGTATGGGAGTAAGTAAGTAAGCAACTTGGTTTTTGTTGTTGTTGTTCCCACTCCCAGTCAACCAGTACAGTTATATCAGGGTGAGACAAATTTTGTCAGAGAACACACAATCAACTGGCAAATTAGTGTGCAATTTTCACTGATGCACAAGAGAAGTGAGCTTGGACTGGCAATAACTTCATGCCACACTTTGAAAGACTAACAGTAACAGTGACTGTTTTGCACTAATTGACAAAAGTGCAGAGCTTGGACCAGCATTCCTTGAAAAAGTGATAGATAGTCTGTTTTTCATGGATACACAAAACGAAAAGAAAATGGAATTGGCTAAGATGTGACTAACCATGTCAGAGACATATAAGGTGGTATTTTTATTTTTGTTTTTGTTCTTTTATAACACTAATGAAGAAGTGGCACAATCATGCTTGGCCAAATGGCCAAAAATGCAGTATTTAAGTTTCAGCTGTCCTCTCATGCATCTAAACAGCAGTGATGCATTATGTACCGCAGTGGACTGGGGGATGGGTAGAAGGCAAATATATGTATAATATATGATCTGCATGTACTAGGACTACACATTGCTAAGTTCTTTTGCAGACTCTGCAATTCAGGATGGAGATGACTTGTGAGGGGTGTGCCAATGCTGCCAAAAAAGTACTGGGCAAAGAAGGTAAATAATGTTTTAGCTAAGACCACGTATATATTATAGAGTGCAATATATATCGTTTTAAACAGCCTGTGGTTGTTAGTGGAGCATATGTGTATGTTACATGCCACTGTAAGTAAACATGGTGCTTAACATCCACAAAAACCACAAGGCTTATTAGGGACAGAGAGAAGGGGGGGGGGGGGGGGCGCTATACATGCCACTGTGTGTATTCAATAGTTGTAAGTAGCTGTGATGAATGCTGGCATGCCCTAAAGCCCGATTTCCTTAAAGTTAAAGGAACTAGCCTTCTTAGTCCCAGCAGGAAAAAGAAGAAGAAAAAAACACACCATTTTTTATATCAGTTTATAACAAATTTTATATTAGTCACTCAGTTTTCTGTAGCAATATCTTTTTTTCATCTGCCAGCTAATTTGACCTAAAAATTACCAGCTAGTGAGCTAAAAATAGGTAACCCAATAGATTCTCCCCCACCCACCCCCAATTTTTTTTTAATTTTTTTTTAGAATAATGCAACATGTCATCAAAAGTTCATTCAGCAGAGAAAAATACAGAAGCAAAAATATATTGGTGACAAAAATGAAAACCGTATGTACATCTTCTGTGACATGTATGCAGAACTGAGAGATTCTGGTGCTCTGTTCGTAAGGTCAAAGACACTTTACTGACATCAAACTAAAATGCTGGAAAGCACACATTAAAAAGGGGTCAGTCATGCTGACAACTTATAAAGTTTATATTAAATCAACAGTACTTTCAGTTGCAGAATTTTTACTGTAGATCATGTTTTTTACCACTGTTCCAAGCACTCATGGGAATTACTTTCCATTTGAATCTGACAAGGCTAGTTCTTTTAATTCTGCAAAGGCAGTGTATGCGAAAGAAAATTCAACAATAGCATCTGCAGAAGGGGATTGTGGAAATTGCTTCATTTTCAACATTCTTCATTCCTTTTGCTAGCTAGTCTGTTCATCTTCCACATGCTTTGTAAAATATAAATGAAGCAACAGAAAAGCTCACTGAGTTTGTAAATAAGGACATGATCCCTGTCTGTATGATCAGACTTGTTGAGAGTACAAGGATGCTGAACTGCAATATAATCAGAGGGCACCTTTTTTTCCTTTCTTTTTTTTAAACACAGGGAAACTGACATTTGGACTGCATAAATACAATCTGGTAATCTGAATGGAAAATACTGATGGGGTTGCAGATGCCATTTGCAGTGGTCAGAAAATGGATAACTGCACTTGTGTTTGAGCTTTTTATGGTAAGTTCCATAATTATGCTGAACACTTATGAAAATAGTAACAAGTATCGGTTTTATTGGTGGACATTTGTGTGGGCAGAGAAAGTCACCAATGTGGTGACTGATGTCAGTACCAAGACAGTATTAGTGACCTCCCCCTTGTCATCTGATGAGGTGCTGGCCATTCTGATGAAGACAGGAAAAGCTGTGGAATTCGTGGGTGAAAAACAGTGAGATGGCTAAAACCAAAGTCTTCTCTCATGGTTGTAAGTAACAAACTGACTGAGAAACAAGTGTGTCTGTGTCTGTGTGTGTGTCTGTGTGTTTTGGTATGCTGGGAGAGTGGGGGAGATGCATGAGGCAAAATATGGGCGAAGATGTAAGTTGTAACATAATCTTGTTTGAATGTTTATGAACTGATCATTTTGTTTTTTCATATTTTGGGTAAATAGATATTCATATGTGTGTCACAACACGCATTTGAAGTAAAAATGTTCACCAATTCTCAGCACAATCTGAGGTGGTTCATGAATTCATTCCCATTCAAAGAATGATTTGCTTTGTATTTTTGTATAGTTATGTACAGGTTCTGATTGTGTTTACAGAATTTCAGCTGAATGATTCAAACATCTGTGCCATCTACATGATAGCTCTACCTACGCTTCCTGGGGCAGTTCTGGTCAGTGAAAGAACATTGTGATGCCACTCATGGACATGATGAAAGACGTGAAGATAATATTTGTTTGTACTTCTTTCTTTTTTTAAATTTTCATTTTGTCCACACCATTTTCCCACTTTCAGATGGACTGCCTTAACTTGTCAAGTGATCTTAAAAACTTCAGTACACTACTTTACAGCACTACCAAATAAAGTGATTTTTTTCAATGTAAGAGTCCCCAATGTTAAATTGTCTGAACTCTTCCTAAGGTTGCTTGACCTTCTAATACATTTATAAATTACACATGCAGTTAATATTTTTGAAACAAAGTAATGAAATGACATTGTTTACCCAATTGTGTTTTTTTCACCAAGCAGTGGTACATTCCAGAGTAACAACTTCCAACCCTGCCAGAGGTGGGCATGTGTTGGTGCAGGTGCCACCAAGCTGCACCCTTTTGCTGTATTTTATTCCAAAATGTTATCCTGATGGTGGTGGTGGGGAGGGGGTCAGTCAGTGTTTATTGATCCCCACGAACACTGAAGAAGTTTGCCTCTTGTTGTCTTCACAATGCACTTTTTTTCTCTCACTCTCATTTTTTTTTTTTTGTGTGTGTAGTCCAAGTGTGAGAAGTTCTTTTGTTGTACTCTCCCCACTCCCCCACCCCCTAGTGTAAGAGTTAGTTTTCTCAGTGTGCTATATTTAGGGAAGTACATGTTGTAAAACATGAGATTCAAGATAAAAACATTTTTAAAAATTAAGTGTAACATTGTGACATCATGATTGGACCACATACAGAGGTCATGTTTGTCCAAAGGCAACAACTCGAGTAAAGTCAAAGGACAACACATTTAATATTTTGTGTATTTCAACATTATGTTCTCAGTCATTATTTCTGAAAAGGTGTTACAAAGAAAACTTTATATTTTAAATTGTAATAACTGCATGTGAAGGGAGAATGTGTGGTGTTCTGTCCATTATTATACATGCAATAACAGTAATCTCTTTGTCACCTTGTCTGTACACATAAGTAACTAAACAGGGAGCTTTACATCCACAGAAACCTTAAGGCTTATCAGGAATGGGATCTATATGCATAACCACTTCAACTTATAAATACCAGTAACCACCTTTTTGTTGGAAGGGTGTACGGACGAGGTGACAAAAGAAACTATAGGACTATATGTGTTCACACGCTTGATGGTGCATTGCTTAAAGCATTACTTACTTGCATATATAATAAAGCTTGCCCTTAATTTATGTTTCTCTGATATAACCGTACTGGTTGACTGAACATAAAAAAACAAGTTACTTACCACAATTTATAAATAGTTACATGACTAGTTTTTGGTAAGAGCATATTTAAAGCACAAACCACTGCAGTGCAAGATCCTTGACAACAGTATATGGATTAAATCTGGAATTTCACCATCAAAAGTATGACTTTGGTTTCTTCATTATTAATTTTGTGAAAATGGTGATCATAATGTCTTCTCTTATGAAGTTCTAAAAAAAGTAATAATTCTTTTTGTAAGTTATATGTATTGCTTATTTCTGGTTAGAATAAGAAGAGAATTTGTTTACTTTGTAAAAGAGCCTTGGGTTTTCCATGCTCAAACATATTGACAGTTCTTCAGGTAGTAAAAAGGGTTAAAAATTGTAAAAAAATTGACAGTGTTACAACAGTGCGTAAATCACCATTTTCTGTTTAAGAATATATATATGTATATCATTATATGTACCTACGACTGCATGTGAAATGCTAATTTTTAGAATCTATACTTATTTTTAAGTCTTGACATAGTATATCATTGATTTTTGGTGAAACCTCACAACTCTCTTGCCGCGATCAAAGTGCAACTGTTCATTTGATTTCTAATGTCTTCATTTTTACAGAAAGATATTATGTAAGTCACTCAGCACCTGTTTTGTGTGAAAGTTGCCAAGCCACATGTCAGGGCAGGGTAATGTTCATTTCATGTTTTGAAGACATGCACATTGTGATAAAAATATAAATGAAAAGAAACTTTTTTCTGTGTGTGTGTGTGTGTGTGTGTGTGTGTGTGTGTGTGTGTGTGTGTGTGATATGGTAGCTCAGCCTTGATTTTATAAATTGCCTGTTGTTTCCATTGTACCCATAATAAAGTACTGGTATTGTGTTGGAATACTGATATGGTTTTCTGGTATTCAGATGAAACTGAGCTGTGCATCAAGAAATCAGAAGAGTTAATGTTCAGCTGACTCACATCCAGAACATGAAATTTGAACACAATTTCCATGTATTCAGAACAGGAAAAAATTACTTTCCATCTACTTTTAATTTAAGCCTATGTCATGGTAAAACCTTAGACTTGCCACACTTGTATTAAAAGCTCTCGCTGTGTTTAGATGAACACAAATGTTGAGGCTTTTTGACTACCCAGAGTATAATTAATTACACCAACTCTCTCCTGCCAGTGCCAGCCATAGATACCAGACATATAAGATCTTGTCTGCATAGATCATGCCAGAACTTGTGGCTAAAAATTGACTTTCAATTTCAGCTTCTCTATGACCATGAACTGGTTTTTCAAATGAGGTCAGGGTCACCGCAACTGGTAAGAGTAGGTACAGGTCAATAGAAGTTATAACTGTGCACAAGTATGACATGCTCATTACCTTTGCAAAGTCTTTCTTTCCTTACAACCTGCAAATTGGTTTTAATTAGTAAAAACCAGCTGATTATGAGGGAAAAAGGGTTTTCAAACATAATGAGCATGTCATACTTTAAAATGCAAGAAAACAATAAATAAGCAGTTTTACAAGATTAGCCTAGATCCTTGCTTGGTATGTAATAGCTAACCTGTGACTGAATGCTGACCACACCTATGAACTTGAATACCAACCAAACCTATAGACTTGCAAAACAAAACAAAAACATTCATCACTGACTGATGTAACTTGGAAATGAAGTCAAGGTATTGTCACTGGTATCAAAAAGTAAAGTTTAATGGAGAGGTAATATTGTTACAATGTTAGTCATGGAAAGATTCAAAGGTCTTTACAGTTGTGAGACTAAGATCCTGGCTGTAGACAGGCAGTGGTGAGAGTTCGCCCACTTATGCATCACAGTTATGCAACCTCTGATGCATTTGTATACAGCTGCACATGGCTGAACAACGAACCCAGAACAAAGCCATGCTATTTTGTCGTTCAAACCAGTGACTGAATAAACTTTTGTGTGTGCACTTTTACTCTCAGAAATCTGATATATCACAATGTTTGGCACTTGTATGGTCTACTTTATCACACCTACTGTTAGTACCACGTGGTTAGGTGCCACATCTAGCTCTTGATATGGCCCTGAAGGAAGGCTGGGGATGTCGGACATCATCCTCCTGCCCGGAATCTCAGGGCTGTCACTTGATTCCCCTTTCCTATTTCCTCTCTTGTTTTTTCTGCTTAGTCCTCTTGCTCTTTCTGTCTTGTGATTTTTCTGCTAATGGTCCATTCTCCTGACTTTTTTTGCAGAAAACTCTCAAATATTTTCCGTTAAGGGTTAGGCTTTTTTGTATGGTCTTGTTGAGCAGCTAGGGGATGGTAGGTGGTATGTGCAGCTTGCTGCCATATGGCACTGGTATTTGCCATTATGCATGTGTGTCCATTCCTTTTTTATGTTTTTCTTTAACCTGGGATCAGTAAATTAGACGGAGTGGTCAACGATACCAGCATGTCCTAGCCTTATGTACTCTTTTAACAGGGGTAATATTGAAGGGACTAATTCTTCAAAAATTTGTGTTTGATGTTTGTGTGTGTGTATATATATGTTTTATGTTTGCAAAGTGATTGGTTTTGTAGATTGACTTAACAGAGGGTTGATATATATTGTGAGAAGAGTTTATAAATTTGTATTTGCTTATGACCTGAGTTTTACTGTCCTGATGTGACCCTGTGTGGTTGACAGGACATTAAAATCCAATTACTATGACTACTACTAATCTTGATATGTTGTTTTCTTCTTGGTATTTGCTTTCATCATCCATGACTGAGTGTAATCAAAGCCTGTGCTTTGGTCAGCAGCATGGTGACAGTTCAGGTAGCAACAGCAACAGTCGTATATGTGCTGCACAATAGGATAATGGTCAGTAAATGAGCACATCAGTCCAAACTAATTTGCCATACAGTATCCGAGAAAAATATTAATTCCAAATTTTGTGTGTAGATTTAACTGTTTTCTTCTTAGTGGGGGGATGAAAAAATGGGTTTTGAGTTGAAGGAAGTCTAGGTAGGATGTGTGTGTGTGTGTGTGTGTGTGTGTGTGTGTATGTGTGTGTGTGTGTGCACACTTGTGAGGCAGCTCACAAGTTCCATGCTGAACCCCACAAGAAAAGAAGAAAGTGTGAGGCAGCCTCTGTGCGCCCCCACCCCCTATCCCCCCCAAAGAAGATGAAAAACAACACAGACACATGCTATTTTTGGTATTTTAAACCTGTATTAAGCTTTTGTTTTCCATCAAGTGTGTGTGTGGGCATATATGTGTTCTGTCTTTTTCTTTTAACATAAATACTACAATTATACTCTGTCAAGTGTCACTAATGAACACATCTGCATCACTCTATATAAATGCATTGAATACAATCACATTAGAAAAATAACTGGAACAACAGTGATCAAAATATACATGTGAAAAATACAATCTCATTTAACTGGTATCAAAAACTAACACTTTGTGTAAAATTACTCTTCTGCACCAATGTAAATACTGTCCAAAAATCTCATGATTCTTATGAATGATTAAATGCATAATAATAACTTTTCTCTAAGAACTGTAGGATTGTAAACACAGATTTACAGGTATATGCTGACACAATCATTTCTAAATACTAGGCAGCAAAACACCAAAATTCACTTTGGACCAAAATCCATAATGTGTATATTTTGTCAAAAAGTAAACAAAGAAAAGACAAAGATACCATTAACACCCAAAGAAACTGCAAGTTCAAAGCTGATGCCATTTCTCCCTGGAAAATAAAAAATGACAACAAAAAGTCACTGAAAATAGAAAATGAAAGACCATCGTGTTGGCAGGGTGGTGCTGTAATTTTTTTAATAAGCTTACCCTGCCAATGAACTGAGAACCATGTGATGAAGAATCCTATAGTCACACTGAGACATGTGCTAGGTAAAATATGATGAAAAAACACTCGGTGGGAACTGAGCTGAAGAAGCATCAAAGCTTCTATCGATAGGAATTGAATAATAAATAGACAGAGCAGTTTTTCACTCTGTTTCTCATCCTGTTGCATTAAAAACTTATGAATGAAAGTTGCAAAAATGTGATTTTGAGCACTGTCATTTTGTGTGCAGCTAGTCTGTATCAGTGACGTCATAAACAAGGTCAGCATGTGTGGTAAAGATTTAAATGCATCACAAGCCAACCTTCATTTGCTCCTCAATGGGAAAGAGCAAACCAACAGGGCTGCACCCCAGGACTCAAGGAGCTCAAATATGAAGTGAAAAACATACTTTTGTATAAACTGTATTATTATTATTCATAGCTTTGATATAGCACTATTCTCTGCTCTAGAGCAGACTCACTGCTCACATTGCATGTGATTCTAAATGAGTGACTGCAACCTTTTATAGGACATATTAATATCCATGGAAGTGGTGTACTGATAGCACTCTTGGGTTGTTGCATGGGGATAGAAGTTTAGAACAACCAAAATGGGGCGATAGAACAACCAAAACGGGGCAGGGATAGCTCAGTTGGTAGAGCATCCAACTAAAAAGCCAGGTGCAATTGTGACACAGGTTCAAGTCCCAGATGAAGCAAGGGATTTTTTGCCAAACTTCCAGTGCAGAATCTCTTACAGTGTCTGCACAGCCCCCATGCACAATCGCTTGCATCAGCATCTGTGCACAGGTTAAAAATCCCAAACACTGGCAGCCATACCCTTGTCTGGACACACCATTGTCTGTGCCTTACCTAGGTAAGGTGACCCAAATTACCCACAAGGGACAATGAAGTACAAAAAACAAAGCATGCAGATGAAAATCTTTGCACATTTTCTAAGTTTTCGATTTTGGTTCCCCTTTAAATGCACACCTGAATAAACTGGTGGAGGGGTGGGTGAAGATGCATTATTTGATTGTAAGGAAGCTATCACATGATCCATTCTAATATCATCTGTCCCCTGTCTCACTGATCTGGATCACTGCAATGTCAAATGTCAGTTCCTGCAGTTGGTGCATCAAGTGACACATGTAGAACGTAAAACATTCAGAAGTCGTCTCATTTGATGATGGAATATTTTCAGTTTTAACAACATTGTTTTCCCAGTACCCACCATTCAAGGCATAAACTGGACATGAATACAGCAGACATATGCACTGCTTACTGATTCAGGTCAGCTCCATTTTCGTTGTTTCACATTTTTCAGCAGGCATATATATATATACGTTTACAAGACAGGTACACATGATGTTAATATTTTAAACTGACAGACTGTGAGAAATGAAACCCACAAGCCTGGTGGCCCTGCCCAGACTGCATCAACTCAAGATTTAATCCATCAAACGAACACAAAACACAGAATTTACTGGACAAAGAAGTAATAAATATATTCAATTAAAATGCCAGCATCAAGATCTCCCTCCATGCCAAGTTTCAGGGACTTGTCCCATGTTCGCAAGAAACCATGCAAGCTATTGGAACAAATCTTCACTGTTCAATGGTTTGAGCATAAATGGTTCTGCCCAGTTCTGCCTACTTATACAGGGCTGTTCACTCATGAATCAAAATCTGCTGGAACAGAAAGCTGCCACACCTGATCATGGCTGTCATTGGCATGATTGGGATACACATAAAACAGCCATGCACAATTGACAATAGGTGACTCTGCAAAGCATTTACCAGTAACCAATGCAGAGTGAACTTGAAACCCAGATGATGTCAGCTTCACTGTTAAGACGAACTGGAGCCTGGTACATTAAGCCCACATTTCTGGTTTCCAAGAGGACTGTGAGTCACGCCAGTCACACCTGGCATATGTACTTCTGCACCTCCATCAAGCAACACACCTGAATGAGACAATTCAAGCATAGGTGAGGTGAGTGTCAGACCATGACTCCCATTGTAGAGATCAGAAGCTTCCCTGCCACCCTGTCCTTGGGAAAGGTCAACATTGGTCTGACCGCTGGCCTGCAGTCGGGGGTGGATGGGGGAGGAGTGTTCCAGCCCAGGAGAAGATGGGCCCAAGTTTACCCCAGAGAAGGCGGTGTTGGTGATGTAGGGGTAATCAGCGAAACTCATCCCAAACTGACTGGCCAGCTGACTGTAGTAGTACAACGAGGACCAGGGTTGGGGGGCTGCAATGGGTGTCAGTGTCGCAGTGGTGATGGTGGTGGCAGTTGTGACTGCATCTTCTTTAGTGCTGTGGTGAGACTGCTGGCTGCTGACAGTAAGGTCTCTGTGCTGAGGCTCTCCCAGGGGGTTGCTCTGAAACATAAACAAGTCTAATAGAACAACCAATGCTATCTCTGCACTGATGATCTCCCAAGGGGTTACTGTGAAACAGAAATAACTCTCAGAATGACCAGTGCTGTCTCTGCACAAGGATCTCCCAAGGGGTTACTGTGAAACAGAAATAACTGTCATAGAATGGCCAGCACTAGTCACTGACATTGTGACAAGGAAGTCTCTGTACTGAGTATTTCCCAGGGTGTTACTCTGAAACAGAAAAGCCACCACAGAATGGCCAGTGCTAGCCGCTGACATTCAGGTCTCTGTGCTGGGGATCTCCCAGGGTGTTTATCTCAAACCAAAACAACCACCACAAAAAGGCCAGTGCTAGCCACTAACAGAAAAGCCTCTGTGCTGAGTATCTCCCAGGTGTTCCTCTGAAACAGGAAAGCCACCGCAGAATGGCAAGTGCTAGCCACTGACAGTAATGTCTCTGTGCTGAGGATTTCTCAGGGTGTTACCCCAAAGCAGTGCTAAAACCACTGACAGTAAGGTCTCTGTGTTGAGGATCTCCCAGCGTGTTACTCAGAGTCTGAAACAGAAAAGCCACCACAGAAAGCTCAGCACAAGCCACTGATGGTCAGGTCTGTACGCTCAGGATCTCCAGGGTGTTTATCTGAAACCCAAACAGCCACCACAGAAAGGTCAGTGCTTGCCACTGACAGAAAGGTCTGTGCTGAGACTCTCCCAGGGTGTTACGCCATAACAGAAAAGCTACCCCAGATTGGCCAGTGCTAGCTGCTGACAGTAAGATCTCTGTGCTGAGGATCTCCTAGGGTTTTACTCTGAAACAGAAAATAACCACCATAGTCACAGAATGGCCAACACAAACCACTGACACTGTGACAGTCAGTGTTCCCAGTTCAAGTACAATAAAAGTCGAATCGCAGCTTTCTGAAATAGCACTGGCTGTAGACAGAAAGACCTACATAATAAACATATTACCTGCAACATGAAAAAAGAAACTACATATTATTACCTGCAACATGAAAAAAGAAACTAACAGACTACGACAGTGAAACAAGTACTCCTTTCACTTGCAACAATTGCTTGCAACAGGATGACAGAAAATCCTACAAATTACATGTTTATAGTAATAATGAATACTTTACACAAACACATACACCAAAACAGGGCTCTCCTGCCAAACCAACATGCCAGTTACTAATCTGGAGAAGAAACATGTGCATACACTTACTTTATGAGATCTAATGAAACACTGTACCTGTACAAAAGGCCCATGCGGAAATGCTGGATGTACGGAAGCACTGTACGAGGAGTTTGCATGCAAAGATGAAACCTCTTGACGCGCCTTGTCCATGCTGTACAGAGGATTGCCGACGTCAATCAGCCCTGGTCTTCTGGCAGTGGCTGTAGCAGTGTGACTGCTTTGTGAAGAAACAATGACCTCAACAAGCCCCTGTCTGCTGGAAGAAACTGCAGCAGCAGCAGTGTAGTTGCTGTGAGAGGGGATGCTGGCATCAAACAGCCCCTGCCTGCTGACAGCAGCTGCTGCAGTGTGATTGAGAGCAGCGGTAACTGAAGCCAGGGACAACTCTGCATCTGAGCATGGCATTTCCATGCAGCTGGAACTAGGTGGTTGGGGTTGGGGGTGGTAGCCTGAATTCTGAAACAGAGTTTGGGAGGCGGCAGACATAGCCTGTGCGTGTGTGCTGACGCTGAGGGTCCCCAGTTGACCGTGGTGAGTGGAAGGCGGTCCCCTCCCTTCAGAAGTGCTATAGACAGATTCAGAATTAGCACATACAGAATTTAATGAGGCAGGCAAGGGCATGGCTGAATTCCTGAGATCTTGTCCTGGCAAGCTGTTTCTGTTTGTGTCCCTACCAGACTGAGCTTTGCATTGCAAGACAGTCCTGGCTTCAGTCTGACTTCTGTTCACCTGAGCTCTCTCTTGTTCTGGCTCTGGCTCTCTCAGTCCCACATAACTGACATGGTACTGCATGTCTGGTTTGATGGTGCAGGTAATGTCTTCCCGCCATGTTTTGGCATCTTTGTAGATTTTATGCACTAGGGTCAGGTGTCGGCGGATGATTGAAGCATCTGTAAAACTGCGAGAACATAATTTACAAGTGAATGGTTTGACCCCTTTGTGCACACGCTCATGCCGCTGAAGAGCCTGTTTCTGGGTGAACTCACGCCCACATTCCTGACACTGAAACTGCTTTGTGTCCCTGTGAATTCTCATGTGCATCTTCAGACCCGAGCGCTGACAAAAGCTTTTGTTGCATAAGTCGCACTTAAACTGCTTCACATCATCGTGGGTAAACTTGTGGTCTCTCAGAGCTGAATCGTAAGAAAACCCTTTGCCGCAAATTTCACAGACATGAGGTTTGATGCCAGAGTGAGCATTGACATGCTCTTGCAAGGAGTGTTTGGTGGTGAACTTCTTCCCACAGTATGAACACAGATAGCTCTTTTTCTGCCCCATGTGAACGGACTTCACATGGCAGTCAACAATGTACTGAGAGCAGAAGCTTTTAGAACACAGCTTGCATGGGAAAACAGGGCGGGTGTAGCCTTCCTCATGGGTTTTCCTGTGGTTTGTCATAGCTTTTTGGATCTTGAACATCTTTCCACACACATCACAACAGTGCTGAGGACCCGTGTGTGAGCTTCGATGGCGCAACATGTACATCTGGTTGTGAAATATCTTCCCACATAAATCGCAGCTTACTGGGTTACCTTTGTGTCTCCTGTGATGATGATCCGTCAGTTTGGACCTGGAAGTTGCAACAAACTCACATTCACAACATGCAAAAACTGTTTGCCCTTGGTCCTTATACTTCTTTGGGCGGCCACGTTTTTTCTTAACAATGTCAGAAGGATTTGCGTTCACTGGAAGAACTGCTTTTCGTTTGCGCACAGTTCTACCAAGTGAAGGGTAACTTTGGTCCCTGTACTTGGACAGGAATGAGTATTTGTGATTCACCTGTGACAACTGTTTCGGGGCACTCTTACCAGGCCTTCCCCATTTCTGTTGCTTTCTCAAAGGCAGATTATATGCACCACGTTCATGCATTTCACAACTGCTCTGTGAGACTGCTTTCTTTTCAAGATTCTGGTTCCACAGTTTGCTGCCATTGTCCAGCCAAGATTTGTTTTGAGTGTTGTCTGGCTTGTCTGTCTCTGAAGCCAGGTGGTCATCTTGCGTATGACGCAGTGAATGCTTCCCCACACCCAAATCTCCATGCAGGTCATCATGTGCATCTGGTGGTGAATGTGTCACAACACTCAGACCTTGATGCATCTTGTCTGCTCTACTGTCACTGCCACCTTCTCCACAAGAAATGTCACTTTTGGCAACCAGGAAACTTGCGAACTTTTCCTCTGTGCTTTTTACTTTGTCTGACTTGTGTTTTGCTGTCTCCTTGGAGAATTGTGTGCATGTTGTTCTGTCAGTTTGTGATGGAGTTAGAAGGTTGACAGTGTGTAACTTAGGCACAAGAGTGTTCCCATCTTCATCAGCTTGCCTGATCCCATGCACAGCCAGAGCTGTGACCAACAGTCTGTAGGCTTGCTCCACTGCATACCACAGGCCCTGATAAAACAAAGGAATAGTGTATCAGTGTATAATCAGAGATTAACCCATTCAGTCATTCTGACTTTTACAGTTTTAGTTTAACACATTACCATAATGGCTTGGTTCATCAGTGAAAAATAATACAAACTGTTAATAGTGTTATGTATTTCTAACTAGTGCTTAACAAGTAACATTACACCATCCTTGCAGAACTCTTGGTATTCAAACATGTGAATTGTGACCATAGAACATAATATAAAAATTTCATGTCATGCCACCTCAGTCTGCCCCTGTCAAAATGTCTTAACTACCTTATTAATTTTACTTTTTAGAGAAGAGGAAATCGCTTGGGGTTGCAGAATCAGTTCTCTGAGCACTTTGAAGAGGGAGATGAAGCATTGTTCTTCCCTTCTTCCTCTTATATGCAGTAGCTGGGGGTTGGGGTCTATCATTAGCAAAATGCATGGTCTCTGTAGAGTGTACTACTGTGTAGTGTTGAATAAAGAAGCAAGCAAAACATTTTGCACATTTTCCTAGTTTCGAATTTGACAATGTCACCTTGATGAGAGAGTAAGTAAGTAACTTGGTGTTTTATGCCCAGTCAACCAGCACAGTTATGCCAGGGTGAGTGATGAAAGAGCCCCGGGACAACTGTGTGATGTACTCCCGAATAATGAAAGTGTTAAGAATACAACTTGTACAAAAAGGATGCACAAAGTTTTCCTACATTCTCTGAGTCTGACTCATCTGGCTATTCATGAAGTCAACAGACGAAGCTTCTTCTATATATATATGTTGCTCAAAGCATTGGTCACATCAGTTTCAAGCCATATGTGACAGTCATGCCCAGGCAAGAGATGCAGGGCAGATCTCTGCATTCAGCCTCTTCAGTTCTTTCTCTGCTGTATTTGTGTGTGTGTGAGGACGGAATAAATTTTATGTTTGGAGTACTTTAACATAACTGCATGTCAGCTCATTCCGTATTATGCCTGTGTATAACATTTTAGTAAATGAAACTGTGGGGGCTTATTGTCGATTTATTACAAACATGTTTTTTACTAATTTACCTGAAGCTTGTAGCAGTTCCCATCACCAGACTTTTCAAACTTGATGCACACTCCTGCATCCTCGCTAACTTTGGAAAGCATGGCTTTAAAATCAAAATCTGGAGGAAATCTCATTGCAAGATCATTGGCTAAATCTGCAATAACCGATGAAAATATGTTAGACATCTTTAGACGAGTTTTGATGGACTTCGTTTGTTGTCAACAGGCAGACGAAATGTGTTTGTTTCCGGTCAGAGGTTACACTTCCGGTTCTGCCATTGCCAAGATTTGTTTCCCTTCGAAGAATCTTTCCTGCGAAAGAGCTTGAATGGACAGCTGACATGGAAGCCGAAATGAGTGTTTGGGAACTTTCTCACAACAAAACGCCAATTGCACGATTTCCTGCGGGCAGATGTCCCTAACTTTTAAGCTAAGGACGTTTCTCTGTCTCTCCGAAAAGTATGGCAGGTGCTGTTGATCCATTTTCTTTCGCGACTGCGGAGCTTTCAGAGAAATACATCAGTGTTTTCCCTCACCCTGATATTGTTCCCAAGTACTTGGAAACTGTCAGTGACAAAACAGGTGTGCAGCTTCTTACTGGTTGTAATACTCTCAGTATTAAGGGGCCATGGGTGTCGTTGAAAAGAGTACATTCATTTCTTACGGAATTTTTGGCGTCTTATCAGACTGCTGAACTAGACCAAGATGAGAAAGACGTTGAACTGCTGGACCACAGCCCCCCTTTTCCATGCGATGAAAACTATAATGAGGAGGAAAAATCTTCCCCAACGCCAAACAGTGATGCCAGGTTTCACGATAGCACGGGTGAACTTTCTGACTGGATCAAGTGGACAGCGGAAGTGTTGCCACGAATTCAGAGAACGCGGTCGAAACGTGCATGTGTGTACACTGAAAACAAGTCCCAAGCCAAAAGGGTTCCCGAGCCTCTTGTTCTGTATGCAAGCTTTCAGCCCACCCCTGACCCAGGTGCCAAGAAACCACCCACCCTGGATGCCATAGAAAAAGTGCTGAAGAAGGTCTATGACAAGGACAACATAGTTACCCCAGAACCATTGGATGAAACTGAAAATGCTCCTCATTCAAAGGAAATAAGCAATGCAGAATCCAATGACTTCAGGAACAAAGTCTGTCCTGAACCATCTGATCAGACTTCCACAGGCAGTTCTTATCAGGAAAATGTGCAGAGAAAACTCTTGACTGAGCTGAAATCCGGAGTGCATGAGTTACAGTACAATCCTAATACTAGTAATAGTGATACAAAACACTTTTCCAGGATGTGTACTTCTGACATTACTGAGACTACCTGTGCTACTTCAGGTGTTAATAGTATAAATACTACATCAGCAGAGAACATGACCACAGAACCGGTGTTGCCCATTAAAGAACCTTCGTCTGAAAACCCACACAACATTCAGGAGAAGAAACCCATCCCAGGTGGTACCAAAGAGAATAATGCAAACAACCAATCTGCAGACATCACAGTTCCATCTGTTGCTGTTAGTGCAGTTCAGTTTAAAACAGAAAATTCTAACTTGCATGGCAATGAAAAGCAAGCTGAAGACTCAGACCCAGTTAGTGGCAAAAGAGATGTGGCAGATTCAGATGACCAGCAATTGTCAATTCAGTCAAATGCCAAAAATAAAAAGATATGCTTATCCACACAGTCATCATCTGTTGAAAGAAAGACAAGAAGGAAGGGTCGACCAAAGAAAAATGAAAAGTACAGGAAGAAGAAAGAAGACCAGTCAGAAGGACCCAGTTCCAGCCGATCATCGAGAGCTGAGAGATCAAGGAAACGGGAAAACTCCAAAGTGGTGAAAGAGCCTAAAGCTAGCCCAGAGAAAAAGAAACGGGGCAGACCAGCACATCCCAGAGTGGAGGCTGATGTCACCAAAGAGGAAGAAGAATGCTACATCTGTGAGCTGTGCTCTTATGCTGCGAAAAAACTAAGCCATCTTCGTGAACATAAGCGCAGGGTGCACATTACGAAAGAGTTCAAGTGTGAGAAGTGTGGCAAAGTCTTTGGCTTTGGTAAGGATCTTAAACGACACCGCCACACTCATCAGAAGGCTGAGAACTGTTGTGATATTTGTGGCAAGATGTACAAGGGTGTCCGCACCTTAGCTGAGCATAAGAAAAGTCATGAAGTAGATTATATCAAGCCTGAATTCCCGTGTGAATTTTGTCAGAAGATCTTCAGCACCAAGTATGTTCTTGCCTACCACATCAAGTCTGAACATCTGGGCATCAAGAAAACATACCTGTGTCCAACATGTGGCAAAAGCTTCTCTCAGAAAAACTCCTACTTACAACATGCTAATGTTCACATGGGCATCAGACCATATCAGTGTGACACTTGTGGCCGATCATTCTCCTATGAAAAGTCACTGAAAGAGCACAAGTACATGCATGACGACAACAAACAGTTTGAGTGTCATGTGTGCCACAAGAAGTTCCGACAGTCTTCTGGTGTTGCCATCCACATGAAAATCCACAAGGAGCGCAAAGACTATGTGTGTTCTGCCTGTGGAAAAGGGTTCAGCCAGAAACAAGCTTTGATACGCCATGAGAGAATCCACATAGGAGAGAAGCCATTTGCATGTGCTCTCTGTCATCGCACATTTACCGACTCCTCTATTCTAAGGCGACATATGATCCTTGTCCACAAAAAAGACCCAAAGAAATGGCGTGAAGATACAGAGAACAATGTGAAGCGACGAACAGACTTTTTTATCAGTGTGGTTGGGGAAGAAGGAGAGGTGAGGAAAAGTGATGCAGCCAGTCATGATCAGGCTGTGTCTAGAATAAATGAACATGAAAGGGAGCAGGTACAGGTGAGTGGTGACGGTAATGATGCTGGTGGTCCACGCCCTGCTGAGAGTGTGGAAGACTCTTTTAACTTCATCGCTGTTGGCATTGGCACTGTTCCATCATCACATCCATCAGCTCTGCCAACAATGCCTTCCATGTCCATGACACAGGAAACCAAAATCAGTCATGCCGCTTCCAGTTCCAGTGCAGACACCATGGCAGCGCTGAACATCCGTAGTCATCAAGCCGAAGCTTTGTGTGCAGTGCACAAAACAGAGGAGACAGGCACCACATTTGCTCTCTCTCTTGGACCCACTCTGCCCAAGGAGTCCACACAGCCTGTGGACATGTCTTCCAGTGATCCGGACTCAGCCCAGAGCTCAGTCCTTCTCAGCTCTTTTCAATATGGTGACCACAACCGTCTTCCCTCATCAGAATTTTACACTGGTGAGATGCAGCATGGTGCTGTGTCAAGCGTCCAGTTGCCACAGTACACAGGGGTGATGGCACAGGGCAGTGGTTATTCCCCTACCATGGTTGTGATGTCAGACACCCTGGACACGCTCAACTTTCAGAGTGGTGCCATGAGTGTGACTGCAGCCTCCCCTGTGCAGACTGTAGACTACAACAGCCTTGCATCTCACCCTACCCTTCAACGCCAGCAGTATTCAGATGCACAACAATGACTAAATCAAATGTTATGGAAAAGAGTGGTGGTGATGCTTCTATGTTGTTTAACAATTGTCTGTTTCAGGAAATTTGGGTCACCTTGTAGGACATGGCTATGTAAGCACAGTGGCCACAAGAACAGCACTGCAGTGTATGTGATGTTACAGGTTTTTAGGTATACTTTCTGTGGTACAATGAGAAATATATAACTAACAACAGTGTATTAGGCTAGCTGGGGAAACTTCTCTGTATTAAGTACTTTTCTTTGATTTTAACTTTAGCTGACAAGGGACTTCTTATACACATAGAAATAATATAAATATATATTGATTTGGTCACAAGGAACTGAACAAGTTCACAGTCTGCAGAACTACACATTCAGTGTGGTTTCTTTAGCTGTCAGTTTGCGTCAAACCAGGTCAGAAAGTGAGCTGTGACTGTGAGTGTGACAGGCATAGTGGCAAGGAAACCAGACTGACTGACTAGTCTCTTGTTTTGCTTTTGTTGTTGCTGTTGTTGTGTGCTTGCTTGTGTGTATGTTCTTGAGGCCTGACTTTTACAGTTTTTAGTTATTATGTACATTGTTTTAGTATTTTGTTGTTGTTGTCTTTGTTCAATGTTTTAGTGTCAGTGCATTGCAACACACACACACACTGCAATCTAATGTATTGCAATGCAATGACACAAAAACATATACAATATATAATGCATAGCTTTTCATCGCTGATTACTCCAAGTGTATTGTATTTTATAACAGAACTTGACAAATAATTCTGTTTAACATGTATTTTATGGCAGAATTTGACAAATAATTATATTTAACGCTAGTACTAGTAGTAGGTTACTCTGTTACTGTTAGTGTTAGTCTGTAATACAGAATGGCAGCAAAGGATGCTGGCCTGAGCCTCTGTGTAAAACAGTCATTGATAGGAGACTGGAAGTAGTGGAACATCTTGATAGTGCACTGATTAAAGACACTTCTCAAAATATGCTTTGTTGAAGATATCTAGCCTTTCTCCAGCAGGTAGAACCAGCAGAGAGCAAAACAAAAACCTAAAATTGTGCATTTTGTTTTGAAATGCTCTATTGATTTTCTTTTCTTTTTAGGGTCCTGCTTGCATCAGTCATGCAGCTTAGCACAAATAGCAGGACTCAGCTGTAGGAAATGTGATGTGTCACATCTTTCCTGACAGTACCTACAGTCTTTTTAATCTTGTTCCTTTGGTTATGTGAGCATGCAAGTTGCAACTGTTGTGCCCGATCACCAAAGAGACAGTGCTTGCAACACTGGTGAGCTGGCACACTTGTCATTGTTGTTGTATGTATCCATTCTCGCTAGTTGTTAAGTACTCATAAAACTCAGCAAATTAACACAGAATCAAGCAGTGTTGCCATTCATGCTAGTCATTATTCATAAAACTCAGATATAGCAAATTAACATAAAAATCAAGGAAGCATTTTCAAACAAAGTCCTTATTTATGTTATATATATATTAATTATGATATCTAATACATTAAATTTACAAAACTAGTTATGTATACATGACAATTACTGGGATTGGGCATGCAACATGCTGTCAACTGTGACAGCTGGCTTGATGTCTGCCATGGCCTCTTTGATGTTTTCCTACATACAGATTCTGTGAGCATGCACCTCTTGTGCCAAGCATCAAAGAAGCCACAGTATGTGAAAGTAATTAGTACAGATGTGTATTATTAAAATTAAAATGCAGGTTAGGACTAGGATGCCCGATTGCGTTTTGTACTTGTATCCAGTCCTGCTAACTGTCAGTCATGAAACTCAGTTTTTAAATTCAGTATAAAACATCACCACAAAACAAAACAAAATCTGTAATTTTGGTTCCTTTTTTTTTTTTTTTTTTTCAATCAAGCTAATTTGTTTGTCCATGTAGACAGTTTGGCCTGAACAGCTGACCCTTTTGTAACCAAGCTTGATATGATGCATCATCATGAGCTGGAATGTCATACAAAAAGTTTGGTTTGCAATCTTCATGGTCAAGCTCACAGTGAGGGTCCGTATAATCAACGTGTGGCTCCACTATATTATTTGAACCACTCATCATTTTGCAAATAAAACTAGTTTGGTGGGACACCATCATAAGCTGAATTGTTTTCTGCTGGTCAGAGAAGATTTGATTGCTTTTAAGTGTTATCAAGGTCAAGGTTCTGTGACAGAACATGTTCAAACTTCCAATGAATGCGTATATATATATATATATCAGGACAACATCTGAAGAACTGCTCCACCTTTTGTAACCAAACTTGGTATGGTGATGCAAGATCATGAGCTTGTGTGTCATTCAAAAAGACTGATTTGTTATTGTCATAGTCAAGGTCACAGTGATGGTTCATGTAGCACAAAATATGGCTGTTTCTACCATATTCACTGGACTGTTGAACCAGATCAAGTGCAAAGAAAGTATGTACATATAGCATTAGTAAGCGCACAGTGGGGTACTTACATTGCAATATGACAGATCTTGTTTACAATCACTAGGAACATCTTCAGTGAGTGTATTGGTCACATCAAGCCTCTCAGGTGTTTTACAATGGCCAGGAACACCTTTGTATTGATCAGTCACTCTAAATATTTTATTTTTTCTTCTACAAAGTGTGTGGGTGGGGATAAAATTTGGTGTATGAATCACTTAAGTGTTGTGCTTCACAATGGCTATAAACAGCTTGCATGTATCATTTGCTTATTTCCCTGTGATATGAGTGTGTGCATGCACTGAATCTTTGTTTTCAGAATTATATGTATGTTAAAAAAAAAAAAAAAAAAAAAATGCTTAGGGCCAGTATGGGTTAGACATAATATTATTAGTCACTTTAAGCCCCTTCCACTTCCAGTGTTTTGTCACATAAAATTATATGCATTATGGAATATATATATATATTTTGTTTCACATAATTTTCCATAATGGATGAATAACATATTCTGTATGGAAATGAGCTACAGTGGCAGAACCTGCCAGCAAGCTCCACTGAGCCAAATTTTAATGCTAAGTGATCAGCTTTACAACAGAGTTCACTTGTCTACAGGTATTTCATGAGATGGTTTCATTTTTCAACATCAGTTTACATCACAACTAAGGGTTCCATGCTGAACACAGAGTCTGAACCTTGCTTCCTATAGTTGTGGTACCACAAGCTTTCACTCAGACAGCCACGGTGTACGGTTGACTAATCATGTAATGGAATGCATGGTCATTTGAGTCTGATTCCAGTATTCAAGTGAATGTAATTTGACTTATCTGATAGTAGCTATCTCTCATTATTGGTTAATGTGTTCCATTGATTATTTTGAAGGTTTTGTCTGTAGTGTTGTTGCTATGCTTTAGTTTGTGGGCTAAGCTTGGCATTCGATGTGCAAGTCTTCAGGCTTTTGATGGGAATATTATTTGTGATGTTCTGCGCCCACATGCATGATGAGCAAATAGCTATTGTAATCGCATTTATCTTCTAAATGGTGACAACATTGAAAAAATTGGCAGCTGGCCTAATCGCATTTAACGTTACAGACTCATTTTGCTAGATAAGTGCAGTCTAAAATCCATATAAAATGCTGCAATAAGATGATGCTGTATCTGACAATGGCTTTTAGTACTACTGAGGAGAAAAAGAACACTTGTATCCATGGGCTGATGCCATCCCACATACCACAGAAGACCTCACATTATTCAAGAAAATTTTGATTTATGTATGAAGACACATCATAATCAACACATAGGGCAAAGAGGACACAACAAAATCTTGAATGGGCAGGGGTCACTCGTCACTGACACATGATGCAATTACCTCGAACTTTGAACTCAGTGAACCTTTCTCTTTTTCTTTTTTTTTTTGGGGGGGGGGGGCCAAGCACATTGTTTGGGGAGTTAACTGTTGTCACATGGTGTCCAGTCAGTTTTTAGTTTTTGACGTCGCTTGCACTGCACTGTTGGTAAAGCATGGGTCTTTCCCGATCTAAAAATAAATAAACACAAGCCAGTAGCTATTTCTGAGGCTATTGACAACTCATGCATGTGGAAGAAGAGCAGAACTTATGGACGCTTTGGCAAATCAGGGATTATCCACCATTAACTGTATTTGCTCCTCATGCATATGGGCCCTTACTCGATGAAGCTGCTCAGGCGACTGGCAGCCCAGAAGCCTTGTAACTGAAATCAGTGCTGTTCATGTGTAAGCTGGTGGCAAAGTTTCTGCATTTGGTCAGACATCAGAATGTATACATATCTAGTGTTTGTGGTTTTGTCAGACAGTGAAAAGACCCCTCTGTTCACCCTGTGTAAAATGGATTGTACTGAAAGACTTCATTTCTTATATTTGATTGTTGTACACCGACATTAACTTAGTCACTGTTGTGGGGCACTTGAGATCTTTTTTAGTGACTGGTCTGTTCATGTATCATCTGTGATGGATTTAACACCTTCTAGCTCACTGCTTAAAACATTGTCAACTAAATATTTCAACTTTGAGAGAGAGAAAAAAGTGTCTAAAAAATTCAACAATATACAAACATATTCTTTTATAACAGTGAGGATCTTTCCAATTTGTAAGTGTAGTCATAACTATTGTTTGTGACGAAATATCAATAACAATTATTTCTGTGGAAAATAGATGAATGATGACTGAGGTTTTCAACTTCTTTGTCTGACAAAATTCAGCATCATTCTAGCAAGCACGTCTGTAGACAGTGTGTTACTCTACAATTATGCTGCTCCATTAGTGTCAGATGTGTTCACTGCTGACACCATGAACATATTGTAAGGCACAGAAAGTGAATATTCCAGTGAAATCTCCAAATTCTGCCTACTCTGTGTGGATCTTCATTTAGATTCTTTGCAAGTGCATTTAATTCTTTGGAAGCACATCATGGAATATACTGGTCAACTTCAAAGGCTTTTTATATGATTTTCAGTGTGACATTTTCTGTAATATTATCTACAATATTGCAGTGTGCACTGACGATGTGTGAATAAGTTAAGTTTCAAAACTCAAACAAAATCTTGAAACCCCCAGAATGAGAAAACTGCCCTGGTGATGTCACTGAACAGTACTGTTTACATGCAAATATGAAGTGCTGTATAATTACACAGTACTGTATACCTACACACTATTGCCTTGTAAATTACACATAGGACTGTGTGTATATGTGCTTATTCAGTTTTGTCAAAATGAATAGTATTGTGTATATTTATCATAATTACATGTTGTAGGCCAATTGCAGCCAAATGTATATTACAGTTTGGACCTGTCATTAAAACTATGCAATTTGTGTACACCATTGGAAGAATAACAGCTGATGAGGAAGACTGATCAAGGTGATGTTAATGAATTTTGTTCTGGCAGCAGTGTGATCTCTGCCTTATGTATTTAAAAAAAAGGATGTACCTCTGGTGGAGCTTATGTACTTGTTGCGGCTGCAGTGGAAGACTACCTGTCTTTCAAACCAATGTCCATGCTTGCCTCCAGTCATTCCATATGCCTGTGTGTCATGTAGTCTGTATTTCTATGCAAACTAGCACTGTCCATTTAGGACAGGGTGCTTGTACTTCAAATTTAAAGATATACCCTTATTTTGTCAAGAATGTGCTCACATATATGTACTTAAAGTGGTAAATGATTGATTTGAAGTAGTCTCACTACCATCCTGTATTTTCAGTTCACAGAGATGTGCACTTCTCAAATATATAATTATATATATATATAGACGTGTACACACACGCTCATACAGTGTAGCGCTCCTGTGAGCAGTTGGCTATACAGTATTGTATGTTACTATTGCCATGAACAGGGAATAGCATTAATAATACAGACATGTTGCAAATGAACTGAATTGCAGTAGTGTGTACTAGATCAGTCAAGAAATAATGCACCTCCATACAGATGGTATTGTAGTGGTCTGAAAGTGATAGCTGAAGTTCCTCAAGTCTTGCAAATGTAAATACAGTGAGCAAGCAGCAAATAATAAGCAGTTTCCTTATGTCTGCAGATGCTTATATATGCTTGCTTTTGTTGTGGTTGTTGTTTTGTTGTTGTTTCTTCTGTTTTTTTAACCACACCAGAAAGCAATTTGGTTGCATTTGTGAAGGTCTGCAGATAGGCATGTCGTGAAGGCTGCATTATTTCTGTCCTTTCTCAGGCCTATTTCACCGTCATGCCACTTCAAACATTACAAAAGAGAGACAGACTGGCTGAGAGTACAAGGATGCTGAACAAAAAACAAAAAAATGGAGGGAAACTGACATTCAGACAGTATAAATTATACAATCTGGTGATCTAAACTGAACTAGTTTTTCATGTAAGAGGTTTTTGGATGCCATCTGCATACTGTCATGATCACAAGAAAGAATAACTGCACTGTTTGTATTTTGAGTTTGTGGACCTAAGCTAATGTGGTTTAAAAGGTGTGACACATGCACTTGCAACACACATACACATACTGTACACATGAGCACGCATATGCATACATGAAAACTGTGATAGACATATTAGTTGCCATTTTCATCATTTTGATTTCAAGATTAGTTTTCCACATTTTATCATTTTTTTTATCATTTGAACTTGTTTGTGCTACTTTCAGTTATTTCTCAGTATAGGTTTGATGAGCTCGTGTATGAACTTGTTGAGTCTTGCATGTTATAATACACTTTAGATGTGAAAATATTAATGATTATATCACAAATAAATTGCAGTCAAACGCTGAGAGCTGTGTGTGCCATATTTTTAACTCTCCGGGAACTTGTACCTAAAGGAGTGTTGTGACTGTTAGCATGTGTATGCATGTGTGTGTACTAATTAGTGTGTGACTTCTTCAGGAACAAAGCTTGGACTTCTCTTGATGCTACAAATGTCAAACTGTACATAATTAAAATCTACACTGAGCTTTGCCCATCACTTGTATCACACCTCTGGCAGAGACCTTAACTGCTTGACTGTAATTATTTCAAGTCAACAGCAGTGTCAAGAACACCTGAACCTAAAAGTAGCTAGTCTCAGCAAGTTCTTTTCCACCTCAACATTTGCGGAGCACCACACACCAGTTGCCCTGATCATAGTAACTTTCTGTCACAGCACACCCTCCCACTTCAGTGCACAGAGCGTCCAGCTCTCCTTGTCGGAACACGTGGTAAAACCGGTGAAGCGTCTGAGTTTCCATGCAGCTGCCCTTTGCTGTCTGTCTGTCATTGGACCCAGTTTTCTTCAGCTTCCAGGGAACCAGCATGTCCTGAGCCTTGAACTCGGTTCTGTTGACGTGAACTTGCAAAAACTGTCTGTCTGTGTGAGTGTTGGGTGAATCACTGCAGTTGTGCTCCAGGTCTTTCACCACAGTGTTGGAGGAACCACCACAAACGTGCTGGGTGTTTTCCATCCTGGTGCTGGACAAATCACTGCTGTCATGCTTGTAGTCTTCCCTTGGTTGTGCATCCAGATCTCTTCCATTATCACAAGAAGTAACGTTTTGTGATGAGAGGTTGTCACTAAGTTCATTCTTTTCAGTTTGTGGTTGTTCCTTTTCACATTGCTCACTGTCTGCCTCTTTCAGTGATTTGTGGTGGTGCTCTGTGTTTTCCCCATGCTTAGTTGACTCTTGGTGGTGCTCTGTGTTTTCATGTTTAGTTGGTTCATGGTGGTGCTCTGTGTTTTCATGTTTAGTTGGCTCACAGTGGTGTTCTGTGTTTTCAGGTTTAGTTGGCTCATGGTGGTGCTCTGTGTTTTCATGTTTAGTTGACTCATGGTGGTGCTCTGTGTTTTCATGTTTAGTCAACTCATGGTGATGCTCTGAGTTTCCCACATGTTTAGCTGACTCATGGTGGTGCTCTGTGTTTCCTGTGTGTTCGCTTGGCTCCTGGCACCGCTCTCTGTTGGGCTTCAGGTACTTGGACCTCTGCCTGTCTTTCTGCTGCTCCTGCGCCCACACATAGATCAGGGCACAGCCCCCAGGTCTCAGGATGCGAACCAACTCCTCAATGGCTTGTTTGCGCCTTGCCTGGTCAGAAAGGCAAACAAATTTGACACCATAATCTGTGAACTGAGTGTGCAATACTGCAAAACAATTAAACTGTGATGTGGATAATTTATACATCACCACACACAGAAAATCAAACAACAAATGCAGAAAGTAAGATGAAGATACTCTAATAGACAAGCAGGTAGGCAGGCAGGCAGACAGACAGAAATGAAGAAAGAGAGGGATAATGGTTATCACACAAGCATAAAGATTCAATACACACTGACTTTTTCAAACACCTCTATCCTTGTTGACACACAAACTGAATACAACAAAGTACATCCTGAGAGAGTACAACGGCAAATAAGACACACACAGAGATCCCAACTTCTGTTGAATACTCTGTTCAAACATTCTGAAAAATCAAAATTTAGGACAAAAGCAATGTTTATCCAGGCAAAGCCTTCTTCAGGCCAAGTGCCAATAGTCCACCACCACTGCACACCCCAACCCATAGCACCAATGCCATTTACCTGGATGTCAAGCAACGCATTCAACAGAAACAAAGAAACTAGGTAAGCAGCCACTATTTCAGCTGCCAAAGCATTCCAGCAAAATATTATCTACTAAATGATTCCTAGGTGCATTTTAAAGTTTTAGACAAAATTTGTTTCAGCCAAAGTGCTACAGAACTGGTGACTAACAGTAACCCCCCCCCCCACCCACCCACCCACCCACACACACAGGTACTGTACTTTGATGCCTGGCAAGAAGATGGTGATATATGGCTGCACATACCTGTGTATGCAACTTAGGGGTAAAGCAACCTCACCTACAAACTGAGACAGGAGCACTGTCTTTGCAGATGGTAATCATACCTTGCTCTGCAGTGAAGTCCCACCCTGACGGGTCTACCAGGGCAGAAATATGATGCATGACCTCAGCACACAGACAAATATTATGCACACTTTCTTCTTACCTAGGTACAGGTAGCAATTTGGTGAATCATGACAGCAACGTGAATCATGACAGCAATGGGCACACATGTACACTTTCTTACCTGGGTAGAGAGATGATGAATGACTGCAATGCATAGACAGACATCCACACAGCCTGAGCGCACAGGTATGGCCAACACATCTGCCACAAACACCTGGAAACCTCGTGCCCCACAAATACTCGCCAGGTTTTCACTGCGGTCAGACCCAATCTGCAGGCAGAAATTATGTAAAAAATCTGAAGCTATATTCTATGCGTGTTTTTGTTTTGTTTTTAAAAAATTTAATACTTTCAAAAAACAGGTCTAATAACATCAGTTTGAAATTCCCTTCAAGGGTTTTCAAATAGCAAAGCAAACAGTATACAATACAGCAGACATTATACAACAAGACAACAGCCACCAATATATCAAATAACATACAATATAACAACAAACATTATACAAGACACAGCGACAAAACATTACACAACAGCCATCAAACATTACACAAGCAAACAGCCACCACACAGCTGAGCAAACAGCATACAAAACAGCTACCACAATGAGGAAAAATAAAAGCACAACAAACCACCTGCCCGCAAAAGATGAATCCATCAGAACCAACACCACGGCAACAAAAAATAACAACAAACAAACAAAAAACACCACAGCAACAAAACAATGCAAAACATGTAAAGAGACAATGGTGGACCATAAGAGCAACTAAGTTTTAAGAGGCAGCAAGTTGAGCAACTGAAAAAGGTGAGGGTTTGCACCAAAGCAACACAACCAATAGACATCATGGGACCCCCCCCCCAGTGAAAGCACCTTGCAGCTACCTGACAAAGGTGAGAGTTGACATCAAAGTACTTTCCGTTGCCACAGCCAATGTCCAGCAAAATGGAACCCAGTTGCTGGGCCAACAGAAACTCTGCTATTCGCGGCCAAGGTTTGTGTCGCGTAGCGCTGAAGTGATCAGCAATCTCCTCATAGACCTGAAGAGAAGGATGACAAACAAAGCTATTAACAACAGGTAAATAAAGAGACAGATTGACAAATACCTGGGTAGCCCAGTACCAAGCACCCAGGGCTGAGGACTAGGGACCCAATACCCACAACTGATGACCCAAGACTCAGGACACAAACACCTGGGTAGCCCAGTACCAAGCACCCAAATACCCAGGACTGAGAACTAGGGACCCAGTACCTACGACTGATGACCCAGGACACAAATACCTGGGTAGCCCAGTACCAAGCACCCAGGACTGAGGGCTAGGGACCCCAAACTCACAACTGATGGCTCATGGCTCACAACACAGCCCAGTACCAAGTACCCAAGACTGAGGGCTAGGGTTATCTACAACTGATGACCCAGGACCCAGTACCCAGAACTGAGCCCCAATGTAGGACTCCAGGATTCCACAAACCCAGTTAGCCTGTCTTTACTGACAACTATTGAGAGGGGCAATGAGGATGTGGCGGGGTGGGGGTGGCTTGTTAGTCACAGGAGTTCTGATGAACTTCCTTGAATCATCTTGCGTGTGTGTGACATTTGCCCAATCTTCAAAAGCTACATTGCTCCACTTTGTGCCATACCAAGCAATTTCAAGCCACACAAAGTAACGTGAAATCATACTAAAAAAAGTAGTAAAGTCATTGGCTTACAGTGTGGACATGTCGACTCTCCAAGACACAAGCCTCCCTATCAGTTTTGGGCAAGCAGCTGAAACTGAACCAAATATGCCATTGTTTTACAACAGTAGAAATGAGTGAGTAAATTGGTGTTTTGTGCCCAGTCAACCAGTGCAGTTATATTAGGGCGAAAGTAGAAATGAAGATAAATCATGATGTCATGTTTTGCATTAATAAAGTAACCTCACCTACAAGTTGAGACAGGAGCACTGTCTTTGTGGAAGGTAATTGCACTTTGCTCTGCAGTGAAGCCCCGCCATGACTGGTCTTTGGTGACCAAGCTATCTATGAACACAAAGAGATCCTGCAAACTGCTGAAAAGTCAAAATCCTGAAAGGCAGGAGCCATGTTTAAACAGTAATTTTCTTGGCACTGGTACCATACTTGCTTGTTTTGCCACAAAGGAAGCAAAAAACAGGACTCTGGCAACTCTCAACTTCCTGCACCACAGGCAATAATGCAGCCATGTCATCATCTTTTTCTAGGAGCCATCCCCACCCCAATTCCCTATTTGTCCCTAACTGTCTTTAACATGTGCAAACCACAAAGGATATTTTCCCTCCAATCAAGTCCAGCATTTTCACTGAAACACAGCACAACAAGTCAGAAAACAGAAACAAATGAACAACTGAGAAAACTTCCCTGCAAGATATCATGCACAGTAAATGCAACAAGCTCACTTCTGGAACTTTCACATCTCCAACACTAAGGAACAACTGCGAAGAGTGCTGAACCTCAGCCTGGAAAAGCATGGATATAAAATCACTGAAGGACGACAGATTTCTATTCTCCCTCCACCCCTTCATAAAACTGGAATTTTCCAGTTTCTGAAGTCCTGAGAAACTGGATTCCTGTCCCCAGCCAGAACAGTTAGACCCATGCATTAATCAAGCAACATCATCTACAAGTGGAGAAGGGAGTGCTGTTCTTTGTGGAGAACAGTTGGACCTTGCTACACAGTTCTGCACTTTGTTCTACAGTGAAGCCCTACTCTGACTGGTCTTGGGTGACTGAGCTATCAGTGAACACAATTTGGGTTCTGTGTCTGTCTAGTTTTTGTGTGAGTTTTTTTGTTTTTTGTTTGTTTGTTGTTGTTGTTGTCTTTTTATTTTTTTTATTTAGCAGCTTAATCTCTGGAGCTGGCTACAGGAGCAGTTAAGTGCTTACCTGTCTTGCTGCTTGCTGGCTGGCACACCTGTGGCGCAAAACAGTACTGAATTAACCACCCACTAGCCTGTCCACAACTGGCAATGTTCTGCAGCTAAATGCATCAACAGAAATAGTCTGCATGCAAGACTACACTACACATTAGTCACTACACATTGTTCCACTCAGGTTATAATCAACAGTCATTGCCTCTGTCAAAGGAAAGACCCTGAAGTGGTTTATATTAAAACGTCATGGCTCTATCGTTGTACCAAATAAAAGACACTCAAACGGTTAATTACCAATAGTCATGGGTCCATCAAAAGAAAGGCACTGATGAGTTACTAACTATAAATGGTCTCCATCAAAAGAAATACACTAAAGTAGTTAACCTACCTACAGTCCTCTCTTGAACCAAAGACACTGAAAATACCTAGTTACCGATAACCATGTTTATTAAAACAACAACACACTGCACTGCACTCACTGCAGTTATATGCAGTGAAAATCTCCATTATTATTACCCTCAAAAACAGCTGACTCAATAATACATCCCCTTTCTGCCAGCCCCATGACATGCAGTGACTCAGTGCAGGTAAAAAGCAGCTGCATCACTGCCCATCACCCTGTTTCCCCTACCTAAAGTGGCTGACAGCTTTCTGAAGGTGAAGGATGTCCTGACCCCTCTTGCCACCAGAGTGAGACCCCCAGCAGCTGAGGGAACAATGTCCGACTTGCGTGGAGTGATGCCATGGGACCAGACATACCTGGACTCCCCTGTCATGACCAACAAACTGCGAGGAGGCACCAGCACAGAGAGATGACACCCATCAGCATGTCGAAAATCCATGATCACCTGTCATCAAAAGAGGAAGGTTTTGCAGTGAACCCACACACACCTCCCCACCCCACCCTCTTTCTCCTCCCAGTTTGAGTCCATTGCCTAAATTACTGTTCACAAGCACCATTCAGCCAAAACAATCCAATCAAAACAGCCCAGAGAAATCAAAGCCTTACTAAAAATGCTGCCCCAACTAAATGTAGAAGACTTTGACATGCCTGTCACAAAGTGCAAGATATATCAACATAGTAAGTAAAAACAATTCAATTGACATGTGAAATAAAGAGAATCACTACGTGTAAGAAGAGGAAACAGAAAAAGAAAAACAGGACACAGATGGGCAAGAAAGCAAACATACACAAGAAAGGAAGAAGAAGAAGGAAAAAAAACTATTTACCTGTGAACCACAGCTGAGAGACATAATGCCATCCTCAAATGCTGAAGGTGTGTCCACATGGGGAGGTATACCTGGTGACAGACATATCTGCACTGGTTACTGAAGTTCAAGGTATGTCCACATGATGACATGCACATATCCACTGGTTACTTAAGTTCAAGATGAGTCTACATAAGGTGATGACATTCACTGGTTACTTAATTAAGGTCAAGGTATGTCCACATGATGACATACACATATCCATTGGTTACTTAAGTTAAAGGTGTGTCCACCTGGGGATGTTTGCCTGACAACATTAATTTACCTGATTAACTTAATCTGCACTGATTACTTCAATGCAAATCTGCACCAGGTGACAGATTCATCTCTGCTTGTTATTTTGGTTCAGTGTATGTCAACAGAGGGAGGTACACCAGGTACGCCTAAACACATGGGAACACACCTTGAACTATCCACCCCTCATCTGCCTCCCAGCACCCCTTTCAGTTTCCCCATGGTCCCCTCTCCTCATCCCTCTCCCATTATTTCCCTAGTTACAAACATATCTGCACTAAATTACTTAAGTTCAAGGTGTGTTCAGGAAGGGCAGTATACCTGCTGATATGTCTGTACCACACACTGTTACTCTTAGGTGTGTCTTCAAGTAATGTTATACCCAGTGACACCTCTACACACAACATTAGTGCAAGGTGTTTCCACAGGATGGGGTGTACCTGGTAAGACATCTATTCCCCCCCCCCCCCCCCCCACTCCCCACATTAGCATGAGTGCAAAGCCATGGGAGGAGGAGGAGGCATAACCTAGTTTACATTTGCATCACATTACATTAATAGACGATTTCCGGAAATAACAGGCAAAGATAATTTGACAGTGTTTTCTTACTCTGGGAGAGTGAAGTCCCCTGAATGGAGGCGGCAGATAAGAAGAGCCAATCTGCGACAGTTTTAGATCTTCAGGCATGGACCTATTATAATTGATACTAGACTATCAGCTGGGGGAACCTACTATCCAATCTGCATGTTCCCCAGGAACAGTAAGTGCTTGATCGGCATTTCTGATGCTTTTTTTGCCTTTGTTTACGGGTATCCGTCATCTTGCCCACGTGCTCAGTGTACCCCCAACAAAAGCGTGACTACTCTGCGCTACACCCGCAGGGATGGACCTGTATATATACAGGCCATGCCTGTAGGCACTTACCGAGTGCAGTCCCCTGGATTTCCGAAGATTGTCTATTCAAGGTGTGTACAAGCTTAATTACTTAGTAATTGGATTTTATACCTAGTGACACATATTATCACCATACCATGGGTTATAGTTATGTACAACCCCTAGATCGTTCAACATTAAATGTCTGAAAAAGTACATGAAACACACACATAAAGACACACACACACACACACACACAAACATGATACACACACACACACACACAAACACACACACACACCAACACCAAAAACCAGAAAAATAATAATTTTATGCAGTTAAAAATTTCAATAAATAAATGATAATAAAAAATGAAGACTTGCCATGCAGAACACAGTTGATAACTGTCGATCACTTTGATTCAAAAGATGTTACCTTGTCCAGGCTTGTATCTGTTGACAGTGAGCTGATCAGGAAAATGAGACACAATCTTCCTGTCCACTGCTTCCTGTAGGAGCTGGTGGCACTGCTCAGGTATTCCTTCAGGCAGCGGCTCATTTGGATCTACATTGTTGATGCTGTACTTGAATTCATAGCCAAAATGTTTCACCTCTCGGTGCTTCAAGCTTGAACCTAAACATATGGAGTTAAAAAAAAAGGGGTTATTCCTATCCACAAGCACCACCCTCCACAACGGACATAGACACAGACACAAACACGCACACAGAGAAAAACATTCTCAACAATTAGAATCCAACAGAATATTTGTAAGAACAAGCATCATTTTAGAATTGCAGAAACCAGTACCGTAGAAACCTTCATCTACCACACCTGACTCTGGAAGCACTTGTGTGATGGCAGTTTCACTATGAAGTGTGTGTGTCATAAATGGGTACCACAGAAATCTTTGCCTACTACAACCAGTGCTGGAACCACTTTGTGTTACAGCAGTCCTACTGTGCATGTTGTGAAAAAAATACCACAGAAATCTTCACCCACCACACCCATTGATGGAAGGATTTGTGTATATATCCTATGGCAGTTCCACTGTGCCTGTTGTGACCTTAACCTACAGCAAGCAACCAGCACTGCAAGCACTTTTATAATAAATGGCAGTTTCTCTATGCCTCTTATGATCTAGTACTCATACGAATCATTTGCCTTATGGCAGCTCCACTTTGTGTGTCATGAACTATGATCATACACACCTTGATCATGCTTAGTGAGGGAAGCACTTGCCTTGTGACAGTTCCAATGTGCATGTCATGAGCTGGTTGGTATCAATCATACAAATGTCACCTTGTGCAGCACATGAAGTGTACTAGCACCAAACCACTGGCAGACTGGTGAACTACTGCTATAACAAACCTTGACCAGTGTTGGAGGCACTTTGTTCCTCAAAGTTGATGCTTCTGAGCAGTAGTTGTTCTGTTTCTGCACTGATGAAATCTTCAAACAGCAAGAGCCCAGGGGGTAACTGTGTAGAGGGACTCACACAGGAGGGAGCTGGGACAGAAAACAAAAACAGTGTGACATTACTAGCACTGGGAGAGAAAACAAAAACACAGAAGGACACTGCTAACATTGGGAGAGAAAACAAAAACAGTGTGACATTACTAACACTAGGAGAGAAAACAAAAACACAGTGGGACATTGCTAACACTGGGAGAGAAAACAAAAACACAGTGTGACATTGCTAACACTGGGAGAGAAAACAAAAACAGAGTGGGACATTGCTAACACTGGGAGAGAAAACAAAAACACAATGACACATTGCTAACACTAACACTTCTAAGTACCAACACATGTACTTCAAAACCAAGGAGTCCAGCTACTTCAAAACTGCAGCCTGAATATAAAGACTTGACTATTATTATTATTTAAAGTACCAGAGAAGCTGCCAGAGTCCAGGGGGCTCATGTGTGGAGGAACAAACTCTGTGTGTGTGTGTGTGTGTGTGTGTGTGTGTGTGCATGTGCATTTGTGTGTGTGTGTGTGTGTGTGTGTGTGTGTGTGTGTGTGTGTGTGTGCACGTATGGGGGGATGGGGGTGGGACCCCACAGTGGGGTACTGCAGATGTGGAAATTAAGGTTGCCTCTTTTGAGAAACCAGTTGTGAGGGACTCTCCACCTAGAGTGGATCAAAACTTAGCCATGCATTTCTTCTAAACTTCAACCCTCATGGTAAATTCAACTTAAATCTGCCCCCCCCCCCCTCCCCCCCCCCCCCCCCCCCACCACCACCAGCAGCACCTTCCCAAAGTGAACTTGCTGAGTTTTGATGTTGTACTTGTAGCGAGTCTAAGAGCATGGGTTGGAAGTAAACAAAACAAAAATACACAGAAGAAAAAAATAAGTAGCTTTAGTTCACATACCACTGGCTACAAAGAAAACGTAGAGAATAATATTCTGTGAAGGGTCCTTCCCTTCTCTCAGCAGGTGTCCAGTCAGACTTTCTTTGGCTCTTGCAGCAGAGTCAGTGGTGTCATAACATATGAAGCAGTAGGCTTTTCGTGGAATCATGATGACCTCCTGCACATGGCCATGCTGGGCAAACAGGTCATACAAGTCATTCTGACTCACTCCATTGTCCAGCCCACCATTGTGAACACACACGATCTGAAAAATCCAGAACAGTTACAGTGAAACTCCTGACCAACCTCAGAAGAGTCCATCCCTCTTTCAAAACTACTCTTCTGATATTAGTAAAATAACTTTTTGTGTTTCCACGTAATTTGAAAATAAACCCTTCAACAAACACCACCCCTCTGTTATAGTTTTTAAGACCATTAAAAAAATCACCCCCACCCCCTCCAAAATAAATCTGCATGTCTCCATGTGAATGAACCCCTCATCAATAAACACCCATCTGTTGTAGTTTTCTTTTTTGTTGTTGTTGTTAGTTTTGTATATATATATTATATATGTCCAATATCAACTCTGAGAGAGTAGTGCTAGAGACATAATCTGGACAAAATGAAATTTCCACTTAAAGAAATGGGTCCAAATAAAACCCTGTTTGCCTAGAACTATATGCTTCTAATAACATGTAGTAACAAACAAAATACAATTTTACACTGTTTCACTGAAATTAGTGAAAACAAGGTTTTGACCTTGACAAAGTTTGTAGTGCTTAGTTCCTTCAGCTGATGCTCATGATCATAACTATTAAGTGAATACCTGAATCTTTTGTTAGTTTGCAATGAAAGATTTGGGGCAGGGGAAGTGGGTGACACTGGCAGTCTCATCCTGTGGGAGCCTGTCAAATATGCTGTAGCTATGATGTAGCCTTTGGGAAACAGACTGTAGTACAAGCAGTTTTGTCTCAAAGAATCAAGATCCAGGTCTGGAACACAAAGGTGAGGATCAGCATTTTGTTTTCTTCTGGTAACTGCTCATAATCAACCAGCTGATTATTCTGTCATTATTATAGTGGTCTGGCAAGTGTTGGAGAGATAGTGAAGGGGGAGAAAGAAAGAGAGTGAGGGTCTGCATAATCTGAAGATTGCTTATAAACTGCTCTCTTGAATGAAATGTGTTTGGAGTGTCAGTTGTCACTATGTTGTCACTGTGGCAAGTCTTTCCAGTCCTTTACTGTGGTCACTGTCTGTACATAGTGTAGCACTGGTTTTGGTTAAGTTGTCGCAAAGCCTAGCACGTAACGGTCGTCCATCCATGCAATGACCACGTTCGACCGTGCTCAACTTTCGGGTTTCTGAGAGCGAGAACGCCACGGACTCTCCTCTCACCATACGTAATTTATTCTTCTTCATCCGGATGTAGAACAAGGTTTAGAGATAATGTTATTCCTTCAACAGTGGATTCTTTTGAAAGGGTTGTTTTGTCTAACGAAGTGGCTACTCTGTTCAAAGTTTTAATACTACGAATTTAGAAGGCGTATCTGATCTGGTGCAGCTGTTCAGACTGCGTTGGGGTGCTTCCAGCTCGTTAGATTCTAAACCACTAAATCCGTACCGTCGTGGGCTCGTCACATACAACGACGTTTTCAATATTGGTTAGTCGATCCTTAATTCGGGACAGTTTCTTGTTTTGTTTTCGTTGCCACTTCTGCATGTCCTCGCTGCGCGCAGCCATGATGGGTATAACCCTGAACCTATCACCATCCTATTTTCGCGTCCTAGAATATCTGTGAGAAACTGTACAAAAATAACGCCCGAATTTACTATCCAAATATTTTTAGTAATAATTATTTGCAAATTAAATGAATATTTTGTGAAAGTTTTGGGAATGTTGTTCATTTTTTTAACTGAGAGTAGAATTGACGTCACAAGCCGCTCGACAAAATGGCGTTGCATTGCCTCGGCGCTGAAGCGCTGAAAGTATGGGAAAAGTCCGGAAAAGCTGAATTGTGAGTGTTTTTATCATTGTCAGATTCTGCTTTGGGGATTGTTGAGTTATTTTCTAATGTTGGCAGTGGTAAATGCTTTGTTTTGATGGAAATGTGTGTTGGAGACCTGTCACTGTCAGTGTTTGTGCAGACAGTCTCCTTTTCTGGACAATTTGACATTTTCTTTATTTCATTTTTGTTTTCCATAAAGCAGACACAGTCGTCTTGATGGTTATTTCTCTATTTCTCTCAAATCTCTAACATTAGCTGGATTTGCATAAAATATTGCGAAAACAGCTTTCATCAACTGCTGTGCTATCGTTGGCATCTTGCACCGCACGGTGCAAAGATCGAACAGTCGCTGTTTTGTTACAGTTAGTGAGTTACGCTTTACTGTTTTACTCCACAGTTGACTATGCAGTACTTCACAGAATTTGGTTTTCAGTTACAGTCGCAGGGACTAGGCAAATCAAAAAAATCATTGCTTCGTTTTTACGCCCCATCCTGTAAAGTTATTCTCGTTTTTGTGCTTCCAGAGATTGATCTTGGCCGGGATAAATCAGAATGACACAGATCTGCCAGTATTGTATTCTGCTACATTATTTCTACAGGACAGAATTTTATAGCTGCAGTTGTTTTACACTTTCAAACATTGTCTGTTGCTTGATGGTTGTGACACTGACAGGCAGCTGGAGTTTATACTAATTATAGAGACGGTTGTAGAAGATCACCAGCCCAACTTTCATGCAATCTCATTGTAATCAGTTCAGTTCAAGATGGAGTCCATGTGCTTGGAAAAGCCCATTTGCGTTTCACCCTGACTTTAAGAAGTTTCTCAACATTGTCTTAGAAAGTGTACTAATTGTTCTAGTGTTACTTGTTAGTCTCTTAAAGCTAATTCCAGAAGTCCATGATGGTGTTGAGGCAGGATGTTTGGTGGTACTGGTTTGAGAGCCATCTTGCTGCTCAATGTTAGACATTCTCAGTGGCACTGACTTACTCTTCTTTCTTTCTCATCCAATTCCAAAAGACTAGATTAGTAGACACTTACCAATGTGAAATTGAAAAGGAGAAAATTGCTGCCGAAACCAGGGTCAAACTCAAAGCTCTTGAAAACACACCTTGTGGATTCTGAGTCTAGTGTGCTTTGTTTTAAACCCCTTTTGGACATGAATCATGCATGTTGTGTTCATTGAGGTGTGCATATTGTCTCGAAAGAGACAGAAAATTGTGGATGTACATTTTTTTTTTTAAACCTATTGTCTGTGCCCCCCCTCTGGGGTTGTCCCAAACTCAGGACTGTTCACTCTTTAGCTTTAACAGTTTAAGTACAGACATGTGTGTACGTCATTTTTCTGTTGTTTTTGTTTTTCTACAGCGTAAAGCATTGCAAGGCATTGTCAGAAAATGATCCCTACGCTCCACAGCGAAAGAACCTCAGCCGAGCTCTGTATGAGCTCTGTGACCTTGTGCTCAAAGGTCAGCTCAAAGTGGAAGCTGCTGCCGCAACAATAGCTGAAGTTGCTGTAAGTGTCCCAGTAATGTAGGATTCCAAAAAAGGAGTTAATGTATTCTTTATAATGATGTGTAACGTATGTTTAAATATCAGTCATTGACTCGCCTAAAAAAGAAAAGAAAAAAAGTGATTTTGACAAGTTTCAGTGTGTCTGCATAGTACTGGTCATCTGATGAGTGTTCTGTTTTGTTATTGATAATGAAGTTAACAGCCCAGAAAGAATGGAGAAGTTTAAACATTTTTTTATATATATTTAATACAGTGCAGATTTTCATTTACTTAGCTGTGTGTTTTGTGTATACATATGTTTCTGTTTTTTAATTGTTTGAGGTTTTTTGGTAACCCACAACAGTCTGGCATTGGTAATTGTCCTATCAAATTATTTGTTGTGCAGGACCAAATTAAGAACCTTCCTTCAGTGATGGCTGACGTACTGGGTGTGATTGGTAAGTGGAGGCATTTATATTCTTTTGCTGAGCCTGTTTGAATGTTTTAGTCTTTTACCATGTCCCACATTGTCAGATGTCATTGTCATTGATAATAACTTCATTATCTTACATTGTTAATATCTTTGAGCACACCCTGACTGACCTTTTTTCTGCACCTTTATTTCATTATTTAGTGTTTTATCCTGACGAAATGCTAGGTTTTTACCCATGTTAGGTAAGACTAGGTATGAAATTATAAAAACTTGCATAATTAATTCATAAGATGAAAAGGCTTGGCAGGCATATGCAGAAGCGTGGAAGTCAGTGGAAAGCAAAATTTCCAGGATGCATGTGGAAAGAATCACAAATCTAACACAGTAACGCTAATACTAACAGAGTTAAATTTTTGTATTTTTTATATGTCATATGTACTTATTAAGTTATTAACAGAAAACAGCTGTTATTCTACTGATTTCACAACAATATTCACCACTTCTTCCATGAACCAGATGTGGTATTATCAATGTGTATGTGGTCAAACCTTGGGTTGTGTAAGTGATGTAACAGAGCAAATGATGCAATATACATGGACATGCCTTGGGTATAAGTGATGTAATATGTATGTGGTAAAGCCTGTAGCTGAAAGTGATGTATGTGGTTAAGCCTGTGGCTGTAACAGAGCAAGTAATGCCATGCATATGTCATGCCTTGGGATGTCAGTAATCTAATGTGTATGGGGTCAAGCCTGTGGCTGTAACAGTGTAAGTGATATGTATATGGTCAAGTTTGGGGCTGTAAGTGATGTAATGTGTATGTGGTCAAGCCTGGTGGTGTAACTGCACATGATGTAATGTGCATGTGGTCAAGTTTGGGGCTGTAAGTGATGTAATGTGTATGTGGTCAAGCCTGGGGCTGTAAAATAGTGTCAGTGATGTAATGTGGCTGTAACAGTATTAGTGATGTAATAAGTATGTGGTCACGCCTAAGGCTGTATGTGATGCATTATATGTATGCTGTCAGACCTGTGCCTGCAACTGTACGCATGAGCTTTGTTGACTGGGTGGTTGCAGATGTGGAGACAACTTGCAGTGAAGAGAAGACAGTGCGGGAGAAGTTTGTTGCATTGGTGGCAGCCGTTTCTGTAAGTATTCCACCCTGACAATTTTGCATGTAAAACACATTGGTTGGACTCTGTAAGAGAGGGTTTGAGAAAGAAAACAAAAACTGGGAGACCAAATGATGGATAATAAAACTAGAAGAAAATACAGAGAATGTTATTGAAACCACTGCTGGACCTGGTTCAGATTGGTATGTCATACAAATGTTCAAACTGTGTGTGCAGCTGAGCAGTAACTCAGTATGGGAAACTTGATGATGGAGTGTTTGCTGAAGGAAGGACCTGGGTCTAATTCCAGACCTTATGCTTGTTTAGAGCTTGGTGACAGAGGCTGCTAAAGGAAAGACCTGGGGACTAATTCCAGTTGTTAAGTGTGTTTAGAGCTTGGCAGTGGAGAGTCTGCTGAAGGAAAGACCTGGGGACTCATGCCACTTATGTGTGTTTAGAGCTTGGTGACTAGAGTCTGCTAAGGAAAGACCTAGGGACTAATTTCAGTCCTTATGTGTATTTAGAATTTGGTGACGGAGAGTCTGCTGGAAGAAGGTCCTGGGGACTAATTCCAGTCCTTATGTGTGTTTAGACCTTGGTGATGGAGAGTGGTGACTCATACCAGTTCTTATGTGTGTTTAGAGCTTGGTGACGGAGAGTCTGCTAAAGGAAAGGTTGGAGCAGGACACCCTGGAAGTGGCCAACCTTGTGTCGTCACGCCAACAGTTCCAGCAGAAGTATGTCAAGACCAAGACCCGTCTCTAGTGAGTATCTGGTTCATCTGTCTGTCTAAAGAAAAAATTCAGTTTTGTGCTTTGTAATAATGAACAATAAAGATTTATTTGATTTGATAATTTGCCAGAAAAAGAACACAAAACAGATAGGAGAGAGCACAATAGGATAGTTATGACTTTATCTTGAAGGGGGCCTGAAGCAAACCTTCGCTTAAAAACACAGGAAATGTGCGGATACACTCATCTGCTTGCTTCATTTGGTGGTTCTGTCAATATTTATATGAAGGAAATCTTTTTTTGCTAGAAACTTGAGCTTGGGACGTGGCCATGTTGGTCCACTCTTTACTGTTGCTGTAAAAGCAGTTTCCATTGCCTGCTACAAACTGGTAGCACAAATTGTTGTGATGCTGAATATCCACTGAAGTGTTTACAGTGCTGTTTGGCTGGTGCCACATGAAACTGCTGCTGTCTTGGTACAAGTTCCATGTGCACCATCAAATTATGCACCAGTTTACAGTATCACTTTATTTGAAACCATATTTGCAGGATACAGGTGTGTTTAGCTGGAACCTGCCACCTGCATTTTTGGCAGAGTGACCAGGATTTTTACATACCACTGCAATAACACAGGGAGGAAAAGAAACCAAAAGAATGATGCTCCCCAGCTTGCTGTTTGACGGTATATGTCCTCAGTTGTTAATGTAACATTATAAGCAGTTTCATGGAATATATGCATACTTAGCTACATTAAGTTCATGTGGTATGTCTCCAGCTACAAGCAGCAGAAGTTCAACTTGCTGCGTGAAGAGAGTGAAGGGTACTCCAAGCTGATTGTGGAGCTCAACCAGGAGATCACTGACCACATTACCCCCCAGTCAGTCCTGCAGCACATCAAATCTCTCATTGGTGAGTCCACAGTGACCACATCACTCCATTCCCCCCTTTACCTCCCTTGTGTTGCTCCTGCCCCCTCCCATCCAATCCTACAGTGTGTCTGTTAGTGAGTCCTCAGTGACCACATCAACTGCCCTGCCCAACAGCACACCAAGTCTGTCAGTAACTGCATCACCACCACCCCTGCCCCCCAGCCTGTTCCACAGTGCATCATGTGAGTCATCAGTGAGCCAGTGTCCAGTAAGGATCGACATTCAGAAAGATTACATTTATTATATTATCACTCACTAGTGTCAGGGGAAGGGGTGTCACATGGCAAGATGGGCCCCCAGCTACAAGTAGCAGACTGTAAGTCCCATGTTTTAGTGAAGTAAATGACAGGCTTTTCACACAAACTTCAGAAGTTAAAAAGAGCTGAATGGACAGTTGTGGTAGAAAGGTTAAAATGACCAGTATCTGTGTCCAAGAGGTAATGATAGTTGTTACAGCTTGTGGAAAAAATGCTGTCTCTGCGTGTTGCTGTCACCTGGTCTGTGTGCTGTGCAAAGGAGGAAAAGTTAACGGCTGGAACAGTTAGAGGATGTACCTCAGGTGGAGTTCATGTGCCTTGTATTGCACTCATTCCAGGTGAGAGTTACTATAGGCAACTCAGATCTTTGTTGTTGTACATGTGTTACATATTTTTAGTGCTAATTAATTCACTTTTGTGTTGATTCTGGAACAGTTAGCCTTGAGAAGTTTGACTGATGGGTTTCAGGCTGTTTTGACCTTGACCCCAACCGTGTGATTGATGTCATGCTGGAGTCATTTGAGTGTCGGCCACACCTGCAGGATTTCTACCTGCCACTGTTGCGATCATATGTGTCTGACCCTGTCACCCTCTGCCACATCCTGGGGTTTAGATTCCACTTTTATCTGGTGAGTTGATGACAGTATTGAGTTGCATGTGCTGTCAGTGCTGGCACTGGCACTTTGTATGACATGAAGACTGCTGGAGACAACTTGCAGTAATAGGATGAAAGATTACATAATGTTTGCATGGTGTAGCAGATGTCTGACAGAAGCTTCGGTTTATGTTGAGGCAGTATTGTCAGTGCACCCTGTTACATTCTGATTGCAAATGGACCATTTGCGTTCGGTGCAAATGCTGACCTTAGGGTCTGAGTTGAGTGTACTTGCTTATTCAGTTGTTGACCATACATTTGGTGCAAATGTTAACCTTCAGAGTCTGGGTTGAGTATGCTTGCTTCAGCGTACACACAACCTTCAGACTCTGTGTTCGGTGTTCTTGTCCCAGCACACACACAGTCTTCAGAGTCTAGGCTGTTGTTTTTGTTGATTGCTTTTATATAGCGCTATTCTCCACACTCATGCAGACTCACTGTGCTGTTGTCACGTGTGATTCTATGTGAGTAACTAGCTTTTTATTACACATTTTTGAATATATATCCACCAAGTTGGTGTACTTACAGTGCTGTTTGGTTGTTACATGGCTAGTGCCACGTGAAACTGCTGCCATCTCAGCACATTCTGTATACACTATGCAAGCATGTACTGTGTTATGTCACTTCATGCAAAGCCACATACATAGGGTGCATGTGCGTTTAGCTGTAACCTGCCACCTGCACTTTTGGCAGAATGACCAGGATCTTTTCCATGCTGTGGAGGTGGAACGGTACTGAAATATGAGTCAGCACAGGAAGTTGACCATGGAGAAGAAAATTCTCCTTCCAGGACTCAAACCTGTGACCATTCAGTCTGGTGCTCTAACCACCGAGCTATCCCTACTTCCCTGCCCAAGTTAATTTTCCTTCAGGTTCACTGCTTTTGTTCCAGCACACTTAACTTTGCAAATCTTGGTTCAGTGTACCTGCCCTAACATGCTCACAACCAAAGTCTGGGTTCAGTGTACCTTTTCCAGCATGCCCATGAGGTTCAGTGTACTTGTTCCAGCATGCACATGAGGTTCAGTGTACTTGTTCCAGCGTGCACATGAGGTTCAGTGTACTTGTTCCAGCATGCACATGAGGTTCAGTGTACTTGTTCCAGCATGTACACAGGGTTCAGTGTACTTATTTCAGCATGCACAGAACCTTTAGAGTCCGGGTTGAGTGTACCTGTTCTGGCACACACGCTGCTTTGGCTGACAGAACTGGTTGCAGCCACAACAGTGGGAGGCATCACTGTCACTGTTCCAAGTGATGTAATGTGTTCAGGAGGTGTGACTGCTCCAAGTGAAGTTAAGCATATAGTTTCAGGTGCTGTAGTATTTGCAAGTGGTATGTGAAGATTGTAACTGAATGTGGGATTGTTTATGGATGGCTAAAACTGTTTGCAGCCCCAGGAGTGTGAGACGCCATCATCGCTGTTCCAAGTGGCTGCTTTGCTCTTGAAGAATGGTCTGGTGGAGCTGGACACACTCTACCCCCATGTGAGTCACTCTTCCTCTGTCCTGTCCACCTTGTGAGTTACTCTTCCTTATTTGGTCTCCTGCCCTCTTTTGTGAGGAGATCCTGTCCTACCAGCATCCAGAGTGCATGGGTATATTCCTCACTTGATCCCCTCTGTACAAGTTACCCTTCCTTACTCTGTCTCCTCCCCTCTGCAATGAGTTACTCAGAGAAAATCCTTACTCTGCCCTCTCCCCACTCAGTCCTTCCCGTCCTGACACCATTTGCTCTTTCACACTCAGTCTCCCCTTTTCATGGCCCTCTCCACACTCTGTCCTTCCCGTCCTGACACCATTTGCTCTTTCACATTTTCACGGCCCTCTCCACACACTGTCCTTCCTGTCCTGACACCATTTGCTCTTTCACACTTAGTCTCCCCTTTTTGTGTGTGTGCTATAGCTTCTGCCGTCAGACAGTGACATGCAGCAACATCAACAGAAGGAGCTGCAGGAAGCCAAGGCCTATGCCAAGCGTCTCAACACCATTGTGCTCTCTGACAAAAAGGATGAGGACAAAGACAAGGAGGACATGCAGAAACCTGAAATGGTGAGATGCAAGTCCAGCACTAGCAGATGTTGACCAAACAACCACGCATGCAAATCAAGCAACTAAAAGGTGAACAACTTAAGTTTCAACCACAGACAGAAACCTGACAACCACAGGTACAAAGCAACCAAAGTGCCTACCAAACAGCCACAGGTAAAACCAAACAGTTAAAGCAGAAACTAGAGGAAGAAGAAAAATGCAGGTGCAAGTCAAATAACCAGGATAAAAACCAAATTGCTGCGGACGCAAACCAAGCAACCATGGTGCAACCAAAGCACAGGCACAAGCTACATAACCCCAGACAATCCAACATCCAGACCCAAACTGTTACACTGGACAAATCAGGCAACCGCAGACACAAACCAAATTAAAATCATGTCAACCAGTGAGGCTTACCACTTGGATCTTGCTTGTTTGCTGGGCAGTTTATGACTGTGTCCATTAACACTCATGAAAATGTCTAAATACAGTGCTATGGGCACAGCCAAGCTGGGCATGGGACTTGCCTGTGTCATAGTGTATTTGCCTTTGCCAATAGTATTTCCCTTGCCAGAAGCTGAGACTGTGTGAAGCAGTGCTCGCCTGGTGTGGTGTGTGCAGAAGCTGGAACTGTGCAATACAGTGCTGGCCTCTGTGATGGTGTTTGTGTGCTTTGTGCAGAACCTGGAAATGTGTGAAATAATGCTTGCCTGTGCAACAGTGTTTACATGCTTTGTGCAGAAGTCCATCAACCAGAAGCTGGGACTGTGTGAAACAATACTTGCCTATGAGACAGTGTTCACGTGCTGTGTGCAGAAGTCCAACAACCAGAAGCGGAGACTGAAGCAGTGCTTGCCTGGTGTGGTGCGTGCAGAAGCTGGAACTGTGTGATACAATGCTTACCTCTGTGACAGTGTTTATGTGCTGTGTGCAGAAGTCCATCAACCAGAAGCTAGGACTGTGTGATGTAACGTTATCCCGTGTGACAGTGTTCATGTGCGTTGTGCAGAAGTCCAACAACCAGAAGCTGGGACTGTGTGAAGCGCTGTTGGAGATTGGGGCCTGGGATTGTGCCAAGATCATCCTGGATGGCTTGCCAGAAGGGTTCGCCATTTCACACAAGCCCATCGTGCAGGCACTGTGCAGACTCATCCATGCTGCCATTGAACCCATGTATTACAAGTAAGGCATTGCACCCATGTTTCACAGGCTAGGCCATTGAACCCATGTGTCACAAACTAGGTCACTGAACCCATGTGTCACAAGCTAGGCCATTGAGCCCGTGTGTCACTAACTGTGCCTGTGAACCCATGTATTACAAGTAAGGCACTGAACCCCTGTGTCACAAGCTGGGCCACTGAACCCATGTGTCACAAGCTAGGCCATTGAACCCGTGTATCACAAACTAGGCCACTGAACCCAGGTATTACAAGTAAGGCCATTGAACCAATGTGTCACAAACTAGGTCACTGAACCCATGTGTCTCAAACTAGGCTGTTGAACCCACGTTACAAACAGGCCACTGAACCCATGTATTACAAGTAAGGCCATTGAACCTATGTGTCACAAGTTGGGCCACTGAACCCATGTGTCACAAACTAGGCCACTGAACCCTTGTGTCACAAGCTAGGCCATTGAACCCATGTGTCACCAGCTAGGCCACTGAACTATGTTTTACAAGTAAGGCATTGAACAAACTAGGCCACTGAACTCATATGTGTGTGAGGTAACCCTGTGTTATTAGCATGTTAAAATCCAAATGTCACTGACACTGTTGATCAGTGTGGAAACTGCATTGTTTTCAACACCCTGCACCCACTCACCACACACACAGACCAATGTGTGGTAGTCCTTCAGTCTTTATGTTACTTCATTGTCAACACATTGTGTCCACTTGCCAGGTACACAGGCCTGTCATCAGCACTGACCAAGCGGCGGCCAGTGCCAGCCAAGCGTGCAGGGGTGGAGCCACTGACCAGTTTTGCTGATCTGAACCGCGTGGCCTTCCCCATGGTGCTCTACCTGGGTCCCCACATAGCTACTGACCCCCCTCTCCTCGTCAAGTTGATACGTATTGGCAAGGCCTACATGAACAAGGTGGGTGCCAGAAACAAATTATGGGGGGGGGGGGGGGGGGGGGGGGAGTATTCGTAGGATGGAGGGTAGAGGGGTATTGAAGGGCATAGTCAAAAGGATTCAGATCTTTGAAATTTACTGTTTTTTCCCCACTGTGTTTTGTTTTGTTTTTCCCCAGTTCCTTATGACTTTGGAACTGTTGAACTTGTGTTTTGTCTTTAACAAGGGCAGCACTGAAGGGACTGACTGCTAAAAATTGTGTTTCATGTTTGTGTCTATGCATGCATGTTTTATATTTGTGTTTGGGCTGATTTTGTAGATTTTGATTTGGGTAAGGGGGGTTTACCTGTGAGAAGAGTTTTGAAAGTGTTTTACTTGAGACAGAGTTGGGTGTTTTATGTGACCCTGTGTGGTTAACATGACGTTAAAATCCATTTACTTGCTTTGTCTCTCAGTCACTTTTTATTGGCCAGTTGTTTTTTTATAGTCTATTTCCATGTATTATCACTGATGAGAGAGAAAAATTACCCCACCCACCCCCATCTTAACCCTTTTTTTCCTTCTTCTTCCAGCGCCATGATGGGAACTTGTCATCTGGTGATGAGGCAGCATACTACGGACTGCTGTCAGTGGTGGATGACTCTCTGCTTCCCTCTCTCTCATTACAACCTGGCAACTGCTGCATGGCAGAGGAGCTGTGGGGGCTGGTCAAACATTACCCCTATGAAATCAGGTATGTAGGACTAGATGCTCTGCTCCCTTCTTGTTAAACCTGGCAACTGCTGCATGGCAGAGGAGCTGTGGGGGCTGGTCAAACATTACCCCTATGAAATCAGGTATGTAGGACTAGATGCTCTGCTCCCTTCTTGTTAAACCTGGCAACTGCTGCATGGCAGAGGAGCTGTGGGGGCTGGTCAAACATTACCCCTATGAAATCAGGTATGTAGGACTAGATGCTCTGCTCCCTTCTTGTTAAACCTGGCAACTGCTGCATGGCAGAGGAGCTGTGGGGGCTGGTCAAACATTACCCCTATGAAATCAGGTATGTAGGACTAGATGCTCTGCTCCCTTCTTGTTAAACCTGGCAACTGCTGCATGGCAGAGGAGCCGTGAGGGCTTGTCAGATATTACCCCTGTGAAATCAGGTAAGCAGGACTAGATGCTCTGCTCCCATCTTGTTACATCGTGGCATGCATGAGGAGCTGTATGAAATGGCCAAACATCATTATCTTATAAAATCTGATGTTTTAGCGTGAGAGTGCTCTTCTCTCTTCCCTTGGCAGCTCTTTTGAGGTTTGAAGGATCGGTTACTGTGTAGAAAGTCATATGAAACTGTACTGGATGCTCTTGACAATATTGTATTTTTAACTTGTGTAATGATGCTGCAGATAAGTTAGTCTCTTGTCATTAAATGTTGATTACTTCTTTCCACATGCTTCGTTACATGGTATATATCTGGTCCTGCATGCTTTTTTCTGCACTGCTTAAATTTGGAGAACAATCACGCCATACAGTACAGATATAATGTAGTTCAATGTTGAATCATTCCACTTTAGTGTTTTGTGTTCTTGCATTGGTTTTGAAACTGTGTGCATTGGTACTGACAGTGGTGTGCTCTTAGTGATCTGCATCAGTGTTGAGTGTGAGCTGGATTTAGTTCTGAACATGATGTGGATCAACTTTCTCTGTTCTTTGTGCCAGGTACCGCATGTATGGCCACTGGAAGAATGAGACATACTTCACCCACCCCAAGCTGATCCGCACACGAGCAGACACCCTGGAGCGAGCCAAGTACATCATGAGGTCAGTCGCTTCTCTGAACTTGGAGAGACCGAATGGACATCCAGGTGTGGTGTGTGATTAGTTACTTCTGTGATCTTGGAGAGGCAGAATGGACAGCCAAGTCATGCAGTATATTGTGAGGTCAGTTACTTCTCTGATCTTGGGGAGATGGAATGGATAGCCACATTTGTTGTTAGGTTAGTTCTCTGATATAAGAGAGAATAAACACAGCTAAATGGATTGTGAGATCTGTCACTTTTTTCTGGTCCAAGAAGAGAAAGAATGAAGACAGCCAGCTAGATTGTGAGGTCTGTCACTTTTTGCTGCTTTAGGAACAATTGCATCAGCATGCAGTTTTCCCATTCTTTTTTCCAGGCGGATTTCCAAGGAAACGGTGAAGCCATCAGGTCGGCAGTTGGGAAAACTCGGTCACAGTAATCCAGGAGTGCTGTTTGAACTGGTAAGTCATTGTCTGTGGTAAACGGTGTCTGCAGTAAGTCTCAGACATAAAGACATATTTTTTTTCTTCATATTCCTGTGCCTGAAGTCTGTGCAGTATGGCATTGATATGGCGATGGTTCCAGACCACAAAGTTATTCATGTGTGTGATGAGCTGCCTGGTGCTCAGATTGATTCTTCATGGTTAATCCTCTGGTCAATCAGGACAAAAGGTTTTACTTAGTGTGTGGACATGTACAAGATAGTGGGAAAGAAATGAAAACGTGTTTGACTTTGTTTCTGATTTTCTTTATGTGTGGGTGTTAGATTCTCTTGGGCTTGAATGATGGAGCTACTCCATGTTTTTGTTTGCTTATAATACTTCCTTACTGTAGGAGAAGTATGTGTATTTTATTTAAAGTGGGCCCTTTGCATTTTATATAAGTGCATAATTATTCATGTTGAAGTGTATTTTCTGTTGTTGTTTGTAGTTGTGGATGATGGTGATGAGAAGGGCTTGTGTTGTTTGATGGCAGGTGCTGTCCCAGATCCAGAGGTACGACAACTTTATTTCCCCTGTGGTGGACTCGCTCAAGTACCTCACCCCCATGTCCTATGACATTCTAGCCTGTATCCTTCCTCTGCTTTTCTGAATGTATATCTCTGCATCTTTTTTCAGACTCTTTTCAACATCTGTTGATGGCTCTGCATTATTTTTTGTTGATGACTACATCTCTTGTCTGACTATATACAGCTATGACAAGCATACCTTTGCTGATTTATGTGCTGCTGTTGATGGCAGTACATCTATAGTTTTACTGTACATTTGTTGACAACTGTACACCTGTTTGTGGCTGTACTTCATTGTTTGACTAAATTTGAGCATCTGTTGATGGCTGTAAAATGCAGTCACTGGCCAGTATTTTAAAAAATCCAGACTTTTACCCACAGTCTCAGGCCAGTATTGCTTTACATTCATCCACAATCAGGGGACAGTATTTCAGAAAATCCACAGTCAATGGCCAGTATTTCAGAAACTCCAGTCAATGGCCAGTCTTTTAGAAAATCAAGACTTTGACCAATGGTCAGAGGCCAGTATTTCAGGAAATGCGGACTTATCCCACAGTCAGGGTCCAGTCTTTCAGGAAATCTAGACTGGTCTACAGTCTGGGGCCAGCTTTTTAGGAAATCCAGACTTTGGCCCATGTGTTTTGAAAGCCAGTGTGTAGCCAGTGAGATTGCTTCCTTAACCTGGTGCCAGACTGCATCATTGAGGCTGTGGCCAACCCAGAGAAGGAGAGGATGAAAACAGACGACACCAACATCTCACTGTGGCTGCAGAGTAAGTGATGCTTCCCGACTTGCCTTTCCTCTTCATGTGGTGTTTTCTCTGCCTTCCTTTGGTGCTCACCTTGGAGTTCAGTGTGATGGTGATCTCTGTTGAGTTTAACCCTGTTTGATGACGGTCACCTACTTTCACCGTCATCAGAGGGCCTGAGAGCAAAACAACTGCTTTCTCATATTTTGAATGCGGGTGGGATGGGCATTTATTCTTCTTCTCATTTTGCTAGTTTATTCAGCATTTCGTTAATTTGTTAAATTTCATCTGGCAAAACAGCTTGAATAGAAAAATATTAATATTTTGCTTGGAATCATTTTTGTCAAAGCACAATAGTTTCAGTGCTTTGCACAAGCCATATATCTTAACATCTATGCATGCAGTTATTCGTGCTGTTCACCTTCTGGGTCAGACATTGTTTCCTCCTCTATAATCATGTCTCAGTATTCTTTGTTGGACCTGCTTGTCTAGAGCTAAAACACAGATTTTTTTTTTTAAAGAAGTCAGTTTTTCTTATTATTATTCTGATGACGCTGCAGCAAAGGCTGCAGAAATAGACACAAACTAATAAAACAACAACACAAAAAGTTACCTTCCGATCAGTATATTTTGCCTCATTCCATGCTGCTTCTCTCTCTCTGTGTGTCTCTCTCTCTATCTAACATGTGATATGGTACTTTGTAGTGGAATGTTGCTGAAAAAGAATCTGGGTCGGACTGATTCCTGCCCCAGTGGGTAACGGGTGTGTTACTTGGGTACTTGATCATCCATTCTGATGTTTGTGTTGCTCAGGCCTGGCAAACTTTGCGGGGGCGATTTGCCGCAAGTATGCAGTGGAGTTGACGGGCATCATGCAGTATGTGGCCAATCAGCTCAAGGCTGGCAAGAGGTCAGTGCACACACACACACACACACATGCACGCACGTATGCATGCACCCCACACGCACACACCTCTTTTCGGTGGCAAAGGTGGGAAGGGCACAAGGTGCAGTGTGTTGTCACGTACAGGCATTTGAAACAAGTGTTGCTTTGTAGCAGTTTGGACATATTGCTACAGATTACACAGTACAACTCGGTGAGGGCTGACTGCCAGAACTATGTATCCTCAGTGCAACCAAGAGGGAGATGCTGGGTTCAGGTGGTAAACCCCTAGGATTGATTGTTGATATTGCAACCAGGATCTGTTGCGGAAAAAGAAGTGGTACTTAGGGGCATTTCTGTTTTGCTGCACCTTGGACCAGGGAGAGAAGTACAGGCTGAACAAACAAGGCAAATGGTGTTGCAGCTTAGACCTACTGCAGTGAGAGAAGTGATTCAGGCTTTATGCAGACATCTTTTTGTGTTGCAGCTTTGACCTGTTGCTACCGAGAGAAGGGATTCAGGCTTTATGCAGACGTCTTTTTGTGTTGCAGCTTGGACCTGTTGCTACTGAGAGAAGTGGTGCAGAAGATGGCTGGCATTGAGGTGTCTGAGGAAATCACAGATGATCAGCTCAATTCTCTGTCTGGCGGAGAGCTTCTCAGACAGGAGGTGGGACTGTCAGAGATTCAGACTTAACAAGTTTACATAGTAATCGTGATAGTGACATGGATTAAGGTTGTTCAGTGCTAGCACTTTAGGAAGAGTAACACTTTTACCTCAGACGGATTTGTGATACTGGGATTTTGTGGTGTATTTGTGTCTGTTAAACTGGCATGTTTGGTTCATGGCTTTGTTTATGATTGCTAATTCTTGCCCCAAAATGTGCTTCACAAGGCTAGAACCATGTCCCAAACAGCTGCATAGATCAGATGCCCTTGTGTGATTACTGATCTATGCCCCAAAGCCAGTGTGTGGAACAAACCTGTTCTGTGCCAACAGGGAGGCAACTTCCAGCAGGTTCGCAACATGAAGAAGTCATCAACCCGCTTGAAGGACACATTACTGGAGCGCGACCTTGCCCTGTCCTTGTGCCTGTTGATGTCCCAGCAGCGGACCAGCGTTGTGTTCCGGGAGGACGACACCCGTCACCTGAAGCTGGTCGGCAGGCTGTATGATCAGGTAAGTTGTGCAAAGCATCATTGTCCCATGTAATGGAGTTGTGTGAAATGTTGGTATCCCTTGTGGTGTAGTTGTCGGAGGTGTGGATGTCTTTCATAGTGTAGATGTATGAGGTGTTGATGTCACATGTAATGTGTAGTTGTATTTTGTATTGTATTTTCAGTGTCAGGACACACTGGTGTATGAAGTATTGTTTTCTCAGTGTCAGGACACACTGGTGTATGAAGTATTATTATATTTTTGGTGTTAGGATGCACTGGTGTATGAAGCAGTGTGTTGTATTTTCAGTGTTGAGACATACTGGTGTATGAAATATGTTGTATTGTCAGTGTGAGAACATACTGGTGTATGAAGGATTATATTGTTTGTATTGTTAGTGTCAGGACACCTGATTGTATGAAGTACTGACATTTCAGTATCAGGACATGCTGGTGTATGAAGTATTATATTGCATTTTCAGTGTCAGGACATTCTGGTGTGTGAAGTATTAGACAGCATTTTCAGGGTCAGGACACACTGGTATATGAAGTATTGCATTTTCAGTGTCAGGACACACTTGCATGTGAAGTATTATATTGCATTTTCAGGGTCAGGACGCACTGGTGTATGAAGCATTATACTGCATTTTCAGTGTCAGGACACGCTGGTTCAGTTTGGCAGCTTCCTGTCCATGCAGCTGTCCACAGAGGAGTTTGTGAAGCGACTGCCACCCATTGACACCCTCATCTCGACCTACCATGTTCCTCAGGATGCCGCCTTCTTCCTCTCACGCACGCAGTATGCCCACAGCATTCACGTGAGTCACGCACTTCTTTGCTCTGTAATTTCAGTCATCTTATGCACAGACCCTCCGCAGCATTCATATGAGTCATGCACATGTTTGTTCTGTTGACTTCAGTCTTACACACAGACCATCCACAGCATTCATGTGAGTCATGCACTTGTTTGTTCTGTTGCCTTCAATCTTACACACAGACCATCCACAGCATTCATGTGAGTCATGCACTTGTTTGTTCTGTTGCCTTCAGTCTTACACACAGACCATCCACAGCATTCATGTGAGTCATGCTCTTGTTTGTTCTGTTGCCTTCAGTCTTACACACAGACCATCCACAGCATTCATGTGAGTCATGTACTTTGCACTGTAACCTTCTGTCTGTCTTATGCACAGACCACCCACAGGTATTTCTTTGTTCTGTAGCATTATGGCTTTATGTTTGTGTCACATATATATAATAACAGTTTTCTGGCGAGGCGGGCATTTCTTTATTCTGTAACCTTCTGTCTGTTGCTCAAATATGCAACACAGTGCATCCTTGTCATGCGAGTCTAGCATTTCTTTCAGTCATCTTCAGTTTGTGTCATACATGCAATACATACACTGCATTCCTGTGAGTCAAGCATACGAGTCTTGTGTTTCTTTGTTCAGTTGATGTTTTGTTCAGTTCCACATCATTGTGAGTGATGCATCTCTTTGGTCTGCACCTCACCTGAGGTTTGCTGGGGCACAGATAAAGAAGAAGTCAGAAGTTAACTGTTTATAACCTGCATATATAGTGATTGTTCTTAGTAATGGGTCTATAAAAAAAAGATTTTTTTTAAATGGTCCTATTTGTCTTGCTGTTGTGTTTCATGCAATAAGCATGTTCTGTGCAATCATCAACATGGCATATGTCTTTCTGTCACATTATGGAGAAATATTGTTCCATACTGTAACAACATCATGTTGTTGTTGTTTTCAGACACGCTATGAAGAACTGCGTAAAGCTGACAAGAAAAGCAGTTCAGCAGTGTCATTGAAAGTAAGTTTCCCTCAGGAGGGTTATACTCTTTTACACATTGAGTGGTTATCTCCATCTGTGTTGATATTCATGTCTGGGGGATGGGTTTGGTATTGCCTCTTCGAATTGGTGGCTTTCCATTGATAGTCTTATTGTGGGAGTAGGTTGAGCAGTGTCTGTTGGACCAAGTATTTGTGTTGATAATCTTGTTTTGGGGGTAGGTTTGCTAGTGTCTGTGATAGTCTTGTTTTGGGGGTAGGTTTGGTAGTGTCTGTGATAGTCCTGTTTTGGGGGTAGGTTTGGTAGTGTCTCTGCTCATAGCAGTTTTCATTGACCATCCTGTCGTGGGGTAGGTTGACTAGTGTCAGTGGGAGTAAGTATTTGTGTTGATAGTCTTGTTTTGGGGGTAGGCTTGGTAGTGTCTCTGCTTGTAGCAGGTTTTCAATGACCATCCTGTCATGGGGTAGGTTGACTAATGTCTGTGGGAGTACTTACCTTTCTGTTTGTATTTGTTTTAGATGTCTGTTGTTGCTGATTTTCAGGCATTTAATGTTTTCAACAGATCTGCTGTTATGCTTTTTCAAGTAGGTCTGTTGTTTTAAAGTAAAAGTCCAAGGTTTTTAAGTATGCAAAATGACCATCGAAATGATTGACAAATGAGTCACTAATTTCAGATTTAATGAAATAAAAAATAAAAATAAATGTTTAATTAGGTTTTTAATCATTTTTTTTCTCTCTAGGCTTCCCCGGAAGTGACATCAGTCTGGGGAGTCAGTCCATGTTAGATTCTTTAGTAAACTGTGTATGCATGTGGTCAACAAAAAAGTTAACTATGCCGGCCTACTGTGTTGCCACGAACTGTAACAATTCGCAGACGACCCCAGGTATAACAATGCACAAGCTCCCACGCAATCGGCCCGCAGTGAGGCAAAAGTGGATTAAGTTTATACAGTTCAAACGAGCTGACTTTCTTGCTGCGCTGCATCACGCCCATTTGTGTAGCGAGCACTTCAGTGAGTGTGATTTTGCAAACCCCATGGAATACCGCATATCGAAGCTGACACGATGTTCCAGTACTCTTTCAAAATCCTGCTTGACAGGCTCAAACTGATACGGCTGTATCCTTGTGGGTCTCTCGGGCAAAGTATCAGTTTCGTCTTCGGAGCTCGAGTTGGCCATTTTGCAGCAACTCCCCAGAGTGATGTAGTAGGCATATGGTCACGTGATTTGGGCGTCATGGCGACGCTTTCGGTACGACAGAAAATGCCTTTTTTCATGAATTTATAACCCTCAGATCACAGTATCACCTACATGATCATTCTCAGCGAGCTTTAATTGGAAATCTTGTCAAAAATCACCCCTAACCTTGGACTTGTCCTTTAAGATGGTATGGCTTCTGTTTAGAAATGGATCTGCCCATTGTTTTGAGATGAGTGTTCTTATGAGGTTTGAGATGGGTGTCCTTTTTTTGTTCTTCCCGCAGCGGTATATAGAGGCGACAGAAGAGACGCAGAAGCCAGTGCTGGAGACTCTGCGACCGCTCTTCCCAGCTAGAATATGGGAGGACTTCACGTAGGTTGACCTGACAGAATATGGCCCTGCATAGGTTTAGCTCTTGCGTATCCCATCATACAAAGTGTTCAAGAACTTAATCATGCAGGTTTACAGTAATAGGGTGTGGAATTTTTATGAAGGTTTACATATCATGCATAACTCTTATGAGCCAGGATAGTAAGTTTACTTAATACAAGATGTGGGTGGACTTTACATAGGTTTACATACTACAAGATGTGGGATGATGATGTAAGTGTACACAATAGATGATAATGGGGGAATTCACTTAGGTGTGCATAATATAGGATGTTGGCAACTTTGTTTTATACCTACATGATATTTTACATGATGTGGGGTTGGGGGGGGGGGGGGGGGGGAGGGTAGACTTTGGTATATACCCTTGTCTGTCTGAAGATGGAAGTTTGTTATCCCAAAGTATGCCTGCACAGCAAGTCCATGTTCCAGGAATGTTAAAGGACAAAAATAGCTCGTGGAAATGAAGGAAATTCATTGTGGTCACCAAGTCACAGCTCATGATGTTTAAATCTTTTATGTTTTACATCAGTTTGTCACCTCAGTTCAGAAGCATGCATATTTCTTGTACAGACTAGCACATCAGTAACATAACCTGCACGTACTGACATTATTCCCAGGTACCTGATGGTGGGTTAGAGATATTTTGACAACAGGCCTTGTTTGCATCACATTCAGCATGGTTTGATGTATTTAATAGGCGCATAAGATTTTCTCAGTGCATAGTTGAGAAGTACTATGTTAAACATATAAGAGTTTGGGGTTTGTACTGCTGGTGATAGTGATGTTATGCGCATTGTATTTGCAAACAAGTACATCAGCAGTGGTAATGTTGGCATGATATGGGTTGTGTGGGTAAGTAGGTGTCTGACATGTCTCTGTGATGTTTCAGCCCCCTGTTCTACTGGACGTTTTGGTCCATGTCGATGTACGACTTGCGAGTGCCCACTGGGGCCTACGAGAAGCAGATCCAGCAGATGTACGCCCAGATCCAGCAGACAGAAGACAGCAAGGAAATGGTCAGTCCCTACTTTCAGGCTGGGTACTTCTGTTTGAACAGTCCTGGGGCAAGAAGAAATAGACAATATTTCCTGTTTTTGTATTGCTCTTTAAATAACCTAGAGCACACTAAGTTGCAATGTTTAATGTTTTGTATTGCTGTTTGAACAGCCACAAAGCACACAAAAATACAACGTTTAATGTTCTGTATTGCTGTTTGAACAGCCACAGAGCAAGAAGAAGAAGGAGCGGGAACGATGCCAGCAGCTGATTGAAAAACTCAAAGATGAGGAGAAGAAACAGACAGAGCATGTTGCTCAGGTTATGGGACGACTCAAAAAGGAAAGAGAGGCTTGGTTCCCCAGCGGTGAGTTTGACATTGGGTAGTCTTTGGGTTCTTCATCTTGTTTGACAGTGGGAGCCTTTGGGGCCTTCATCTTGTTTGGCAGTGGGAGTCTTTGGGGCCTTCATCTTGTTTGACAGTGGGAGTCTTTGGGGCCTGCGTCTTGTTTGACAGTGGGAGTCTTTGGGGCCTTCATCTTGTTTGACAGTGGGAGTCTTTGGGGCCTTCGTCTTGTTTGACAGTGGGAGTCTTTGGGGCCTTTGTCTTGTTTGACAGTGGGAGTCTTTGGGGTCTTAGTCTGATCCTCTAGTACATGTTTTGTCAGCATGCAGCAACACGTACACCAGCAGAGATTAGCTGATCTGTGATGAAACAATATGTTGGAGCCCCACTGCAACAGTTAGTGAGCAAGGATTAACTGACTCATAGTGAAGCTCAGTTTGCTATTGGGCAATTCAGGCGGGGTTGTTAGCTCCCTTGACTTTTGCCCGGCATCGCTTAAGTCCCTTGGCGGCTTTTACTTCTGGTGCGTACTTTCTTCACAATGGAAGGCGGTGACAGTGAATTTGCGAATTTTCTACTGCCAACATTAAAGGCATTTTTTGAGGCCCGTAGTCCTAATGTGTCTGGAAATAAGCAATAACTTGTTGCTCGTGCTTTAGGATGCCCAAAACTCATTTTTTTTACGAACTCGTGATCTTCCGGTCAGCCAAAAAACGATGCAAAGACACTTATTTTCACCCTCCATCCCCTTTCCACAGTAATTTTTGCAACTGCAATAGTACTGGCATTTGTACTGCTTCGCAATTCTAGTTTCAACTTCCACTGTTATACACAGCGTGAAGCAACGCCTACTCAGAAATCAGCCCGGAAGTGCGCTGCGACCTCTTGTGACTTCTTTGCTGAAAGATTACAAAGCGCATTCACTCTAGCAAACCAGCTTCGCTGAATCGCCCAATAGGAGGGTGGTGAAAACTACACCAGGGCATAACCTGTTTGTAGTGAAGCACACTTTTCTTGGAAACAGGCTGTGCCGGATGTTGGGGGGGGGGGGGGTGTAAGCTGCATACCACTGGGAAAAAGCAAGCATTGTATGGTTGCAGGAACAACCAAGTCTGAGATGACCACCAACTTTCTGCAGCTGTGCCTGTTTCCACGCTGCCGTTTCACTGCCAGTGACGCCTTGTACTGTGGCTACTTCATCCAGGTGCTGCACACCCTGAAGACACCCAACTTCTCCACCCTCATCTGCTATGATCGGGTAAGGTACCCCAGGGGCAGGGAGGACTGGTGTATTGTGGGTGATACGGCAGGAAGTGGCAAGGGGCCAGTGCATTGTGGATGATACAGCAAGAAGTGGCAAAGTTACCAGTGTATTATGGAAGTGGCAAGGGGACCAGTGTATTGTGGGTGATATGGCAGGATGTGGCAAGGGACAAGTGCATTGTGGATGATGCGGCAGGAAAGTGGCAAGGCGACTAGTGTATTGTGGGTGACATGACAGGAAATAGCAAGTGGACTTGTGTATTGTGAGGGGGACTGGTGTATTATGGGTAGATGGCAGGAAATGGTATGGGGGACTGGTGCATTGTGGGTGATATGGCAGAAAATGGTATGGGGGACTGGTGCATTGTGGGTGATATGGCAGGAAATGGTGAGAATACCAGTGTATTTATGGTGATATGGCAGGAAATGGCATTGGTGTATATAGATGATGTGGCAGGAAATGTCAAGAGTGTCTTGTGGGTGATATGGAAGGAAACGGTGATGTGGACTGGTGTATTTGGGTGACGAGGCAGGAAATGAAGAGGTGCCGATCAGTGAATTGTGTACAATACAGCAGGAATTGGTGATGGGGAAATAAGTATACTGTGTGGGTGATATGGCAGGATTTAATGAGGGGGGAGCCAGTTGGTCACAAAAAACAGGCTTATTTTTTGTTTACCGCTGTGTTGTCTGCAGATTTTCTGTGATATCACATACACCCTGACCAGCTGTACAGAGAACGAGGCTCATCGCTACGGGCGATTCCTGGCCAGTGCCCTGGACACCATCATGAGGTGGCACAGCAGCACCAGCATCTATGAAAAGGTCAGGCACCTCATCCACGCTGGGCTGTGCACTTTATTAAGGAATCGAGTCTTCTCTTCTCTGCCAAGATCAGGGTTTTGTCTGGAGTTTCTTTGGGGCTTTTGACTTGTGTGTTGATTGTGGGTTTGGGTACAATCATTGATTTGGGGCTTTCTCTGACTTGTGAGATATTTCAGTAATATGCCAACTACCCAGGCTTCATGATGTGGTGTCATGTGTTGTGGTGTTTCAGGACTTTGTCAGCTACTCTGGTTTTTGACAGTGCCGCGGTGGTGTGTCAGGAATGTGCCCCGGCTTTGTGATAATGTTGTGGTGGTGTTTCAGGAATGTGCCATGTACCTGCTTTTGTGACAGTGTTGTGGTGATGTTTCAGGAATGTGCCAACTACCCTGGATTTGTGACCGTGTTCCGCAAGGGCTCTGACAGTAACAACAAGATGGACCGGCTTGACTTTGAGAACTTCAGACACGTCTGTCACAAGTGGCACTTCCGTATCACCAAGGTGACAGCTGTCTTCCATGGATGACTCTTTTCTGTGTCTGTGTGTATGTGACTCTCAGTCTCTGTGAAATACTGGCTGCAAGTAGCAGGGATTCCTCAAGAGAGAGACAGCTGGAAAAGCTTATTATGTCTTTGTAAACAAGGAGGATTAGCATTAACCTGGACCACTTGGGATGATATCCCTTTCTGTGTATGCATGGCCTTAGGCACATATTCATGACTACATCAAGGAGCATGTGACAGTGGCAGATTCATGTCTCATTTGAAAGCAAGACTAAAACAGCTTAGCAAAGCTGTCCAGCAAGTCTTCATTTCAGGAATGAAAATAATGCTGTGGGCAGGAGCTAATGAAGCTGAAAGTAAGATGGGGAAGTTCAGAACCATAATCTTTTGACCCTCACTTGAAGCTTGAAACCCCAACGCGACCATGGTATCATCCAATTCTGCTGCTAGAAGTCAAATGAAGCCAATAAGAAAAATGGAGACAGCAAGTGAAAAATAGCAACAGGTACTTTAAGCAGAAAGATGGGTGAAGAAAAATGCAGGCTTTGCTCATACAGCTGTTGTACAACCGATACAAAATAATGCATGCAAAGAATAGTCCCATGACATGTCCAGTGTTTTAGAGCTTGCCTCTTGTTTCAGGCCATCATTGCCTGTTTGGAGTCAGGCAGCTTCATCCAGATCAGGAACGCCCTCATCGTTCTCACCAAGGTGTGTGAGGTCTTTTCTTGTTTTGGGGTTGTAAAATTGGTATAATGGTTTGATGGAATATATGATGGTTTGTGTGCATCTGTATACCCCCACCCCACCCCACCACCACCCCACACCACACCACACACCCTTTTCTTTGTATATAGCCACTGTGTTGCGTTGTCCAACAGAGATCCAATGGGTCATATTGATATACAGGTGTTTTTGTATTTTGAGCTTGTGGGAGCATCTGTGTGCACCTGAAACTGTGAACCTGCATTGTTGTTTTAATTTGTTGTGTCGCGCAATTATGAACTTCATTCATGCATTCATTTGACCTGTTTTGCAGATTCTGGCTCACTTCCCACGCATTGTTCAGATCGGCATGGCAATAGAGCGGCGTGTGGACAAGCTGAGTAAAGAGGAGAAAGAGAAACGGCCAGACATCTACGCTCTGGCCATAGGGTAGGTCATGTCAGTCCCTGGAGATTTGGTTGAGCTCATTGTCATAGAAAACTCCTATTTTCCCTCACTCATTTGTCATAATGTGGTGAAACCCTGATCAAGCACCTCGTACATGAGAGACCACCCCTCTTCTTGGTTAGATGCCTGCTTATTGTTCATTGCATGCAAATCAACCCGTCACCAAAGATATCCATCTTGTCAAACCACTTTTCTGTGATGTTTAGGGTGGTCATCCGTCGCTCCTCTCTACCTGTATGAGATCAACCATCTTGTCAAACCACTTATCCATGATGTTTAGGGTGGTTATCCATCAGGGCTTGCTCCTCTCATGACACCTGTATGTTTTCTGATCTAGTGAGGCATTTTTGTCATTTCCCAGAGCTACATCAGCAGGCTTAGTCGACCTGTACGTTTTCTGACCTAGAGAGTTTCTAGTTTTATCCTGAGCGTTTCTGACTAGTGAGTTTGCTTTTATATTGAGCTGACTTGTCATAGCACCTATATGTTTTCTGACCTAGCAAGTTTCTGATTTAACATTTCGCTGACTTGTCATAGCACCGGTATGTTTTCTCACCTAGCGAGGTTCAGATTTAACATTTAGCTGACTTGTCATAGCACCTGTATGTTTTCTCACCTAGTGAGTTTTTGATTTAACATTTAGCTGACTTGTCATAGCACCTGTATGTTTTCTCACCTAGCGAGGTTCAGATTTAACATTTAGCTGATTTGTCATAGCACCTGTATGTTTTCTCACCTAGCGAGTTTCTGATTTAACATTTAGCTGACTTGTCATAGCACCTGTGTGTTTTCTTACCTAGCAAATGTTTTGTTTCACAGCTACTCAGGTCAGCTGAAGATGAAGAAGTCCACATGGGTGCCAGAGACAGACTTCCACATCAAAGAAGTAAGGGGCTTGCTTTTGTGTCTGCTGGAATGATTGAAATTGTTTTGGGGTTTGCTGGACATCATCCGTAAACCACAATGTTGATGTGCAACCTGATGGGTGATAAGTGTACATATATAACAGTCATGCTTCACTTTGGAAGCTGATTGTTGGTAGCACAGCACCTGTAAACCAGTGCAACTTGATGGTTGATTAGTGTGCATATATAACCGTCATACTTAACTTCAGAAGCTGATTGTTGGTTGCGCAGTATCCATAAACCAGTGCAACTTGATGGTTGATTAGTGTTCATAACAGCCATACTTAAGTTTGGAAACTGATTGTTGATTGTGCAGTATCCATAAACCAGTTCAACTTGATGGTTGATTAGTGTGCATATATAACAGTCATACATAACTGTGGAAGCTGATTGTTGGTTGTACAGTTTCCATAAACCAATGCAACTTGATGGTTGATTAGTGTAGGTAAATGACAGTCATACTTACCTTTGGAAGCTGGTTGCTGATTGTACAGTATCCCAAAACACAGTTTTGACTTGCAGTTTTGTGGTTGGTCAGACAGTGACCATAACATCAGTGGCAGTGGTGGCTTGCCAGTGAATGCTTTACGTTTCCTTTGCTTCTTCCTGTGCATTATTTTCTTTCCTGTGTTTTTGTACTGTCATTGGCGGGTACTGCCACAATCTGAAAGTACACTCCAAACATTCACATGGTAAAACAGTAAGTGATAATGAATGTGCTACTGTATGTCATACTTAAGTCATTTTTTAAATATTGCTGATTTGCAAATGCTGATGGGTTTACTGACAAAATTGTTGAGGCAGGAAAGGTGATAGATAGTTTGTTAATGCCCAGTCAGTGTTATTTCTTAATGCCCAGTCAGCGTTATGCCCAGTCAGTGTTATTTCTTAATGCCCAGTCAGTGTTATTTTGTAATGCCCAGTCAGTGTTATTTCTTAATGCCCAGTCAGCGTTATTCCCAGTCAGTGTTATTTCTTAATGCCTGGTCAGTGTTATTTCTTAAGGGGAGACTGGCCAGTCAAATTTTGGTCCCAAAATGTTCCAGAACAGGTTTTTGTTTTTTTCCAGGTTTGGGTTCCTAAACATGCCTATTTTCATCTAAGTTAGTATTTTTATGATATATGTTTGATTTTTATGCAAATGAAAACATTCTTTGAACCTTAGTGTGTTTGTTTTTGTCCTGTGGCCGATCATTTCACTGAAAAATCACTCCATTTCATCCCTTGGTTACGGGGACTTTCTACCCAAAACTCAGCACATGTTGCCTATCAAAATGCTCAGTAGCTTCTGACCTTCAAAATGACGTCATGACCCAGTGGGAACTTCCACTGATGAAGGCACAAAGGGTTTGAAAAGGCGGGAAGGGTATTCCAACGGAAACTTCCTAATTTGGATCGAGTCGTTTCTCATTGGTCGGATTTCAAAGAGTGACCTCATTATATAGTCATCGGTGCTGCTGCGCACGCGTAGTTCGCAAATGAGAGTTCACGGACATTCCCGAACAAGCCACTTCCTGTCAAACTAGTCACTTCCTGTTTGTTGCAGACAACAAATCGAACATACGTTTGCAAATCTCCTGAGCTACAAAACTGATTTCTATGCGATAATTATGCCTTCAAAGAAGCGTAAGACTATTGCTGAAGCAAACATTGGTAAATCTACCAGGAAAAGGAAGCAGCATATGCAAGGACTGGCCGATAAAAAAGAACGAAGGCTAAGGAAAGTAGTTCGACAACTGGCGAAGCTGTCAAGCATTTTGCTACAGCCGATGGACTGGCACATTCTAGTGCTTCGGTGATGGTTTCTAACGACTCACGCTGAGAGAATCATCATCGGCAGTTGATCATTGCAAGTTTACTTTCATTCAAACATTACACAAACCCATAGACTATAGAAACAAGTTTCATTGCATTTTTCTTTATTGTACCGATGTTTTTCAGATGGCAAATCTTTATTCACGTTTTTCTCATTTCGGCGTTTATTGGCTATGGTGATGTTGGGAGGAACATGATATCTCCGCCAAACCTGAAGCTATTACAATAAACAAACATTGTCTGTGGAGAGAATTGAATGCTCTAGGATTTTATTTGAGGATTTTTTATTCTATGGCATATTAAATTTGCAAGATGGTTTTGAAAATTAAATTCTTATGTGTCACCCTAATTTTTCATGGTAACCTCAGTTGGTGGCCCATATTTTTGGATCAAGAATGTTTACAAGAAAAATGGTAAATAGATTCACAGAATACAACCCACAGATCACAATAAAAGAATAAAATGTAATGAAAGTGATGTCAATGTTGAGATATTTTCTTCCTAATGGGGGTGATATTTTACTGAATTTCACACATACCATGGATTTTTTTGCCGAATGGAAAGCTGCAGATAGTGAAAACAACTTTTTATACCATTTATTCTGATTTTTGTACTATAATAATCAATTTAAAATGCATAACAACTTTAAACAAACAAAAAGTAAAAGAACTGGCCAGTCTCCCCTTAATGCCCAATCAGTGTTCTTTTTTAATGCCTAGTCAGTGTTATTTTTTAATGTCCAGTCTGTGTTATGCCCAGTCAGTGTTATTTTTTAATGTCCAGTCTGTGTTATGCCCAGTCAGTGTTATGGCAGGGAAGATGACGTTAACACATGCATACATAGTGTTGTGCTGTGTCCATGGTAAAATGACATGGTTTGTGTGCCTGTGTGTGTGTGTGTGTGTATGTGTGTGTGTGTACAGCCCAAAGGGTCAAGCAAGGGAGCATCAGCCATCAGCAATGCCAAAGATGGAGCACCAGCCGCAAGCAGCAAGAAGACAGAGGAAGGTGAGTTTTCCCTGTCACCCTCTCTGCCGTTCGCCCCTTGCCCTCTCATGCCAGCTGTGTCCTCTCACCATCTCCTAGCCCCTCCCCTCTCCCCTCATGCTGTAAGTGTTCTAGTTCTTTTACCCTCTTCACCATCTCACACTCACTTCTCCATTTATTTTCTTTCTAGTCCACCCCTTCACCTTCTCTCCTTCCTCTCTCTCTCTCTCTCTCTCTCTCTCTCTCTCTCTCTCTCTCTCTCTCTCTCTCTCTCTCTCACCCCCACCCCCATCCCCATTCTCCCATTTGCTCTCATTCTAGCCCTCCAAATTTGCTGCTGACTTGCTGTGCTTTTGGGTTGCAGGCAAGACCTGCTGCTGACATGCTGTGTTTCAGTGTTGCAGGCAAGACCTGCTGCTGAAATGCTGTGTTTCAGCGTTGCAGGCAAGACCTGCTGCTGACATGCTGTGTTTCTATGTTGCAGGCAAGACCTGCTGTTGACATGCTGTGTTTCATTGTTGCAGGCAAGACCTGCTGCTGACATGCTGTGTTTCTATGTTGCAGGCAAGACCTGCTGCTGACATGCTGTGTTTCAGTGTTGCAGGCAAGACCTGCTGCTGAAATGCTGTGTTTCAGTGTTGCAGGCAAGACCTGCTGCTGACATGCTGTGTTTCAGTGTTGCAGGCAAGACCTGCTGCTGACATGCTGTGTTTCAGTGTTGCAGGCAAGACCTGCTGCTGACATGCTGTGTTGCAGGCAAGACCTGCTGCTGACATGCTGTGTTTCTGTGTTAAAAGCAAGACCTGCTGCTGACATGCTGGGCTTCTGTGTTGCAGGCTGAACCTGGTGTTGATAGCACGTGTGTGTGTTTGTGTTGCAGGCAAGTCACGAGACAGCCGTGGTGGTGGTGAAGGCAAGACAGAGAGTCGCGATGACCGCACCAAGGACAAGTCGGACCGCCGGGACAAGGGGGAAAAGCGAGAGAAGAGAGAGAGCAAAAAGTCTGCCGTGAACAGCGTAGATGCTCAGGACCATTCAGACTCACCGTAAGTTCACCAGGGTCCATCAGGAATAATTACTGTTGATACTCAGCTATTCAGACTTCACCGTGTACCCACCATTGGGATCAGCCGTTTTCCCCAAGACTGCCATGAAGATTGCATCTGTTCAGGATCGTTCACATTCACCATAAATGATGTCATGGACATGTGTCTGACAGATGAAAACACACAGAAAAGTTGAAAAGAAGCTAAAAGAAAGTGACTTCAGGGCTGAGAGCGTTCACAGGTACTACAGAGGGAGAGGAATGTCAAGCCCCTAATTAGCAAAAGAAGGAGAACAAAATTGGGGGGTCTAAACCTTTGTTGGCAAATGAGCCCAGGATTTGCAGGAAGCAGTTAAAATGGGCCCTATCAGAGGATAGCAGGCAGAAGGGGAAATGGAAGACAGCAATATGCTTCCACAGGTTACAAGATGGGAAGAAGAGAGTCATGTGCTCTAGCTTCTTGAAATCCATGTCATCTAAAAAGCAACAAATCAAAACCCAGCGTTATGGACATACATCGGACAGATCAAAAAGATGCAGTGTTGTGGACATAATCTGACAGATCAAAACAGACACAGTGTTTTGGCATACATCTATTATAAAACACACATGCTGTTATTGACTTGCATCTGACATCAAAAAGGACACAGTATTATGGACACACATCTGACAGATAAAAACACACACTGTATTTGACATACATCTGACAGATCAGAAAAGACGCAGTGTTGTGGACATGCATCTGATGGATCTCTTGTGCCAACTTTGCTCCAGAAAGCACCAGAAGGACAGAGCAGCAGAGGACAAGAAATCAAAGGACCTGACGCCTACATCACGGGGAGGGGAGCCGGAGGAGGGGGGGCGACACCGGGACAACAAGGGGGACAAGCCGGGCAAGGAGGAAAAGGCCAAAAAGGGAGAGAAGAAGGACAAAGACCGCAGCAAGGAAAAGGGCAAGCGAGGCCACGGAGGTCATGAGGATGAGGAGAATGCTGCATCCACATCATCATCACACCGACGCAGCTTGGAACCTCCACCTATGGACGACAGAGGTGAGAAGTGTGTTTGTTTGGTGTTCTTTCCACCATGGACATTTGGTGGGAAATGTGCTGCTGTCTCTCGTCTTGTTTGTTAGCAGCAGGGGTGAGGATGTTGTCTTTCTTCCACCGTTTATCTAACAATGTAGGTGAGAGCTGTTGTCTCTCAAAGTGTCTGCTGAAAAGCGGGTAAAAAATCAGAAAAGTTCCTATCTGCTGGCCTTTCAGAGCTATTAAAAGGTGCCTTGTTTTAAGGCTGTAGCAGGTCAATATAGCACCACATATGCTTTGCCTGATGCCAGGAATTCTGTCTTAATGTGTTTGCCTTCTGAGTTCATTATGCCTTCATTTTTTCCCAGTCCTCTTCAAACATAAAAGTGGATCAGACTTTCAAGTGAAGTTACAGATTTATTTCACCCTAATAGCTAAAAAAAAAGTGCACATTAGAACATTGTTGGCCTGATTTATTGAAGGGAGGGAGGAGGAGGTATTTGCTATGCAGTATTCCAGATGATGTTAGTAGTATTGGAAACAGATTGTTACTGTAGCCACTTCAGATGTTATATGACAGTCCTAGTGATCTGTGGGTGAAGACGCAAGTGATCCTTGGATCAAGATACAAATTACAAGTAGTCCGTGGCTCAAGACACGAGTGGTCCATGGGTCAAGATGCAAGTGATCCATGGGTCAAGATGCAAGTGATCCCTGGGTCAGAATACAAATCACAGGCAACTGATGTGTGAAGCAGTAAGTGATTCATGGGTGAAGACGCAAGTGGTCCACAGGTCAAGATGCAAGTGATCCATGGGTGAAGACACAAGTGGTCCATAGGTCAAAATGCAATATTCCATGGGTCAAGATACAAATCACTGGCAGCTGATGTGTGAAAGTGTCAGTGATTCATGGGTAAAGACAAGTGGTCCATGGGCCAAGATACAAATCACAGGCAGCTTATGTGTGAAGTTGTAAATGATTTGTGGGTAAAGACACAAGTGATCCATGGGTCAAGATGCAGTTGGGAGTGGTCCATGGTTATAGACACAAATGATCCATGGATGAAGACAAGTGAGCCATTGGTGGAGACTCCAATGATCCATTGGTGAAGATGCAGTTTTAATGGATTTAAAGTGATGAGGACCTGGGCATGATAATGGTGGCCAGGTACATAGAGCTGCAATGCTGCTGCTGGCTTTCCCAGTGGAAATGCTACGGAAATATGCATGCAAGGAACTGGGAAAACCCTCTATTGAATACTGTTATGTGCTCTTTTAATGGATTGAATTTTCAACATCATCTTTGAGGCTTTGCAATCTTTTCTCATTGGTTGTCAGCACCACCTCGAAGATTGAGCAGTCACAGCAAAATGTGATTGCCCATGCCTTGCTTGGCACTCAGGGTGACCATTTTCTCATTGCCGTTTATGCCACCTGTGTTTCAGAATCGAAGCGTCGAAAACTGGAGATGACAGGATCAAGTTCTCAGGTTAGTATAGAGTTAATGGAGGTGTGTTCCTAGCGTCGCCCCGGCTACCAGCTTTTCCTGCATTGCAGCCAGCCACGCTGAGGGCAGCCACAGGTCTACAGGTTCTGGAGGGGTCTTCAAGCACAGCCTGATGCAAGCCACCAAGGCGACGACTCCTGGTGGGTGTCGACCTTCGTGCTTTGATCAGAGCGAGGGAAGACCTGGCCACGGGGAAGAGGGAAGACTCTGCGGGGGGTCTGCGCCATCTGCACCTTGGTCGTCTCTTCCTCTAAATGAAATATTTTTCAGGATCAGCCGTCTCGGTACAGAATCCTGGGCCCAGCTCCAGTCCCCGGGACCTGCGGAGGGATCTCCAGCTCTGTCCTGTGCTGTCCAAAGTCCCCACTCAGGGTCTACAGCTCAGGGACTTTGTCCAGTGCCGTGTCCAGTCCATGTTTCTGTCCCAGTATGTTTTTGCCTGTCTCCTCATTCTCCTGCCTCAGAGTGTGTTGAAGTGAAGAGGAGTTGGCGATTGCATGAGGACATTTTGTCGTCTTTGCTCCACTTTGTATGTGTTGCTGCCATTTTCTTCCTGCCCCACCATCGTCGCTCTGTAGGAGAAATGTGGAGAGAAAGAAAAAAAAGAGAAAAGTCCTGCTGCTGTGTTTTTTCTCAGTCTGAAGAGTCAGCTTGGTTGGAAATTGCAGTCACCCTAGTTGAAACCCAGCTGGTCTCTTAAGTTCTTTCTGCAAGGTGAAGGAAGAAAACCGCAGTTTGAGATCTAGGGGAAATTAAGGAAGGATGAAGTTGTGCCGTAAATTAAAAAATCCAGAAAGTTCTGCCAAAGTATTTTTCCATCGAGCACCGTGCGGTCCACTTTCTTCGCTGCTCTTCAAGCTCTGCTGCTCATTTATTTCATTTCAAAGATCTCTCATTGTGGAAACGTATGTCATCCTTGAAACATCCATCAGCTGGAAGATCTCATGTCATGAAAGCATCCTCCAGAAGAAAAAGTTGTCATCATGGAAACGCGTGTCAGCTGGAAGATCTGCCAACCTTCAAATGGAAACGTGGCCATCATGTCATGAAAACGTCAGTGGAGTGGAAGATCTGCCTTCATGAAGTCGGATGGAAAACCTGTCATCACTGAAATTTTACTCAAGCAGAAATTGGAGTTCAGGTGAAAGTCTTCACTGCTTTTTTGCTTACCTATTACTGCCAGCATGTGTGGAGAAAACCTTCACACCTCGCCTTTCTCTTGTCTGAGTGCTGTTGCCTTTCTGTCTTTCAGGCAGTCATAAAAGCAGCACTGAGGATCTAAGTTTTATTATGCCATCAAATCCCAGGTATTCTGCCAAAGTTTATCATGCTCCCAAATGGCAGCACAAAAGGATATGGTATTGCCAAACATTTTCTGTCCTGTGATTTGATTGGCTGTTCGCCCAGCAGAGAAGTCTTGTCCACTGTCAAATGTTTTGAAGATTTAGATGGTGATTTTGTTTGTCTGAAAACATCAGGATCACGTGCCTGAAGTCTGTGGAGTCATTTGCCAATCTGCAGTGGAATCCTTTGCTGTTCTCCTTCAAAATTTGCAGAAAGTCTTCACACAGAAGGGCAGCTTCACACATCCAGTCACCATGCCTTGTCAGTGACATTGTTTTCATTTTTTCACACCAGTTGCCCTCCATCAAAATACAAGCTGGATGCAGCACACTCCTTTCCTGCGAATGGTCCTTCATCACAAGATGCAAATGTTCCTGATTTCTCTGGAGAATGGTCCTTCATTTTAAGATGCAAGCGCTTCTTGTCTGTCCTGAAATTGGTCCTTCATTACGAGATGCAAGCTCTTCTCACCTGTCCAGAAATGGTCCTGCATTAAAAGGTGCAAGCTCTTCTCACCTGTCCAGAAATGGTCCTGCATTAGAAGATGCAAGCTCTTCAGCTGCTCCTGAGAATGGGCCTTCATTGCCAGATGCAAGTTCTTCTTACCTTACCCAAGAATCCATCATAAGATGCAGATGCAATTGCTCACCTCACCTGAGAAAGGTCCTACATTACAAGATGCAAGCTCTTCCCACTGCTTTGGAGAATGGTTCTTCATTACAAGATGCAAGCTCTTCTCACTGCTTCTGAAACTGGTCCCTCATTACAAGATGCAAGTTCTTCTCACTACTCCTGAGAATGGTCCTTCATTGCATGCAGGATGCAAGCTCTCCCCGCCACTCCTGAGAATGGTCCTTCATTGCCAGAGGCAAGCTCTCCCCGCCGCTCCTGAGAATGGTTCTTCATTACCAGAGGGTAGCTCTGCTCACCTGTCCCTGAAATCTTGCAGTTGGTATCCTTTTCTGTGTGGAATTTGCCTTCATGAATCCTGCCAGCGCATTGAAAGAGGTTTCCTTGCACGTTTTGGTCGCCAGTCATACGAGTGCCACGCTGTCTGCCACCACCGCTGTTGCCCGTATCCAGCCAGTGATGGTGAAAGACAGACTCTTTTGTTGGCATGTGCACATTTTTCGTGTGCTCCTGCAAGACTGTGTGAACTGTGAACAGAAGCTGTGAGAGCTGTGCCCTACATGCGTATCATGTCCATCCAACTTCAACCCAGCCATGTACCACTTCTCTACAACACAGTAGAGCTTTCGTTTTTTTTTCTCTCTCTCCTGATGCCAGCAAGGGTCAAAGCATAGATAAGACCCCTTTCATCCACAGAGCTGATTGATTTGTCATGTGGCTCGGATGGCAAGAAGCTCGGTCTACACTGCAGGTGTGTGCTCTGTCAGGACTGCCAGCATTGTCCATGCAGCATGGAGAAAGAGCCATGACAATTTTCAGTCTGCTATATTTTATATATTTTTATGTGCGAGCTTCAGTTCTTCGCATCTCAGTTGTTGCTGTGAGGAGAGTTGTGAAGTGACGGCAGTGTGTGTTGGGGGGGTACTGGCTGGAATAAACTTTTGCACCCAGATGTGGAATCCGTGACGCCAGTCAGTGAAAGTTGTGTAGTATTTTGTGTTTTGCAACTGACTGCAGAAACCGCTATGCCTGTAAGTGACAGGCATGAGCAGTTTGTGTTTGTGCAAGTGATTGTGAAATCCAGTATGCCAGTGAGTGAAAGTCGTGAAGTATTAGCGAAAACTGATTTTCTGGTGCAGCTGGGTGTTTTGAGCATCCATAGTTGTGTGAATCGTTTCTTGTGATTGTGTGTGAGGTCAGTGGTGCAGATAGGTATAAGCAGACTTGGCTCATAATGAGCCTATGAGTGATGCAGTAGGTGATTGTGTGTGGTGAGATGCAGCACTACCGACGGTATTTATGTTCATGTGTATCGGAGGAATTCTTTTGTGGCATCATACGGCGGATCTCTTCACTTCTACCTGCTGACACAAGTCAGCATCATCAGGATTTCTGAATGTGTTTCAGTTTGTTGGATTCAGCAAAGAGAAGTCAAGCAAGCCATGTAAAACAACATCATTCCAGAGTGAAAGTTGTGGGGGTGGACCAACATTTTTAACAGATTCATTTGCGTACCAATCCTGTACAAAATTCAAAGACCTTTTTGTAAATATTTGGCTGATTTAAAAAAACGATTTTTATTCATTTGGGGGGGTGCGTGGGAGGGGGAGTGTCTCTTATGATTTTTATAACTTGTTTCAAACGCATTATCTTTTTGATTGGTACACCTGTGAAGCTGTTAAAAATATGGGCTGCCTTAGTGTGGTTTGTGGAGATCATGAGTGAGTAGATCAGTGATTCTGTGGAGAGAAGAAAAAAACACAAAAAAGAAGAAATCAGTGATACAGCAAATAAATCAGTAAAGCAGTGGGTAAATTGGTGATACAGTGAATGAAGCCATGAGTGAATTGGTGAAGCAGTGAGTTAATCAGTGAAGCTGTGAATAAAATTTTGGTGCAGTGACTTAAATAGTGAAGCTGTGAGTAAATTTGTGAAACTGGGTTAATGAGTGAAGCAACAAGTAAACTGGTGCAGCAGCAAGTTAATTAGTGAAGCTGTGAATTAATTGGTGATGCAACAAATCGATTAGTGAAGTTGTGAGTAAAATGCTGGTGCAGAAATTAGTTAATCAATGATTTATTTATTTAATTTGTGAGGCAGTGAGTAAATTGGTGATGCAGTGAGTGAACTAGTGAAGCAGTGAGTAAACTTGTGATGCAGTGAGTAAATCAGAAGAGGCAGTGGGTTGTGTAAAACAAATCTGTGTTACCTGTGCATCCAGTACAGCATCCAGATTCAGCTGCTGGAGGCAAATGGGCAGTGTGTAGTTGGTAGATTGTGTTAGATGCAAGATTTGTACAGAGGCTCATGTTCATATCGCAGTCATTTCAGTGACAAATTTGGTGCTCTTTAGGTATTGTTGTTGTTTAGAAATATGTTGATTTCTCTCCTTGTTCCAGTTCTTCTTTGGAAAGAACGTATTTTTGTGAAACTGAATCTGCTGAGCTGTTTTCATTCTCAGGCATAATATAAACTGTGTAACTGGAGTTGCATTCAGTTTAGTCCAGACAACTGAGCTTTAATTTTCTTTCCCCCCCCCCTCCTCCCCCCTTTTTTTGTTGTTTTGTTCTTCTTTCTTTAGTTGCAAAGGGGTCAGTGGGTAGTCAGATGAGTGTTTATTGCAGTTTGTGTTACACATGCTATTTTTTTACTATGTACAGGAGGAAGTGCTATTGTTTCAAACTTTAATACAGTGAGTGTGCACCATGGTTCAGAAGTGCTACTGTGTCAAACTCGTGAGTTGGATCCAGTGAATGTCCCAGGGTTGCTGTTGTGTTGATACTACACTGAGCACCCCAAGATTTGGAGGTGGTACTGTTTTAAAGGTGGATACAGTGAGTGTACAGGGGTCTAGGTGGAGGTGTTGTTGTTTTAAAGTTGGATACAGTGAATGTCCCCGGGTTTGTATGGAAGCACTGTTGAGTGAACGTCCCAGGGTTTGTATGGAAGTATTGTTGAGTGAACGTCCCAGGGTTTGTATGGAAGTATTGTTGAGTGAATGTCCAGGGTTTGTATGGAAGCACTGTTGAGTGAACGTCCCAGGGTTTGTATGGAAGTATTGTTGAGTGAATGTCCAGGGTTTGTATGGAAGTATTGTTGAGTGAATGTCCAGGGTTTGTATGGAAGCATTGTTGAGTGAATGTCCCAGGGTTTGTATGGAAGTATTGTTGAGTGAATGTCCCAGGGTTTGTATGGAAGTATTGTTGAGTGAATGTCCCAGGGTTTGGGTGGAAGTATTGCTGAGTGGGTGTTCCAGGGTTTGTATGGAAATACTGTTAAGTTAGTGTCCAAGGGTTTTGAGGTGCTGTTGTTTAAAATTTGGTTACAGTGAGTGTTTAGGGGTTTGGATGGAACTGCTGTTGTTTCAGGGTTGGTTAGTGAGTGGTTCTGAGTCTTGATGCTGTGTCAAAGTTGGTTACATTGAGTCGCCAGGGTTTGGAAGGCAGTGTGTTTTCAGGTTGGTTACAGTGAGTGACCAGAGTTTGGAAGGAGGAGGAGTTTAAAGTTTGTGACAATGTGTGGCCCATGGTTTGGAAGAAAGTTTGTTGTTTCAGAGTTGGAGACCATGGTTTGAAAGGAAGTGTTGTTTCAAATCTTGGTACAGTGAGTGTCCCAGGATTTGAAATTGCTGTTTTTCATAGTTGGACACAGTGAGTGTCCCAGAGTTTAGAAGTGCCATTGAATCACAGTTTGATGCAGTGAGTATTTTTATGTGCCCAGGGATGATGAGTTTTACTCAAAATGAAAAAAATATGATGAATATATATTATACTGCTAGGTACCAGAAGCACTGTACTTAAAACAAAACAAAAATTAGTAGCTTATTGTTTGAGGACATTTTGTCTGTGTGTGTGTGATGATGCTTTTGTTACTTTTAGATTGACCAAAAAAGTATTTTTACTTTATAAGAGATCCATTGCAAGAGTAGGTTCTGAGTTTTCCTTTTGTTGTAAATTGTTGCTTTTTCTGTGCTCATTAATTGCTGCTTTTGTTGTTTTTAGCTTGCTTGTGTTTCTGCAATCTAAACTATCGAGTAAAACTTTTTTTCTCCTTGTTTCCTCGTTATCAATGGATGTAGCTTCATTTAACAACATTTCCAAGTGAAAATGTTTTAAAATAGTTTGTGTATTTGTAAAGTATGTAAATCTTTTTCACACACACAATGTGACAATACACATATGCACACATGCATGTGCACACGCACACACACACATGTGCATGCATGCACTCAGACACACACCAACAAAAAACATAAATGCATGCATGCACGCTCACTCACTCACGCATGCCCATTTAGATTGCATGCATGCACTCAGACACACACCAAAAAACCCACATAAATGCACATGTGCGTGCGCACACACACAACAGATCCTACAACAGTTTGGAAGTGGGGAAGTTCAAGCTTCTCCTTTGTCTCGCTAGTACTCCCTTTGGTGGAGTTTTTGTGTGAGCGAACTTGTCTTGTTTGTCAGCTTGGGATAGGTGACTTGTGGTATGAAAGGTGGATGGTGTTGGTGTAGACTGTCTTGACTGCTTTTTGCACCTTCAGCTTGACCTTCTTTTTTTTCTTTCTTTTTTTAATCTGCAAAAATGCATTCAAAGCAAAACAGGCATTAGGAAAAGAAGAAGAAAAAACATACATATTCTACATTTACATAGTGTGGTAGTGAGAATACAAAATTGTGAAAGAAGGTTGTTTTTTTGTTTTAGTTTAAAAAAAACAAAAAAACTTTTGAAGATATTAAAAATCTTACTTTAAAATGGGAAGATTTTGTTGTGTTTGACATCAAACACAGCAGTAGATGTAGCAGTGATCATAACTGGCTACAAGTACAAAGCTGATACTGCTTACTAGCAGCTGGATTTAGTCTTTTTTAATTTGTTCAAAAACAGTTATGTTTTTCAGTATAAACTATGAAGCCATTAAAGAATGCTCTGTTTTCTACTGCCTTGAAGTGATTAAGGGAACAATGCACATTATATCAGCTGTTCTGCATTGATATGTCAGATGTTTGAGTGTTAGACAGTGGTTTGTTTTGTTCAATTTTTTTTTTTTTTTTTTTTTCCTTTTTTCCCTTGACAAAAACAAGACAAAACATGAAAAATATTGAAAATAAACGGAAACAGTTGTGGGGGAAAAATTAATGCATTCTCTTCAATGCGTATCTGCTCTAGGCTTAATCTAGGTTAAGTAACATGGGAAGTTAGAGACAGAAGTTTTTGGAAAAGGAAAAGCATGTGTGTGGTGTGTTTATGGGTGGTGGTGGTGTGTGTGTTGAAAAAATAAAGTATGCATGCGCACCTGCTTTTGTTCCCAGTGGATGGATGCATATTATTCTATTCTGCTGACTTTTTGGCTGTGAGCAATGTTCAGTTGAGCAGCTGTTGTGCAACTGGGTGATTACAAAAGAGCAGTGCATTTTGGTGTATTACAGCCAGACTCACTTCACATTGGATGGTGTTCAGAAGAGCAGCACTGTTTTAGGCAGTTCTCAGGAACAGCCCCCCTTCATTAAGCTTACAGCATCCTTGGATGCTTGAGGGATGTGTGTTGGCAGTATTTATTCTGCCTGGACCTGTACACAGATTACAGCAGTTGTTTGAAGCATGCACCAATTGGGTTCAGTGTCTTGCCTGACCTCTGTTCACACATGTTGCGGTACACATTGACATACAGTCACACACACACAAACACACACACACACATACATGTATATGCTTAGAAATGTAAACCTGAACAGTGTGTGCATGCGTGCGCGCGCGCACACACACACACACACACACACACACACACACACACACACACACACACACAGAGAAGCAGTAAAAGTACACATTTGTTTGTGGTTGGTAAGAGTATTGTGAACAGTGGTGAAAACCACCAAAGTATATTATTTTTCACAAGTCCCACTGCTGAAATTGCCATCTGCCCAAATGCACCACCACTCAACTGGAGCATTGTTCGGCTGATGATGTTTAAATGGATGTTGTTCCAAAGGCACTTGTTCAAGTGACTACAACTGTTCTCACTGTGCTGACCCTGATGTAGATCAGTCAGCCAGTTCTGTTGTACTTTGTAGTATGACTGGGGCATCAGCAGCTCTGATCATAGTTCCGAGGTGCTTCAAGCATCTTCAACAACCGGCACTGTTGATGTGAGCTTGAATCACCCTGAACAATGATCACAGCTGCTGTGAGCTCGAGTCATTTTCAGCAGCATCACTGGTACAGGAGCCTGCAGCATCTTCAGCAGTCATCACAGTTGCTGCATCTCCTGTGTCATTTGGAACCAGTGTCAATGGCATCGGATTGCTGTCATCCAAGTCCAGCTAGACCTAGGCTTCCTGTGTCGACCTCTTCACAAGCTGCAGGATGGCACCTCAGCAAGATGTTCAGCTGATTTACACCACAATCCCACCAGCTCCTGTTGCCTCTTTTGCTTGTTTTGTCTTCATATTGATTATTGTTATAAAACCTCCAGTACAGAATCCTAGAATTTAGTAGAAAGTTGTGCTTAATTAGCAAGTTCTCAAATCTCAGTTCTGGTATAAAGGAGTAAGTAGGGAGTAACTGACACATTGTTATGGTTCTGCTTGAAAAGAGTAACTAGGAGAAAAGTGACACATTGTTCTGGTTCTGCTTGAAAGAAATAATAGGAAGAAAAAACAACTGACATAGTGTTCTGGTTCTGCTTGACAGAAATAATAGTAAAAAAACTGACACCTTTTCTGGTTCTGCTTGAAAGAAATAATTAGGGAAAAACTGACACATTGTTCTGGTTCTGCTTGACAGAAATAATAGGGGAAAAAACTGACACATTTTCTGGTTCTGCTTGAAAGAAATCATTAGGGAAAAACTGACACATTGTTCTGGTTTAGCTTGATAGAAGTAACAAGGGAGTAATTTAATTTTTTTTAGCTCTGCTTAAAAGAAATAACGGAAAAACTGACATGTTGTTCTGGTTTTGTTTGTAAGAAATAATTAGGGAGTAAATGACACGTTGTTCTGGTTCTGCTTGAAAGAAATAAACTAGGTAAAAACTGACATGTTCTGCTTGAAAGAAGTAGCTTGGGAAATAATTGACACACTGCCCTGGTTCTGCTTAAAAGAAGTGACTAGGGGAAAATCTGACACTAAAACAACTAAGGAAAAACTGACACATTTTCCTGGTTCTGCCTGAAAGAAATAACTGGAGGGGTGGGTGGGGATCAAGCAGCATTGTCCGTGTGATGTCGCCCAAGAGAGAGTGATAAACTGCGCAGCCATTATACCTGACAGCACTGCAGTGGGGTCCTGCAGGCACTGAAATGAAGGTCCCTACTGCTGAAACCCCAGAGCCATCATAGGTTCACCTTTAAGTCTAGAAAGAAGGAACTGTGGAGCAACTGACACACTGTTCTGGTTCTGCTTGGGGGGAAAAAAGTAGCCAGGGGGCAGTTGACAAATTGTCCACACATGCACACACACACAACAACAAAATTAGCCTAATGTTGTGCCATTTATGTTGTTGTCAGATGTTTGTGAATGAATGAGGTGTGATTTTTTTCAAATGATTCTGTTGTTTTTACCATGTACTATGGTGGTCGTTTTTAATTCAGTAAATGACCAGGTACAAATGTACAATAAACTGGCATTCTTTTGTAGGGTAACTATAAATTTTGTCTACATGTGTATGCTAGCAAAAAATGAAAGCATGCTAAGTGATGGACTAGATGTCAGGTATCTACACAACAGACAATGCGAGTATGGTTAATTTGATAGCATATGTCATTGTCACAACGACATGGTTTGGTTATGGGCAAGGTTAGTTTTTACTGATTTAGTCCATCCTGGAGACTGAGTGATCAGTATTTGGCCAATTTAGTCCAGCCTGGAGACTGAGTGATCAGTATTTGGCCAATTCAGTCCAGCCTGGAGGCTGAGTGATCAGTATTTGGCCAGTTCAGTCCAGCCATGAGATTGGGTTTTTATGAGGCCAGTTCAGTCCAGCCTTGAGACTGGGTAATTGTGGGGCCAATTCAGTCCAATCTGGAGACTGGGTTATTGTGGGGCCAGTTCAGTCCATCCAGGAGATTTAGTTATTATGGGGCCAATTCAGTCCAGCCTGGAGAATGAGTGATCAGTATTTGGCCAGTTCAGTCCATCCAGGAGATTGGGTTATTATTGGGCCAGTTCAGTCCAGCCTGGAGATTGAGTGATTAGTATTTGGCCAATTCAGTCCAGTCTGGAGATTGAGTGATCTGTATTTGGCCAGTTCAGTCCATCCAGGAAATTGGGTTATTATTGGGCCAGTTCAGTCCAGCCTGGAGGCCCTGTTGTTGGCTTTTTCTGAGGCACTGTTGCAGACAATGGCTGCTATTCAGATCAGCTTTAATGCACAACTGTAAATGAAAAATAAAAACAAGTGACATGTTCTCACAGAGCGATTGAACTTATCCAGGCTCAAGACTTTTCAGAATTAGAGAAATAGAAATGTTATTATGCATGCACAGCAGAGACCTTTGTTTAATGTTTATGCTAATTATAGTAGATTGTTTTTGACTACATGCACAACAGAGACCTTTGTTTATAGTACATTGTTATTAACTCATTCAAACAAAAAAAAGATAGCGAGCATCATGCTGATCTCAAAATAAAAAAAATCGGACAGACTATGCCATATACAGATCTCAGTAAAGAAAAAGGAAATAACAGACTGTGTCATGCTGATCTCTGTTTTGTTTTTTAAGTAGACACTAGATGACAGACTGTTATAATTCCTACTGATCTCGGCAAAACAAAAGAAGATAGCAGACTGTGTCATTCTCATCTGAGTAAATCAAGAAGATAACATACTGTTACAGTGTTATTCTGGTCAGAGTAAACAAGAACATAACATTTAACAGACTGTCATTTTCATGTTGTAAAAACATTTTTTAATTAAGTAATAAATAAAATTAAAACAAAAACTACGTCATACTGATCTCAATAAAAGAACAGACTGTGTCATAATTCATACTTTTTTCAAGTGGAACAAAAGATAACGGACTTTGTCATACTGATCTCAGTCAAACAAAAAGAAGATAAGACTAGGCTGCCTTGTCGATCTTGGTAAAACAAATGAAAATAAATGATTTTGTCATCATGATGTAAAACAAAAGAGTATAACAATCATACTGATTGATCACTGTACAACAAAAGAGACAGACTGAACAAAAGATTTAAAGTTTGGTCTTCTCTCAGATGTTTGTGTGAGATCTTTGAAAATTTTGAGAGTTGTATTTTTGTTATTTAATGTGAATATTTTCAATTGATATGAAGTTCTTCCATAATTGAGATCAAACTGAGGGGGTTGTTACTGTGTACAGTAGTCTGACAACTTTCATTGTTGACCTTTAAACTGGGGCTGATGATGATTGTATTTTCAACACTTTGATGGTTGAATTTTTGTGTGATTTATTCATCCAGAATTATTATTTTTTTGTCCAATCGGTCGCAACATTATCCTGTTACTGTAATCTTATTCGTTGTATAGTTAAAGGCAGGGAAAACTCATTCTCTCTCTCTTCCCTCCTCCTCCTCCCCCCCCCCCCCCCACCCCCCCCCCCCAAGGTTCACAGAAGTGAAAATGTGGAAAATGTTTCTTTCTTCCTGAGGAAACCAGAGTACTGGTCTGTGACACTCGGAAGAAAGAATATTATTCTGCCTTGTGTTTCTTGTTTGTTGTAGTTGTTGTTTGGTTGCTTTTTGCAGGTACCATAAACAAACAAACAAAAAAACAGAAAAAGAAACAAAATGTGGTCCAATTTTTACATCACCTGCAATGCAGGTCTACTTTGCAACATTATTCTGTTAGTGTTAAGGCCATTGTCAGCTCCATAAGACTGATCTTGTTTCATTTACTTGCATTTTTCTTCTTTTGAAGTTTTTTGTCAAAGTTGATTTTGAAGTTTTCTGTCAAAGTTAATTGGTTTAGCAGCATTTACACTGATCATTTGTCTCATCTTCGCAGTCTTGGTGACCAAGTCCCACGTGCGAGGTTTTGGGCAAGAGTCTGGTGTGAGTGGCATGTTGCTTGCTTTGTAACATTGGTTGTCACACAGCGACCCAAGTTGCCGTCTGAACAGAATAACACCGTCACACTGATCTTTCTGAGCTGCAACTTGAGTCTAAGTTTGATGCCAGTGACTGCAGTGAATGGGATTGATGTGCAGTGTGATGATGTGTCATATGCCCTTTGCCCTCTTGTGTTGTCCAGGACAGCCCCAGCGACAGCTCTAGTCGATCCAAGAACAAGGTGGGTCAATGAGGTGGCTCGCCAGGTCTGTTTGTCCATGTCTGTATGCAAGGGCAATGTGTATGCCTAATGCTCTTAGGTTGATGTGGATGTCTGTGTGCGAGGAATATGTGTATGTCTGTGTATCTAATACTTCAGGGTGTATGTGTGTTCTCTGTCTGTGTACAAGGAAAAGGTGTATGTGTGTATGTCATATATATAGGGGGCATGTGCATGTCTGTACAAGGGAGATATGTATGTCTAACATGGGGGGGAGGGGGGGGGGGATGTGTACAAGGAAGGTGTGTATGTCAAACACTGGGATGGGGGAAGGGGTCTGCTTACAAGACATGTATGTGTGTCTGGCACTCTAGAGGAGATGTTTATGTCTGTGTACAAGGAAGATGTCTAAAGGGGAGCTGGGGTCAGGAAAGACTTGGTCTAAACTCCAACACTAGAGGGGATGTGTCTGTCTGTGTGAAAGGAAGGTGTGTTATATAGATGTCTAACTCTCAAGGGGAGATATATGCCTATATATCTCCTGTCAGTCAGTGGTGTGTTATCTTTGGCTTTGCATTCGCCTGTAGTGTCTCAAGCGCCTCAACACTTCAGTTCTTCTGAGATTGGCTTTGCATTCACATGTAGTGTCTTGAGCTCCTTAACACTTCAGTTCTTCTGAGACACAAGCCACTTTTGATGCCTGCTTTGCATGCCAGCCTATCTGCTCAGTCGTGTACCTTGGCTCCGGCATGTCCAGGACATTTATCCACAGGAGTTTTTAAAGGTGGATGTCAAACATTGACACATGCCGGTCTGGGCTTCCCATTCCACCTTTGACATTTTGTTGCAAGCTCACCAAGTCTCTGAGGAGGGTGAAACATGGTCTGCCTGTCAACTCCTGAGGCTGTCCAGCAAAGAGCATGCTTGACTGCTTCCATTTCTGTGTTCAGGCTGGAAGTTGAGACCTTGTAGGCAACACTAACTTCATGGATGGTGGTTGTACTCCTTTGCTTAACAGTGAAGCCCCACCTTGGCTGGTCTTTGGCGACTGAGCCATGAGTGTGCCTTTAATCCTATCTCTAAATCCAGTTCACTTGCTGACCATTCTCAGCAGTGCCTTTTCATGTTTTCTGGCAGGAGCGTCTCATCAGGGTGCCAGAATCGTTGTTAGTACCTTTCTCACTCCTCGGTTTGCTTGAGCTCTGTCAGCTGGAATACTTGCAGTATTGACTTCTCTGCTTGACCCATCCAAGACTTGCCCTGTCCCAGTCTGCATCCCTTTGTGTCTGGGCTTTCTGGCGTGGGTAGTGGGGCAGTATGCTTTGACCTGTTCCACTTTCTGCCTGGTTTGGATTGATTGGAGGTCCTTGGTGGTTCCCAGCCTGACTCTCATTGCTTCAAGTTCTGCACTCTGTCCAGATTTTAGCAGATTTGTCTGTGACGTTTTGAGACCTAGTCCATGGTCGGTGACACTGAGCACCCTGCTGATACAGCCGAAAGAGATGGTGTTGTTCAATATCCTTTGCAGCTATAGCCTTCAGGACTCGCAGGCCTTTTTTTGCCCTTCAGTGCTGTTGTTTTCACATCTGTAGATATGCATTCTGTAAAAGTAGATCCCAAGGTATGAGGCGATTTGTTTGTTGCTGCGGTGGCCTCCTGGGTACTGGGGTTGGGTGTGTGTGTGTGAAGGGGAGATGTGTATTTCTAATGCTCTTGGGGGACTGTGTATAGGGGAAATGTGTCCGTCAGGCGAGGGGTGGGGAGGTGTGCATGCAAGAGGAATGTGTATGTACAGAGGAAACGGGTGTGTATTCTTATGGGAAAAATGTGTATATTCTTTTGTCTTGATACTACACAAATGTGTGTGTCTGCTGGGGAACTGTGTATCACGTGTGTCTGCGTACTGGGGAAATATGTAGGACATTGCAACTGTGTATGGGACAGATGTGTGTGTTGGATTACTGCAGAAGTGAGCACTGGCAGAGAAAAATTAATGTCTTTGTGTCTGCATGTGAACGTGCACACTTTTCATGTGTACGTACAGGGGAAATCTGTGTGTCCATACAGGGCAGCTGTGTCTGTGTCTGCATAAGAGGAACTAGTGTGAACATTGGAACTAGTGTGAATGCTATACAAACAACAACAAACAAAACAAAAAGTGGGGGGGGGGGGGTACCCACAAGTGTGAGCCGTACAGGTGAATGTGTGTACAGTGGAAGTGTGTATGCCTCTGCTCTGTATAGGAAACCTGTGCTGGTGCTGCAAGGGGGTAGGCATGTATGTTTCAACCCTGCAGGAGGAAGTGTGGGTGGGGGGGGGGGGGGGGGGATTTCAAGGGCAAGGTAACAGTTGTCTAGTCTGAACATTGCTAGGGTGTGTGTGGGTTGGTTGGGGAGGGGGAGGCGGGGGGTTGCAGTGGTCCTTGGGGGAAGGACATGCTTGTCTACATGGATGATGAATGCCTGTTTCTGGGCACTGCTAGAGGAAAGCTGTAGTTTATGTGTGTCACAGTGTGTATACAGGGGAGATGTGTGTGCCACAGTGTGTATGTAGGGGAACACCGTGTGTGTCACAGTGTGTATGCAGGGGAACACCATGTGTGTCACAGTGTGTATGCAGGGGAACACCATGTGTCACAGTGTGTATGCAGGGGAACACCATGTGTCACAGTGTGTATGCAGGGGAACACCGTGTGTGTCACAGTGTGTATGCAGGGGAACACCATGTGTGTCACAGTGTGTATGCAGGGGAACACCATGTGTGTCACAGTGTGTATGCAGGGGAACACCATGTGTGTCACAGTGCATGCAGGGGTACACCATGTGTGTCACAGTGTATGCAGGGGTACACCGTGTGTGTTACAGTGTGTATGCAGGGGAACACCGTGTGTCACAGCGTATGCAGGGGAACACCATGTGTGTCACAGTGCATGCAGGGGTACACCATGTGTGTCACAGTGTATGCAGGGGTACACCGTGTGTGTCACAGTGTGTATGCAGGGGGAATACGTGTTTGTCACAGTGTGTATGCATAGGAAACCTGTCACTGTGTGTATGCAAGGGAAACCTGTCACAGTGTGTATGCATGGGAAACGCATGTCTGCTGCAGAGGAAGCCTGTTTTTGTCATTGTGTACAGTGGAAAAGTGTGTACAGGGGAAATGTGTTTAACTCTGAAGGGTGAAAAAACTTCATTTTTCCCATCCAAGGTCCTCATTTTGCAAGGAATCGTTCATAATCTATAGTAAATTTGGCAAGGACTCCTTTGGGTGCTGCAGGCTGTCTGCATTGCTTGTGTTTCCATTGAGCATTGTTTCGGTGGCAGTTTATGAAGTCATTCATTTTAAAACGTACCCATGTTCAGTGAAAAGATCAGCTCCAGTAATTTCTAAATTCTGGAGAGAGAGAGAAACAAGAAAATCATTCTTGCTATGACAGAAGTAAATGATCTTGGGGAGATAAGAACTGCTTGTTTGGAAGACAGAAGAAGAAGAAGAAAAATGGGGGGAAACGCAATGGCCCAGCAGGCTGTGAGGACATGCATAGCTGGTCAAAGCTTGTATGTGCAGCATGGTTAACTGTAGATCTCCAAGGTGATGAGCACTGAGACTGTCCATGCAGATCAGCCCTGGAGCAAACTCCAGCAACTCCCAAATCAGCAGTGACTTGGCCTTTGCCAACTGTTTGCATGACTGCTGTGTTGGACTCTGTAGATGTTTTTGTCTCTTCCAAGAACCATGAAGAAATTGAATTGAAAGTTTTTAACAACATTGTCCATGCAGATCTTGCTGGGAGCAAATTCCAGTCACTCCCAAATCAGTAACTCACCCCCATTATGACCAGGCTACTGCAACTGTATAAAAAGAAATCATATATACTTCTTTCTTTTTTTCAAGCTGGGAAAAAAGGAAATGGCTTTTAAATTAACATAGCAAATATCCCCTTACAAGCTGTTAATTCCAAAACCTTTATGTTACGATTTTTCTCTCTTTTTCTTCTTCTTCTTTCACAGCACAGCAATCATCTCTTATTTCTTTCTCTTTTTAAAGTTTAGTTGTAGTTTGCTTACAAGTGGAAATGAAGACTGGACTGCATGCTGTGCTTTGAGTCTGCCAGGCTAAAGGTAGAGCAGTGAGAACAGCACTATGCCTGCTAGCTGCATTGAGGCCAACTTCATTCACTTCAGTGGCACATCCTGCCAGCTGTGTTGAGGCGGACTTGACTTCAGTGGCACATCTTGCCAGCTGTGTTGAGGCAGACTTGACTTCAGTGGCATATCCTGCCAGCTGTGTTGAGGCAGACTTGACTTCAGTGGCATATCCTGCCAGCTGTGTTGAGGCAGACTTGACTTCAGTGGCACATCTTGCCAGCTGTGTTGAGGCAGACTTGACTTCAGTGGCATATCCTGCCAGCTGTGTTGAGGCGGACTTGACTTCAGTGGCATATCCTGCCAGCTGTGTTGAGGTGGACTTCAGTGGCATATCCTGCCAGCTGTGTTGAGGTGGACTTCAGTGGCATATCCTGCCAGCTGTGTTGCTGTGGTGAGGTGGACTTGATGTCAGTGGCACATCCTACCAGCTGTGTTGAAGCTAACTTGACCAGTGGTACATCCTGCCAGCTGTGTTCAGGTGGACTTCAGTGGCACATCCTGCCATCTGTGTTGAGGCTGACTTGATGTCAGTGGCACATCCTGCCAGCTGTGTTAAAGCTAACCTGACTTGAGTGGCACATCCTGCCAGCTGTGTTAAAGCTAACCTGACTTGAGTGGCACATCCTGCCAGCTGTGTTGAGGCTAACCTGAATGGAACAGCCTACCAGTTGTAAGATTAACAGCCTGCCAGTTGTGTTGAGGCTAACCCAGCTGAAGCGGCATGCTGGCTGCATTGAGGTAAACTGGGTTGCAGTGGAACAGCCTGGTAATTGTGTTAAGGGTATCTTGACTGCAATAGAACTGGTGTGTTCCACGCAGTGATGTGAAGTTTCTGATTGATCCATCGGGTCAGTTCTGTGAAAGATATATGCAGGGGTGGTGTATTTCCTGGTGGCTGTGCTTGATGTTTTGGGTCCATGTTGCTTTCAGAGCCCACCATCAGAGAGAGAATTTGGTGACAGAGAAAGAGACAGCAGAGAACAACGCAAAGAGAAAAAAAGGGTATGTCCAGTAAGCCTTACTGTAATATTACTCCTAGTGTCCAGTCAGCTTTGTGCCCTCATAGTTTGGGTAAAATGCCCAGTGAACATTGTTCCCATGCAACTGAGGATATTGTTGATTGATCTGCTTTGTAAAGTTTAGTAGTAAAAAAAGATTGCATTTGAACATCCTGTCAGTGGCGTAAATCCACCTCAGGATGAACAAGCACTGTCTTAAGTCAGTACCCCGGTAGACTTATAAAACTCTTTTCATATCTAAAAAGAAGCAGGTCTACAAATTCAGTCCAAACACCGAAACAAGATGGGGAATTCCACACAAGGCCAGTTGTAATCAAGTAATAGGAAAACCTGCTCTGGACCAATCCATCAGCCACCATTCCATGACCTGTTGTTGGGGGTGAAAAGAAGATGGTAGGGCTACAGATATGGGTTCCTAAAGAATATATGTTCCTTGAAAATACCTCTAGCCCCCCTCCTCGGTCCAGTTATAAATGTCCAGCCAGTTGTCAAAAAAATTATGCTTTGGAGCCTGTTTATATTCTGCAGATTCTTTGTGCTACAGTTCATTTTGTTTTGTTTTTCTTGCAACAATGGGTCACTGAGTGGTGGCTGCTGGACCAGTTGGCTTGAGCTCTGGTGGTGTTGGTTTTCCTATTGTTTGAGTGGGGAGTGTGAACTTTGTGGCCTGATGTGGCATTTCTCCTGGTGTTTGAGCCGATTTGGTGGATCTGACTTGGGTGTGGTTTTACGTATACATCTAAAAGATGATTTGCACGCTGGTGTAATGTTGAGTTGAGTTGGTGGATCTGACTTGGGTGTGGTTTTACGTATACATCTAAAAGATGATTTGCACGCTGGTGTAATGTTGAGCTGAGTTGGTGGATCTGACTTGGGTGTGGTTCTACATACATACATATATATATATACAATGGAAATTTGTAGAGTGCCTACCCTGCAGCTCAGTGCGCTGGGAAAGATGATTTGCATGCTTGTGGATGCAACAAAAAACCTGTAGATCAGGCTCTCCTTTCTCAGAGACTGTTCAAGTGACAGCGTTAAGCATTGCATAGGCAGTAGTCTCCATGGCAGTAGTCTCCATGGCAATAGTCTCCATGGAGCTTCACCTTCCACACCTAGTTCAATGACCTGGGTCGAGTTTCTAGGTCTTTAAGCAGCATCGGAAAGGTCAGACTATGTGTGAATGTTACTGGCAAATTTGGTCGCATGCACTTGTGTAGGATGGTCCATAGTGTTCACTGCATAGTCAAAATTCATATCATTGTAAAAGAGGCATCTTATGCCAGTGCTATTTTGATAAAGAAAACTGCACCAGTTTTGAATGGCTGGCCTTTGGGAGGTGGGGGGCAGAAAGGGGGGGGGGGGGGGGGAGAGTACATTCAATTGCTAATATGATTCAAGTCAGTGGGAGGAAGACCCTGAGTCATGTGCTGTGCTGTTGGATGTCCATCAGGACCATTCTATGGATGGAGGAGATGTTGAGAGCAAGAAGCGGCGTGCGGAAGAGTATCACGATTACCACTCCTCAAGTGAGTTCAGTGTCTTGACTGCCATCATGCACCCACAGCACTGACCAACACCCACAGCGCTGACCAACACCCACGGCACTGACCAACACCCACGGCATAGACCAACACCCACGGCACTGACCAACACCCACAGCACTGACCAACACCCACAGCGAGGACCAACACCCACAGCACTGACCAACACCCACAGCACTGACTGACACCCACAGCGAGGACCAACACCCACGGCACTGACCAACACCCACGGCACTGACCAACACATATGGCACAGACCAACACCCACAACACTGACAAATACCCATGGCACTCACCAACACACACGGCACAGACCAACACCCACAGCACAGACCAATACCCACGGCACTGACCAACACCCACAGCGCTGACCAATGACACCCACTGCACTGACTGGCACCTGCAGCACTGACTGCACTGACACCCATACTGACTTACTGACACCCACAGCACTGACTGAGACACCCACACCATTGATGGATTGACACCATCACGGACTGGCACCCACACCACTGACCAGCACCCACAGCACTGACTGAGACACCCACAGCATTGACTGACACCCATAGTTCTCACTAACACCCACTGCATTCACTGACACCCATAGCTCTGACTGACACCCTTACCACTGACTGACATGCACAACATTGACAAACACCCACACCACTGACTGACCCACACATCACTGACTGACACTCACACCACTGACTGACAGACATCCACAGCACTGACCCCCACAATATTGTCTGTAAAACATAGTAATAACCCACTCTTGGATTAGTTAGAATAGCCTTTGTCTCTGGGTTAGCTGATGTGAGTCAAGAGTCTTATGTAGGATCATATGTGGTCAGTAGTTATCCGCTAGAAATATTTTTGGATTGGGAGTTCCCTTGGCAATTTTGCTATTTTGGCCCTGTATGTGTTGCGCATGTATTGCAGGCAAAAGAAATACTGGCATTTATAAACAAATTCTTGGACATGAGGTATTCAGTGTATTGCAGACAAAAGAAATGCTGGCATTTATATATAAAAAATCTTAGACACGAGGCAGTCATTGGAAAGGAAATCAGTTATGAAGGTTATGTAAGCACATTGGTGCCACTGTGGTGACCAGAGGGTTGTGATTTCACTTAATTATGTTACAAGCCTCCTAACATCAAAGGGTGTTTCCACAGAGACCAAAATCAACGGAGAGCAGAACGGGTCCAGCAACCGCAGTCGTGAAGAGAGAGCAGACCGAAGTCACAGCAGTGAAAGAGGCAGACATGATAGTGCCACTAAAGTCAAAGAAAGCAAAAAGGTGAGTTGCCACCAGCTACTACATCAACATTCAGTTGCTGTGCATGGATAGGTTTGGTCGTGTTACCACTGCAGCAACATTCAGTTGCTGTGCATGATAGGTTTGGTCATGTTACCACTGCAGCAACATTCAGTTGCTGTGCATGGATAGGTTTGGTCGTGTTACCACTGCAGCAACATTCAGTTGCTGTGCATGATAGGTTTGGTCATGTTACCACTGCAGCAACATTCAGTTGCTGTGCATGGATAGGTATGGTCGTGTTACCACTGCAGCAACACTCAGATGCATGGATAGGTTTGGTCATGTTATCATTGCATCAACATTCACTTGCTGTGCGTGGATAGGTTTGGTCATGTTATCACTACATCAACATTCAGATGCATGGATAGGTTTGGTCATGTTATCATTGCATCAACATTCACTTGCTGTGCGTGGATAGGTTTGGTCATGTTATCACTACATCAACATTCACATGCATAGATAGGTTTGGTCATGTCTTGGCAGTTACCAGTTAAAACAAGTGCTGAATCACTTGTGTCTACTGTTGGGCACACACGGTTAATAACAGTTACCAGGTCCTGTTGCCTTGTTAAATATCGAACATGTTTGTGGTGGCTGTTCCTATTGCTCAGCATGCAACAGAAATAGCATTCACCAGTTCATGACATGGAGATGTCAGATTTAAATGTTAGTTTTTTTGTTGTCTCCCAACAATGTTTTATTTCCTGGCTCCAGGTCTTATTTTTGGTTGAAAATTCTTGATTTTTGAAATGTGCCTGGTGCAGTAGCTTGACATTGACACTTGGTGATAAAGTTGTGTTGAATTTCAAATACTTTGTTTTCTTTATTGCTGTGGTGTTTTAGCTAGAGTTTGTGAATTTCAGGATGCTACCCCTGCACCTGAAGAGTCCCCAAGAACAAAGGGCAAAGAGAAGAAATCGTATCCTTTCTAAGCTGGGAATGAAAGGGACTGGTAACGTGCCATGGTGAACAGAGCTATAATAATGTGTTTTGTCTGTGTTTCTCCAGTGGAGCATATAGCCTTTTACATGAAAATAAAAGACAATAAAATCTGTAATAAAACAAAGCATAATATTTATAAAATAAAAAAATACTGTGCTCTAAGACAGGACTGTAGGATTGCTTGAGCACAAACACACATCAGTAGGACAGCTTGATGAGACAGGTTTCAAGAGATGGAGGATGAGAGGGTGTTGGTGACCTAAATTTGTAAGGAACAGACAGATGGTGCAGCATAGTAAAAGGATCTCTGACCTAGCAAGTGTGCACGGACAGAGGGAAGACAGTGAATGGAAGTGTGACAAGAGCATAGCTGGTAGTTGGTTTGTAAATTCTAACTTCAGTCATCAGGAATGTGCTGTATCCATGAGGCAGTGGGCAGCCAATGGAGAGAAACCAGGTGATGAAAAATATCAGTTTTAGGAACTTATATGAGAAGAATATTGACTAGTGTGCTACAGTGTGGGTCCCATTCTTGTTAAGTAGACACCTCAACTGGGATCCTGAAGGAGTCAAATCTCTCGACAGGTGTAAAATTCTGTGGACAGTTGCCTGAAAATTCAGCCATGTGAGAGAATGTGAAAGCGTGCAAACCCAGTGTCAGCAGCATCAGCAACAAGTGGTATACAGATTGAGACATCTGCTTGAGAACACACTGAGGCTAACAAAAAAAGGCAAATGCTCAGATATCTCATAATCAGAATGGTCTGTCTTCACTTTTGACTTGCATGAAGAAGAACAAATTTGGATCTGTATGTGTTGTTATTAATGTTATATACCAATAGTTCATTTTGAACACTCAGCATGATCAGTGTTAATCTTTGCTTGATGGTAATGCTTACTGACCTTTGCCCATCTCAACCACTTCAGTGACCTGGGCGTTGTTTCAAGTAATAGTGGTCTCAAACAGTTGAGATGGAGTATCTCAAACTTCTCATTGTGGTAGTCTCAGTTAAGCTTTACACATTCATGCCAGTTCTGTTGGCCTTGGTCAATTTGGAGGTCACAGTGGTAGCTGAAAGGTCAAACTACAATTTGTGTTTTCCATTGTTATATAATCACATACAGTTGAAAGTATCTATGATTGTTCCATACATCAGTTAAATAACTAACATAGAGTTTTACTGGCTATGACACAGGAGATAATTGGCAAGTATCAGACTGGTGAGAGCACATAACAGTGGCTCTACCATTAGCCTGGAGCAAAATTGTTCACATATTGCACAATGATCAGCCATATTGACCATCACTCATGCATACCTTTTTTGGTGACCTTGATTGAATTTCAAGGTGACAATTGTCAGAAAGATCAAAAGGGAGGGGGGGGGGTCTGCAAGTTGTCAGATTGTATTCTATCTAAACATATAAGAATGTTATATTCAGACAAACTGTCCATAATAGTAACAAGAGAGGGAAAAAAAAGAAAAAAAATGTTCCTTAACCTTGTTTCAGCTCCTCCAAGAAGCAGAAGAAATGACCTTAGTTACCATTGACTGCAGGGTCTAAAAAGCTGCGATGCTTGTATGCTGGGATCAGTTGTGTAGTGCAAACTAACTCAGTGCCTCAACAACTTTTTTCCATTTTTTTTTTTTTTTTTTTTTTTTTTAAACCTCAGCGTCTGTTGTATAGACTGAACAACTTTCATGATCAGCCTCAGTGCCCGTTGTGTGGAATTCGTGAAACTTACTCTCGGCCATTCCATGGGAAGTTGCTGAAAAACAGAAAGTGGGTGAAACCCCAACACTGAGAATGAGGAAGGGACTGTTGACAGTGAAGGAGTGTCATTTATTATGAGCAAGGGACTGTTACAGCAGCGAGGCAGTGACTTTTGTAAGGGTAAGGGAATGTAAACAGCATTAAGGCAGTGACAAGGAAGGGACTGTTGACAGCACAGTGAGGCAGTGTCAATTAGTATGAGCAAGGGACTGTTACCAGCAGCGAGGCAGTGACTTTCGTAATAGTAAGGGAATGTAAACGGCATTAAGGCAGTGACATAAGGAAGGGACTGTTGCCAGCAGTGACGTTTTTTATGAGAAAGGGACTGTTAACAGCCGTGGAACAGTGACGTTTGTACAAGTAAGGGACTGTTGACAGCAGTGAAGTAGTGACACTGGTACAAGTAAAGGACTGTTCACAGCAGTGACATCTGTACAAGTAAGGGACATTTTTTTTAATGAGGAAGGGACTGTTGACAGCAGTGAGATTTGTAAGAGTAAGGGACTGTTAACAGCAGCAAGTTGTGACATTTGTACAAGTAAGGAACCGTTGGCAACAGTGATGTTTACATGAGTAAGGGACTGTTGGCATCAGCAAGACAGGCATTTGCACAAATAAGGGACTGTAAACAGCAGCGACAGCGAGGAAGGGGTTGTTGACAGCAGTGAGGCAGCGACAGTTTGAACTGGAGATTTGTCCACCTGTGCAGACCATGTTCTGTGTTCATCATCACGCGTGGTTGATCAAACTGCAATAGTTTAACAATTCATTAGGTGTGATGTGTTGTATGTATGGATTGCCGAGGATGAATGCACGAAGATGCATGGTTGACCAACTGGTCATTGTAGTGTGTCATTGGACATACTCGAGCTTTCTGCCACATTTTTTGTATGCATTCCATAAAGGAGTGGATTGCATTTGTGAAGTTTTATTGTACAAAGAAATATGTCTCAAAATGATGGTGCTTTGTGCTGAACTCTGTACAAGTATGTATGTGTGCGAGAGAGAGAGAGAGAGAGAGACTGTAAGGCATCCACACATTCTCTTTTCACCTCACATCAGATGTCGCTGCAGCTTTCATTCATGAACAAAACCAACAACAACAAAAAAGTTCACATTTCACAGATGTTTATTGGTGTATATGTATACCATACTATAGCATTTTTAAGGTGATTATTATTTGAGGTAGATGATGGCATGGGGCCATTTAAACTTTACCCAAGTATATTTCTTACTTACCAATGATGCTGAATGTTTTTGTCCACATGTTCTATCCAATGCCATGGGAAGTGTACCTGCTATGTTGCATGAAAATCTCCGACAATGCACAGTAACGAGCCGCAAATTTGTTCAAAGATTTGGAAAATCAAAAGCTTGCATTAGGAGTTAGTTACTTGACGCTCGATCAGCACCCAGTTAACTGCAGTGGTCATATCAGGACAAAACACAATTCATGAATTGCCAGTGATAGTCTGATTCATTCCTCATGAGATGTATCATGTTATATCTCAAAAGGATTGAAGAAAAATCAAGTTGAATGAAATGGGAAGGCAAAAAACGGGAAAGGCAGACTTCCTGGCAGTAGGAAAAGCACACAGTTATTCTCTGGACGAGTCGCACTTGAAAGAGTGAGCCCCTGATGGGTTGAGATTTTTGGCCGAGGTGACCATAATTTCTGCTTTTTGAATATCACAGAAAGAACAACTTAAAAATAGGGTGGTAATGTGTATCACAGACAGCTCAACACTGGCATGTCAAGAATGTATTTCTGAAACCCCACTGGGGTTCATAAACATCAGTGAGAAAACATGACAAATTTCACAACAGCAATAAACCAAAATATCAACTATAAAGGGCTGGGCCACAACGGTAAGACGCGGGCAACAGACCAAAATATCAACTATAAACTGCTGGGCAACAATGGTAAGACAACAGCAATAAACCACTATAAACAGCTGGGCCACAATAGTAGGATGCCAGCAACAAACCAAAATATCAACTACAAACATGGTCACAACTGTAAGACACCAGTAATAAACAACTATAAACAGCTGGGTCACAATGGTCACGCCAGTGACAAACCAAACTAACCTGTATAAACATGTATTATGCACACACAACACAGTGAGGAAAAGATGTCAATGACGGGGGGTTTATTCCCATTTTCTCCACTGTGACAACTTCAAGCCTTTCAGCCCTGGAGGCATTACTATTTGTGCAGCTTCTGGCCGTTTTTAACCTTGCTGCTCAAAAACCACAGCTGCTGTCTTTAGAGCTCATTATCTCCACTTCAACAGAAGACAGAGCTACCAAAATGTGCACATATTAAAAATGAGCAGGCAGCACTGCTCGATTTTCAATATCATTCATTTACTATCTTTCAGCAGTTGACAAAAAACAAGGAAAGGAATATCTGAGGAGTCACTACTGTATCTTTCGGCATCAAAGAAAGTCTGAAAACTGGGTCATTTTGGCACTAATTACAGCTGACCAGTTTCACACCCATGCTCATTTGAATTTGATAAAGAATCAGCAGCATCTGGCTCAAGATCACTGTCCTCATCAACAAACACGTCAGCTAAAACCTCCCTGAGTGTGTAGCAGCGGAGCTTACTCATGATGTTGCAGAAATTTGTAAAATATGAAGAAATTCAGCAAAATCTGATCTGAATGTAGCACTTGGCAATAGCTGTAGGCAGTAGGTTGCAGTTACCTCCCTTCTTTCATTAGTACATAATTATAGTTTTACAACTTCAAAAACCAGTTTGATAAAATGAGTTTCTGAGCCCAGTTCTCAAATCGGGCACAGGCAGACAAAACTGTTCAGTGGGGCACAGGGCTGAAAAGGTTAATCCTTAGCAAGCTGTCCTATTATCTCCCTTGTAAAGAGGACAAATGAAAGCAAAGATGTTGATGATGCGGCTTATGCCCATTTTCTCTGCTGTGATCATATCCGATGAGATGTCCTGTCACTTGTGAGGAGGGTGACTGCTGGGCTTTGTCAAACCCAGTCTGTTCTTGGTCAGTTGTCCTATCTTCCATCTGAGGAGGACCAAGGCTCCACTTTGTCAAAATCCAGTCTGTTCTTGGTCAGTTATCCTATCTTTCATCTGAGGAGGACCAAGACTCCACTTTGTCAAAACTCAGCCTGTTCTTGGTCATTTGTCCTATCTTCTAAGATTTGGCTTTGTCACAGCAGAGTTCTTGGTCATTTTGCCTATCTTCCATCTGACTTGGCTTTCTCAAACTCATTCTGGCTTTCTCAAGACTTGGCTTTGTCAAAACACAGTCTGTTTTTTTTTAATCATTTTGTCCTAAGGTCCATATCTGAGGAGCACCAAGACTCGGCTTTGTCAAAACACAGTCTGTGCTTCTTGGCCATTTTGTCCTAAAGTCCATCTGAGGAGGACCAAGACTTGGCTTTCTCAAACCCATTCTGTCCTTGTTGGTAATCCTTGATGGCCTGCTTAATCTCCTCCTGCGTGTTCATGACAAAGGGACCTGAAAACGAGTGTCTGTCGTCAAGGAACTGGAGAAACTGGCTGGGCAGTTCGCCCATTTCTGACAAAAGCCCACAAAAGGTAAACAAACACTGATCCATCCCAGCTCCCACACAACAGGGAGTGGTGTCACCCCAGCTTCTGACACTGTGAATGATGTTCTGATTAGTGAAGAGTAAACAGCACTAAATGTAACCCCACCCCACCCCTCCTTTCTACAGTGGCACACAACTGACATTCTGGGCGTTATTTTGCTGTTTCCATAACCCATCAAACTGACACAGACTACAGGATCTTTAACGTGTGTACATGATCCTTATCATGTGTGTGCACATGGGGAAGCTTGGTTTATAGTCTTGTTTGTCGAGTCTGCACAGAATGAAGACTCCAGAGAAACCTAGGGGCAGGCGCAATGCCTAGCACATGATGGTCGCCCATCCATGTGGTGACCACACTCAGTCAAGCTTAACTAGGCTGTCAAGAGTGAATGCTCTCACTCTGTGCCACTGATTCTCAAAGACCCTTGAGACTGACTGGCTGCTCTAGAGGAGAGGTGATGTGACAGTGTAGAGGTCATGCACAGCTGACTAAAAGACCCCCCCACCCCACGCTTCCCCAGGTTTAACATCAAATTACAGCACACTAACCCAAGCAGAAAGCAAATAAGCATGTCATGTCCACACAAGTCAGTTTTAGTGTTCTCAGATTTCATCCCAATCACCACCCCTCCAACCCCCCTTCCCAAGTACTTCTCACTGACTTCCCCATGCACAGAAATGTGGAGCTGTTCCCGTGAACTAGCACGTGGGGGTCGAATGATGACCTGGATCCCTGAGAAGCTAAAGGTCTTGCTACTGAGCCCAGAATACAGGTGTTATGCAGGTGCCCCTATGACAAAGACACAGGTTTTAAACAACATAAGAAATGGAACAGCTTACCGTACTGAACTACCGGTTCCTTCAAGGGCTGCCCAGCCAAAAGCACAAAGTGACACACATCAGAGTCCTGTCCGTAGGAACACAAAGTGATGTACATTAGAATCATGCATGTTGATGAGCACAAAGTGACATGCATCACAGTCATATATATATATATGGAGAAACGAAATGCAACACACATCAGATTCAGTCCTGTAAACACAAAGTGACGCACACCAGGGCATGCAGAAATGTAAGTTGACACACACCAGGGTTTGTAGGAACAAAAGTGACACACACCAGTGTATGTAGAAACATAAGCTGACACACACCAGGGTATTTGGGAACAAAAGTGACACACGCCAGGGCTTGTAGGAACAAACGCACAAAGCGATGCACACCAGAGGCCAGTACTGTAGAAACACAAAGTGACACATCCAACTCCATTATGCATGTATGCAATGACACATATGTACAGTGACTCATATCACAGTGCTGCATGTATGTATGCAGAGTGACACAGACCACAGTCCTGCAAGTACATTCACAGTGACACTGCACAGTACTAGACATGTGTAATTGTATACGTAGTATCACACATCACTGTCCTGTATACACAGTGACACACATCACAGCCCTGCATGTATGTATACAGAGTAATACACATCACAGTATTGCATGCATGTACACAGTGACACACATCACAGTCCCACAGGTATGTAGACAGAGTAATGTACATCACAGTACTATATGTATGTACACTGACATAAATCACAGTCTTGCATGAGTGTACACAGTGTCACACATTACAGTCATGCGCATGTGTACACATGACATGCATCACAGTCAAGCGCATGCATACACGGTGACACACAACAGTTATGCACATGTATACACAGTGCCACACATCACATTCACAATCCTCTGTATGGACACAGACTGACACACATAACCATCCAACATGTAGAAAAGTGAAGTTATGCACATCAGACACCAATATACATTACAACACATGCACAAATGAAACACATCCAAGACTTGTATGGTGGCAACAACTCACCGGATTGGCAACCTCCAAGCAGTCCCCATCTTGCTTCAACACCAGAGTGTGGTGGGCTTCGCCAACTTCCTGCTTCCCCACAGGTCCTGAGTGTAGACACAAACATCAATGGATACCAACGCTGAACATCAACACTAACATCAAAGAACACCAATACTAAAAGTAAATGCAAACATCAGGGAACACTGACACTGAAAGTCAGCATAAACATCGAGAGAAACTGACACTGAAAGTCAGCACAAACATCCAGGGATACCAACACCGAACACCAACACAAACATCAAGAGATGCTGACACTGAACATCAACACAAACTTCATATGATACTGACACTGAACATCAACATACAGATACTGACTATCAACACACACAACCACCAGGACACTGAAAGTCAACACACACAACACCAGAACATTAAAAGTCAACACACATGAACACCAGGACACTACGAGTCTCAACACACACAAACATCAGGACACTACAAGTCTCAACACACACAAACATAAGGACATTCAAAGTCAACACACACACACACACATGGACACTAAAAGTCAACACAAACACCAGGACACTGAAAGTCAACATGCACAAACACCAAGACACTGAAAGTCAACACACACACAGACACGCAAAACACCAACACACACACATACCATGCCACAAAAAGTCAACATAAACAGCAAGACACCAAAGGACACTGAAAGTCAACATACACAAACACCAGGCAAAGTCAACACACACAAACACAAGTACAGTCAAAACACCTGTGTTACTGACCGAAAAGGGCCTTTCCTTCCAGTATGTAGACAAAGCTGTTCCAGCCAGATGTGAGAGGCTGTGAGAGGCATGAGCCCTTCTTCATCTTGAAGTCCAGGTAAGTTGTAGGTGTGCGAGTGTATACCTTGGACTGAAACACAACAGGTGAGCATGTGTGAGAATGTACACTTTAGGCAGAAACACAACAGAAGACTTGTAGGTGTGTGTGTGTATGTTAGGCCAAAACCTAACAGGTGAGCTGTACACCTTACACTGAAACACAACAGGTGACGTGTGTGTGTGTATGTGTGTGTACACTTTAGGCAGAAACACAACATAATACCTGTGTGTGTGTGTGTGTGTGTGTGTGTGTGTGTGTGTGTGTGTGTGTGTGTGTGTGTGTACATTTTAGGTCAAACCTAACAGGTGAGCTATACACCTTGGACTGAATCAACAGGTGATGTGTGTGTGTGTGTGTGTGTGTGTGTGTGTACACTTTAGGCAACAACAAAACAAAACGTAGGTGTGTAAATGCACATTTTAGGCTGAAACACAACAGGTGAGCTGTAGGTGTACAAGCATACACCTTAGATTGAAACACAACAGGTGAGCTGTAGGTGTACAAGCATACACCTTAGATTGAAACACAACAGGTGAGCTGTAGGTGTGAGTGTTTGTGTCCACTTTTGGCAGAAACACAACAAACTGTAGCTGTGTATGTGTACACTTTGGACCAAAACACAACACGCAAGCTCAGAGCATGTAAATGTACATCTTGGACTAAAACACAACAGGTGAGCTATAGGAAGGCATGTGTACACCTTAGACTTAATGTGGGAGTGTACACTTTATGCTCAAAACTGATTGCTCTTTGATATTCAGTGACCAGTCAACCATGGTATCCGGGTGAAACACCCCCCAAGATCACAAATAACAATCTGATTCACTATTCACATGACACATGAAAGTTGTATCCTGGTGAAACAATTCCAAATCACAAACAACAATCTGACTTACTGTCCACACACTACATAGCCATTTTACACATAATGTAGTCCACGTATAATTAAAAAATCACGCAAAGTGTGAACTTGATCGTACAAGAACTTACCAAGTTACACAACCTTTTATTTCAACTGTTTGATACTACTGTGATCCTGAAAGGCAGTCAAGGTCCATAAAAGTGATAGACTGTTAAGTAAGAACTGCCTTCATACATAGTTTGATATTTATGGCATTTCTGATGCCCAAGAACACTGGACAGCCACCGGCCTATAGTGCTGGTCATTCCAGAAATATTCTTTTAAGGTGGGTGATTTTTTTTTATAAATGATTCTGATATTTAATAGATGACTAATGTGTTTGCATTTTACAACTGAATCAGTGGACTTAGTGTGAGCTTTTTTTCCTTTTCTTACTTGTGATCTCGTGACTATTTGTTCACTCCGATGTGTTTTTATATATACATTATCTGAGACAGTGTTTGTTCACTCTATGATGACCCTGTCTTCTGATGTGACGTACAAATCCAAGAACTAACAAATCAATGGACACTCTGCTGTCACCATGCATAACAATAACAAAATCTGCTTTGCAATCAAATACCCCACACAACAGGCACCTTAATGCCAAAGGCCTCTCCAGCAATGACTTTGACTGTGACCCCATCCTTGCTGGCATGTGGGATATTCTGGGAGAGGAGTTCCTGATACTGGGGTTCCACCATCTTGTCTGCTTTCTGCAGGTTGACCCACAGCTGTAGACCGTGACAAGTCTCCTCCCCACGCGGCATTTCACTGTGAACGATGCCACGTCCTGCGGTCATCCACTGAACAGACAATGAAACCACCACTGACCATAAACTCTGACCATTGACCATAAACTGTGACCACTGACTATAAACTGTGACCACTGACTATAAACTGTGACTATAAACTGTGACCATCGATTATAAACTGTGACTAACGACTATAAACTGTGACCACCGACTATAAACTGTAACCGTTACTATAAGCTGTGACCCACCTCTCCCCCAATAAGGGACTATGGACATCTTCATTTAGCCCTGACTGACACACTGCCCTGACCTGAAGAGCTCCATGATCACCATACTTTTGGGACTAAATGTAGGGGAGTGGGGATGGGGAGTTGTGGGGAAGCAGGTTGGAAGCATGGATGAAGAGTCACAAGTCAGAGGTTGCTATAACATAACTTTTATTTGTACACCAACCAACCAGGAAACAGTGTCTGTATTGGAAAAGACACAAGCAAACAAAACATTTAGAACATGAAAGCAAATGTAAAGTCTAAACAACAGCAATTACTAATCTAATAAATACAGTAACCATGTAGTTTACCTGTGGGTTACTATAATACATAACAAAATGATTAATAATCAAGCACATAAATTGTGTGCTTGACTTACACTTAAAACCCGTATCTCACAGAGTCGCGGCGAGTATACAAGAAATGGCCAGTCAATTAACTGATAAACTCCCAGTATAATAGTATACAATACGGTAACAGTGAAGAATGCGGATTACCAAGCTCATTCTTAACTAAACAGGACAAAAGGATGAAAAAGAGGATTCTTTTCGTTAATGATGAAAACTCCAAAAGAAACATCTGTTCTTATAGGCCTTTCAAAAACCTACTGCCATCTGGGATTTTAAAATGGAGGACATTCCACAATTGGCCGTACAAGACCTCAAAACAACATGGTCGAAAAAATAAAACAACACAGCGCACATTGCAACAATCAAATACTACATAGTGCATGTCATTTACAACATGAACGGCACACAAATGATGTCTGCCATCTCAAACCATGATTTCAATACCAAGCCTTATGTGAAGGACCTGTGGTACAATAAAACGTTTCGTTAGAGAAATGCACACACGAGAATACAGGGCCTTATATAAAGGTTAACACGTATACTCGTAATAAACATAACTCTCACTCACAGACAACACAACGCTCAGTGACCTGATGTGGACTCTGTCCCCTTTCAAGCAATGCGTTCTGGGTCTGTCTGGTTTACCTGGCTTAAATGCAGTAATCATTTTGACCTTTAACTGCAATGCAATCAGTCTGGTCTTTGGAGATGCTTGTAGTTAGCCAGGCCTTTATTAGTATCCTGGCAAAAAGGGGTACAGTTTTGTGCGTGGTCGGTCATGACTCTTCTACTTCCAATCCTGCTCGCAAGTGCCAGCTTTTGTAGGGGAGTGGGGATGGGGAGTTGAGGTGGAAGCATGGATGAAGAGTCACAAGTCAGAGGTTGCTATAACATAACTTTTATTTGTACACCAACCAGGAAACAGTGTAGGCTCTCCACTGAGATGAACACATGAACACCGGCCGCAACAGTAAACAAACAACCTGCCTCTGCAGGGACACTGGGGGGAAAAGGGATGCTGCCGGCCCAGCACACAACTTTTAACACCTTAGATAATTGGGCCATAAAAACCCCACCCAATCAAAAAGGAAAAGGACCGGAAAGAAAAGGTTATAGGGTCATGGCCCGGAACATGTATACAATACACTGGGTTACATAAAAAACACTAGTGTTGTTGTTTTCACTTCAACAGTATGTTACTATGTAGCTGCTACAGCCATCCCTGCAGCTAGAACTTGGAGTGTGTGCTTTTCCCAAGTCTGGTGTTATGAGCTAGTATCAGCCAGAGGCAGAAACTGCATACCATGGCATACTGATTTCTTCAAATGAAAGAGCTAACAGATCACAGACGCTGGATTTGGAACTATCTTTAGCCGTGCTGTCAACATGCTGCAATGTTTTCCGTGATGTAAGATCTCAAGGGATGATGACACTGTCATGCCAGTGCCGCCCTGACCTGAAGACCCCAGAAACTGTTAATATCTCTATAAAGGGCTAGGCACTGCCTTCACTGGCATGCTGTACTGACCCAACACCGACACGATATACTGTGTGTGTGTGTGTGTGTGTGTGTGTGTGTGTGTGTGTGTGTGTGTGTGTGTGTGTGTGTGTGTGTGTGTGTGTGTGTGTGTGTGAACTTAGAATAGCCTCTACAAACAAGATTTTGCACTTTATAAATACTTTAAATATTAATTATTTTATTTATTAAGATCAATGACACCCTTGACCTAAGGATTTCTGAGGCTAATGACACCTCTGATGTAAGTACTCTGATGATGGTACGGCCCTGACCTGCAGATCCCCGGGATTGATGACCCCTTTGTGGCCACAGAAATCTTCATGACGAACACCTCCAGCCAGCACATAGGTCACCTTCAACAGATACACAGCAGATGAACAACACCTCTGTGACCACAGAAATCTTCATGACAAATGCCTCCAGCCAGCACACAGGTCACCTTCAACAGATACACAGCAGATGAACAACACCTCTGTGACCCCTCTGTGGTCACAGAAATGCCCTTCTGGAGAAACTTCAGAAAGTCAGCAAACATGCCGGCACCTGCTACAGATCCACACCACACTAACACATACTATGCTGGGCTTGACAAGAGTGAACAGGATGAGGACTAGGCATCAGTTCAGTGTTTTAACAGAGCTGTATTGCTGTCATATGTGTGTGTGTCACCTCACCTTACCATGTCTGTCACCTCACTGATTCTTCCGCACATTAACTCACCATTTACTATATCACTTCATCAGTGACCATGTGTGTCATTTCTCCATTTAGTATGTGTCACCTCACCAGTCACTATGCATGCCATCTCCTCACTCACTACACGTCACCTTACCATTCACAAAGTGCGTCACCTCACCATTCACTATGTCTGTCACCTTACCATTCACTATGTGTGTCACCTCACCGTTCACTATGTGTGTCACCTCACCATTCACTATGTGTGTCATCTTACTGTTCACTATTTATGTCACTTCACCATCCACTGTCTGTCACCTCACCATTCACTATGCATGTCACCACACAGTCCACTATGTGTGTCACCTTACCATTCACTATGCATCACCTCACCATTCACTATGTGTATCACTTCACTGTTCACCATGTGTGTCACCTCACTGTTCAATATATGTGTCACCTCACCATTCATCATGTGTGCCAACTCACCATTCACGATGTGGCACCTTATCATTCAATATGTGAGTCACATCACCATTCGCTGTGTGTCACAGTGACTGTGTTACCACACCGTTCACTATGCATGTCACCTCACCATCCACTATGTGTCACCTCACCATTCACTATGTGTGCCACCTCACCGTTTCAAAGCCTCTGTGTGGGTGATCAGGAAAGCCAGCAGGGGCAGCAACTCTGAACTCATCCAGCATCAGGAAAGGGTCAAAACTCTTCAACTAAAACAGATGGCAACCAAACGCTCCATTTATTGCCCCAAGCTAAAAACAGATGGTGGTCTAAAACTTGATGCTTTCACCACTACCCCCCCCCCACCCCCCCAACCCCACCCCTGTGCAAATACTATCACTGTCTTCAGTGCCCCCCCCACCCCCCCTTCCTAACATCTCCTGCCAGCATAACCACAGTCTTGAACAGGCACCCCCCCCCCCCCCCCTTCCCACAAGCACCATTGCTTTCAACACCCCTCCCCGACATCCCCTGCCAGTACAGCCACAGTCTTTAACAGCACCCCCCTCCCCCACCCAACACCCCCAACCCTGCCAGTACAACCAGTCTTCCACCCCCCCCCCCCCCCCCACCCCATTGTAATCACCATCTTCAACACCACCCCTGTACCCCAACATTCCCTGCCAGTACAACCAATCTTCGGAATGAAGATAATAATTCATACAGTATGCCATGCTTATTGGAATGAAGGTAATGATTAATGTAGTATACCATGCTCATCGGAATGAAGGTAATGATTAATGTAGTATACCATGCTCATCAGAATGAAGATAATAATTAGTACAGTATGCCATGCTTATCAGAATGAAGATAATAATTAATGTAGTATACCATGCTCTTCAGAATGAAGACAATAACTAATGTAGTATACCATGCTCGTCAGAATGAAGATAATAACTAATGTAGTATACCATGCTTGTCAGAATGAAGATAATAATTAATGTAGTATACCATGCTCTTCAGAATGAAGACAATAATCACTGTAGTATACCTCTGGTCTACCAATGCTGCGACGAACCCTAGCTCCCACTCCTTCCTCCTGCTCAACACTGAGAACATTTTGGTAGACAGTCCTGGACATGCTGCGGTCTGTGGCAGTGGTGATTCCACTGGTACAGTATTTTTGCTGAGGCACCCACTGTAGGTCAGCAACTAAAGGTCTGGCGTTTGAGATAAGTACAGCTGTGAGAAGACGGCACGGGCCAGACACTCTTAGAAATCCACAGTGACTTAGAGCGGCAGAACACACCTGAAAGGGGGTCAAATAAGTCAACTGATTGATGGGCTAGCAATACAAATAATTATGAGTAATAAATTATTCTGTGTGCTATTTTTCCATTGAAGCACACAGCCTGTTACAAGAAATAAAAGCAACAAACACACTGATAGTCATAATTTGCAGTCTAGGAATACATAAACTGATGCAGCTGTGCAAACAATAATCACCACAAACTACAACTCCCTCCTCACGCAGGCAAACAAAAACAACTCACAGTTACAAACTGACATGCAGAGACCAGGCCAAACACACACACACACATGTGGGCACATGCACACAGTAAGTAGGGCAGCTTGGAATGAAGGGTTTTGAGAGACGATTTGAAAGATGAGAGGTTACTGGTGCTCTTCTGGTGTCCAGTGCTTGGAAGAATCATAGCTCAACCAAAACCAGACGAGTGTCCTACATCTCATTTTTCAACATTTAACTGTTGTTTACTTTAACTGTTGTTTTGTAGCTTGATAAGGAGGATTGCCCTGAAAATTCACATGCTGTGTTTCATCCTAATAAACAGCATTCTTTACAACCTTTCATATGCTTGGATCTTGTTTTAGAATGCTAGCACAGTAGCAGCTGTTCTCGTTTCAGATTTTCTTTTGACTTCATGATCTTGGTTTTGACAGATTACATTGGTAGCACCCAATTCTGGCACAAACACCAATTAAAAAATAGGGTGAGCACTAAAAAAAATCAACAATCTTTTTAGACTGGAGAGAACAGGAGAGAAGATCTTAATCTCTCAACTGTCTCAGTACAGATTGTGCTGTCTTCTAGGTTATTCAAGTCTACAATTGTCCATGGAAAAAAGCTGTTTCTGAAAATGGCCGTCTGGTGGTTTCTACAGAATAGCTGTGGGTGTTCTTCCTTGCTGATCAGTCTACAATGTTTGTTGTCCCAGTGACACTGACAATATACTGTGCAAAAGTACATGCAACTAGGGTGGCCTGGGGGAAATTCATCTGCTCTATTGGGGGAACTTTGGCCACAGAAACACCCTCTAAACTGCACTCAACACTATGCATTAACCCTTAAGTGAACTTTTCCAAACTGTGACGTAACTGCATAATGGATCAGTCCACAAATAAAACAACAAATGAGAGTGCTTTTACAAGCAGCATAAGGGAAAAACTGTGCTGTTCTCAGAGCCGTGCGTGGGTTACATGCAATACGTAAAGACAGGCACACTGTTAGCTGATGTTTCTTTTGAAGTTCAGTGCCTGAAGTCTATTGAATTTAGTTTTCACACATTTATCAGAAGTTGATGAATTGATATACATCACTTATTTTCAGCAAAAAACATTCACACAAAGTGAAAAGTAAATTTTCAAGGTGGATGAATTTCCCCCAACATAACTTATACTTGGGGAAAGTTTGCCCACACCACCTGGGGGAAATTTGCCCTTTTTGCTATCTGTTGAATACATCACTGACAGTAACATAAAGGCTTGGGACTTGCTGACAACTGAATGGAATGGGGAAATGCCGTTGATCTCAGCCGTAAATGATAAAAGAAATTTGTCAAGTTTGCAGGACCAGCTAGAGTTAGGCCTTTGGAAATTAAGCACTCTGGTTGGGTTGAAATAAAGCACTAAGGTTGGGTTCATACAATACATACTGAGTTTACTCTAATTTCGGGTTTATGCTTAAAAAGTTTTAATTAAAAGCAAAATCATATTTAGTCTTTCTGAAGAAACAACAACAACTAAGCTTAACAATTTCTTGTTTTGGGTGTCATTTTTAGCCTTTTCTTTTCGTTGAGTGTGTTCTCTTTATGTTTAGACGAAGTTCCCTTGAGAAGCAGGTCAAAATTCCCCCAACCTGGTCGACCCCGAATCACATCTGAAAAAGACAATTCTATTACATATTCATGAGAGGTTGTCATTAGTCTGCGATTGGTCGAAGGTGTCTATAAACCAAAAACAGTTTGTGTTGGTTTGGGTCAAGATGACACAATTGTGTCTCGAATCGTGCATTTGGATGATGTACATCATACGTGCCTATTTGGACGAAATGCCCCCCGCCCAAGTCTACAATATAATAAACCGCGTACTATTCTGTGTATGCAATAAGTCTTTCTTTGCAAAAAGTCAGCACAAAAGCAAAGTTGTAAACCATCTCTACATTTGTATGATTTGCAAACTGACACTTTTCTAATGCTTGGCAAGGTTTTCGAAAGCTGTCGGTCTACTTGTTTTATAACTCTGCAAGTGAAAAACAAAAAGGATTAGTGTTACAGCCAGGCCGGTCGGTATTCTTACAGCTCTTCGAAAAATCATTTTATATTACAAGCTGGAAAAGAAAAGCGACCACTTAAAAAAGGAGAGAAAAAAGAAAGAAGAAGAAAGTGTCGATATCATTTATCAACGTTTGCCAGGCAGCCCAAAAGCTGGAACTCAAGAACGAAACAAATAGCGGCCTAATAATTATTTCACACGGTCAAGGACACTTTTTATTTTCAGTAGAACTATTAGATCTGGACAATACCGTAAAATTGTAAGCACCAAATGACTGATTTTCTCTTGCCACGCAATTTGCTAGATTTTACTGAAACGTAACTTGTTTTTAAAGCATCGGAACTCAAGTTGAGTTTAATGAATCGTTGGCGAAAACCCCACTGAGTGGATCCCTTCTACACCCGGTTTTGCCTCTGCAAGTTCTGCCTACCTTTCACATTACAGTCAGCTTCAGCTTCCCGTCCTTCCGTGCACTGTCTCTGGCGCACCGACGAAAACTGATAGACACGTGGGCCAAAGCAATGGGCAGTCAGCTGTTGCTTGGCATAGGTAAACAAGCAATTCTAGAATTTTACAAAACCGGAAATGGTACCGGAAACAGCAGACGATATTGTTCATACAAGTTGTTTCAGAGACTTTCAAATTTGAGACAAATCTTCTAAAAAGTTAGTAAACGACATCCAGTCACAGGTCTGTATGCTGTGATATACATGTAAATTTCCAAGCATATAAAGAAAGAAAACTGTTACATTCGTTTTTTGGGGGTAGTTCATGTCCTTCAGCTTGTCCGTGTTGCATGGAAACGACCAACCAACACTCGCCCAAGAATAAGTAATAATATTAATTAAAACACAACCAACACTCGCCCAAGAATAAGTAATAATATTAATTAAAACACACACACACACACACACACACACACACACACACACACACACACACACACACACACACACAGGTTAGTATAAGAACATTCAGGGATCGCCAACATTTGGAATGTCCACTGTTACCATAAATTATGTTGTTATGGGTGTATGTTTGTTTCTGTCATCTCAAGTTTACAGTTCACGTTTCTTGCGTAACGCAGTGCAGAAACCTCCCACCGCCTCACCCCACCGTACCCCCGAGTGAGTGGTGCCGGAATACTGTTATGTAACTGCATGCAAGGAGGGGACGTGGCTTGGTTAAATTTGTTTAATACCTAGTTGTCTCCGAATAGGTACTGGGGGTGGGGGGGTGCAAAATCCCCAGAGGTGGGGCAAGAGGGAAGTGGCCCGGGAATGCCGTTCTAAGTTATATTTTGTGAGTCATTTATTGATTCAGTTCAAAATGATATAAATCTGTACATGTTATACGTATAGGTATCATCCAGTCACTCACTGTTTCTGTCTCCCCAATGATGCTTTGAAACAGTTCAAATGTTAGTCTCATTGATGATGGGACTTTATTGTCTTTTTCAAGAAAGATTATCAAGCACATCCTCTTTCTAGTTCAACATTTCCCTCCTCCAGCTGTCCAGGTAATCGGTTGTGTCATGTCCTTGGTTTCATGTCTGCAGGAAGTGCTTCAAATGCTCATGTATTTCAGATCTGAGACACAAGCCACTTGCTTTTTCAGTAAATGCGCATGTACCAAAATCGTGATCAGTGTGTGATCTTGTAGTGTGTAACAAACAAAATCAAACCTGTATACAATGTTTAAAGTTAATGAGATGAAAGAAAATAGCAAAGCGTGATCGTGTAATGTATAACAAACAAAATGAAACATGTATACAAAGTTTAAAGTTAATCACATGAAAGAAAATGACAGAGAAAATGCAACTTGCATTGTACATGTATGTATAATAGGTACATAGATCTATATTACTAAGTAACCAGGCTTGAATGTGGGACAGGGCTTCTTCCTTCACATGGGATGGCTGACGTCTTCATGCAGCTGTGTCAATGTTCAGTATGGCGTCTTCTGTGTTAGGTTATGCTGACTTTAGTACCCAAGAGTACAAAGGTAGCATAGAAGAAAATATGTGTTGTCAATAACCTGCTCCTGGCAGAGTAAAAATGTGTTTTATATAACATATATATATATGTGTGTGTATGTGTGAGTGCACGTGTGTGTGTGTGTGTGTGTGTGTGTGTGTGTGTGTGTGTGTGTGTGTGTGTGTGTGTGTGTGAGAGTGCATGTGTGTGTATGTGTGTGTGTTATACAATTATACATCTCTGTACAGTATATACTCTCTCTATTTTATATATATGTAAATTGTATGCATGTATCCACGTATATATATAACTGTATGCATGTATCCACATGTGTAACAAATAACATGTTTCAGAGTCCCGTCTAAGATGGCTTCAGTGAGCAGAACACTGCTGTGTGACCTGCAGAAAGAGAGGAAGGAGTGGAAGCTGCCAGCCTTGTTGAAGCGAGAATTCCAGGTTGCTGCAGTGGGGGGTAGCAGTGAGAATCAAACGAATAGTCAAAAACCTACAGTCAGAATCATGCAGTGGAACCTCCTAGCTCAAGGTCTGCACTTTGCTCATGTGTACATTTAGTCTGAGAGGGCAGTTGAATATTCACCAGTAGTATAAGTGTGTGTGTGTGTGTATGTGTGTGTGTGTGTGTGTGTGTGTGTGTGTGTGTGTGTGTGTGTGTGGTTTTCAAGGAATACAGTATAATGTATTACGGTTATATAATCTTTTTGAGGCTTTGCATTTGTCTTGATCTTGTAAAATGTAGTGTGCTCAACCTTGGCAGTGAGATCATGTGCAATAGAAAAGACCATTATTATTATTAATTAGAGGACAGTATATATAGTATGTAAAGTCTGTGAAGTGTTACATTATTATTATTAATTAGAGGACAGTATATATAGTATGTGAAGTCTGTGAAGTGTTACACTAGTGTACTGTGTGACTGTGAAGTTGGTTGGTAACAGGGGGAGTCTGTGGTCTGGAACTGTAATGTGTAACACTGGTGTAGTGCATGTGTGATTGATTAGTGAAGTTGGTCAGTGTGAAAATGGACTAGCATGTGGCTGTAAAGTTGATCAGTGTTGTCTGTTGCAGCCTTAAGACAGGGAGATGACAACTTTGTGCCACGTCTCCTTGAGGCGCTGCAATGGGATCATTGTGGCTGTAAAGTTGATCAGTGTTGATTATTTTGTGCCCTGTCCCCTTGTGGTGCTGCAGTGGGATCATTGTGGCTGTAAAGTTGATCAGTGTTGATTATTTTGTGCCCTGTCCCCTTGTGGTGCTGCAGTGGGATCATTGTGGCTGTAAAGTTGAGCAGTGTTGTCTGTTGCAGCCTTGAGCCAGGGAGATGACAACTTTGTGCTGTGTCCCCTTGTGGCACTGCAGTGGGATCATTGTGGCTGTAAAGTTGATCAGTGTTGTCTGTTGCAGCCTTGAGCCAGGGAGATGACAACTTTGTGCTGTGTCCCCTTGAAGCACTCCAGTGGGATCACCGCAAGCTGCACATCCTGGAAGAGGTTCTGACTTACAATGCCACCATCGTCTGCTTGGAGGAGGTCGACCACTTCAGGTACATGCAGGAACAGTTGGCTGCAGCTGGCTACGAGGGCTGCTTCTTCCCCAAACCGGACTCACCGTGTCTATACTCTGATGTCAATTATGGACCGGATGGTTGTTCCATATTTTGGAAATCAGACCAGGTTAAGCTGGAAATGCAAAAAAACATTATACTGAGAGACGACAAAGGTGAGGAGACAAACCAGGTGGCGATCCTTTGCAAATTTACCCACCTAGGTTTGAAGAAGGAGTTGTTTGCAGCCGTCACACATCTCAAGTCCAAGAGCCCCTACTGGCAGCTGCGGCATGAGCAGGGCAGATACCTGGAGAAGGTTCTGACAGAGCAAGTGGCCCCCACTGTACCTTTGGTCGTGTGTGGGGATTTCAACGCAGAGCCCTCTGAGCAAGTGTACGCAGCGTTCCAGTCAAGCCAGCTGAACCTGAACAGTGCCTACCGTTACCTCTCTGATAGGATGGAGGAACCAGCATACACAACGTGGAAGGTGCGTGGGGGACCTAAAGGACAGAACGAGGAGACAGCTCAGTGCATTGACTACATGTGGTTCACAAAAAAACACCTTCAGCCAGTTGCTCTGTTGAAGTTTCCCACTGGGGAGGAGATAGGAGAGAATCGTCTGCCATCAATGACCTACCCCTCAGATCATTTATCTCTAGTCGTGGATTTTGTATTCAAAAGTTAAGGAGAATTGTCAGTATTGGACTTTTGCATAGTTTTGCACATCATGTTTTATCTGGTGTGTGTGTGTGTGTGTGTGAGCGTGTGTGCGTGCATGTGTGCATGTGTGTGTGTGCGTGCATGTGTAAATAGATGTACAGCCAAAGAGCTGTTTTTTATTCTACTATGCCTAGCAATGACAATTTACAATGTACAGTATATATATATATGAACATACAACTTAACAATTACTACTACTTATACCTGAACAGATTACAGTTCAATTCTCAAAGTAAGATTCGCAAACATTTATCAACAGTATTAACACCCCAGCAGTACCCCACACCCAACCTCCCACCCCATTTGAGTGGAAGCGGACATCTTGTTCTTGAAAAAGTCATTGGGCATTTAGAAGGAAGTGATAGAAAATGCCCACAGGTCTGATGCTGCAAGTGGCATTGTTCGTGGTTGTTAGTACGCTAAATAAAGTTGGCCAGTTGACTTTAAGTGAAGGATATTGAAACGGTGTAAGAGGATGAATGCTCATTTGAAGTCTTGGATCATGAAACAGGGTCAGAGGATGAACGTTTGTTGATACAAGACAATGCACGGCTGTTCCGAGATGCCTCTTTAGTTAAAGCCAGTGCCCCAGAATCTAGGTCAGCTACACAGGTGGCCCCACTTGAGATATCCGAGAGCTGAGCGGTCCGGCCACGGACATGCTGCTGCTGCTGCCAGCAGTAAATTATAGCAGCCGTCTTTCACCCCCTCCCTTTCCCAGCGCCATCTCACCACAGAGTTGTACAGCAGACCATTGAAAAGTTCTTATTTTGAAGTTTACACAGACACGAAATATGCTTGGTACAATAGTTTAAGTTTTCATGCTGCAACAAAACCATTTCATGCAAAAATCACACAAAACATCACATTGTGCACAGTACACACACAAAAAGTACGAAATGTATACGATTATTGTGAGGTCCTGCTTTTTTTCTCAACAAAACAACATATATACATTACAACATCAATATATCTGCTACAGGAAGCACTCATTTAAAATCCAGCCCAACTCTCAAAGAAAAACTCACAGGGGGTGTAAACAGTATACCATTTTGGCAAGAGGGCCTTTCATGCAAACTATGAAAATGTGCACAGTACACACATAAAACGTACAAAACAAAGCAACATTGAAAAACAGCAAACATGCATCACAACATCAGTATGTTCACTACTGGAAACCTCACTTAAAATACAGAAAGCACTGTGTACACTCGGCAGCTGGCTAGTACTGACCACTGCTGGTACTGACCTAGATTCCACTGACAGAGCAGCTATGTGGGGGAGCTAAAAATAGCTCAGCCAGTGAGCCGCTAAAGTGCCCAATTTTAAGCCTGTGGAACAGCCGTGAATGACAATCATTCTATCAGTCAAAGTGTGATATTTTTTTAACTAAAGGGACTTGAAACAGTGTTGAAGGGGGCTCGTTTACTTTAACTGAAAGGATGTTACACAGTGTTGGAAGAGGAATATGTGTTTAACTGCAGGGACTTTTACAGTGTCAGAGGAGGAATATTTGCTTTCAGTGAAGACACTTTAAAATGAAAAAGTATCGGAGGAAGGATGTGTGATTTAACTGAAGGAACTTGAAATGGTGTCAGAGAAGTGTGTTTTAACTGAAGGGACTTGAAACAGCGTGAGAGGAAGGATGCATGTTTTAACTGAAAGGACTTGTGTATGAAAACAGTGTATGAGGAAAATTGTTTGTTTTCAATGAAGGGAATTCAAACAGAGGAAGAATGTGTACTTTATCTGAAGGAACTTGAAACGGTGTCAGAGAAAGAGTGTATGTTTAACTGAGGGGACATGAAGCAGTGTCAGGGAAGGAACAGAGTTGAAACACATGCCAGAAGAAACACATGCCAGGAATGTCTGCAAGGTACTTGTGCCAGTGAGAAGAGAAAATTGATGAAGGAAAGTTTGTGATTGATTTATAGAGAGATTTAAAGCCAGTGCAAGCAGAAGTGCAAGCAGCACTGTAAGTACACCACTTCGGTGGATATTCAAAACCCGCTATAAAATGCTATTCACTCATGCAAAATCACATGTGAGTGCAGTGAGTCTGCTTGAGAATGGAGAACAGCGCTATATAAAAGCAATCAATAATAATAATAAGGGGCCTACTTACTGTCACATTTCAAGATTTGGCAGAAACATAAATAATTGATGTTTTGTGTGTTGGGGTGTAATTGTGGGTATTTTCTATAAAAAAAATCTTGTTTTTGAAGGAATTTGGTTGTTGTTTTTGGAAGGGGGGGAGGGGGGGATTGCCAACAGGGGTAGGTGGCACCATTTTAGCAAAATCATTCACTTATGATAAGCTCTCACAATCTGCAATAATATCAATGATAATCTCTCACAATCTGCAATAATATCAGTTGGGTTTTACCTCCTCCCATTGTATGACCATTGCCCATTTTCAAGATCATGAGAGGGTGAATTAATAACACAGATTCTTTCTTTCTTTCTTTTTTTCTTTCTTTTTTCTTTCTGCATTAAATAATGCTTGTCTTTTCTGATTTCGGACCTGATTATTAGTTTAGGTCACTAAATCAAATCTAATGATGTTAATAATGGAAAGGCATACTATTTTCTGACTTGCATGAATACAGACAGCATGGAAACAAATTTTAACATTGCAATTTTCTTAGATGTATATATATATAATATTAAAAATGTAAAAAACTGGCAAAATCTTGTCCAATCCAGTTCAAACTTTGTATTTTTTCTTTGGTTGTTTCTACAGGATTAGTGTTTGGCTATCCTGCTAGGCAGCATGGCAAAAACTGTTAAAATTGCAATTTTCATGGACACTATATATATATACATAAATAAAAAAAATGTATTTTAAATCATTAAACTCTTATAATATTTACTTCAAACTTGATATTATTTCTTTGGCTCTGGAGAAGATGCTATGTTTTGGCTTCTGCTGCATGGTCAAAATTCAGGAAAGACCGGTTGGGAAGGAGGCATGGAGACAGAGGGGTCATGTCCTCTTTTATATATATGTATGAGAGGGGGTTGTGACGTCATTTTGATTTGATGTTTTATGGCAGCCAGTAAAACACAGAGCTGCCATACCAGATCAGCAGCATCATCAATTCAACAAAGAAGACTGTGTTGGACGCTCTTGTTGGCTCAGTCAAGCAACCACCCCAGCCTGACTAGTTACCCAATTTGTCTGTTCTGTCTGATTGTGTGAAAGTAAACCCATCAAGTATTCAAGCCACATTTCATAGATCCATCAGTGCAACACCTTTCCTTGATCTCTCGTAAAACATTCACAGATCCTTCAGGAAATATTATTGTATAATTCTACCTCCATCATTTTTATTTTTACTGCAGAGATGATTAAAATTGTGTGCTGGTTATCAGATGTCCTGTATTTCATTATTTTGACAGAAAGTCCTGTATTTGCTGTTGTATGCTTTAATTTTTGTTGGCCCTCCTCAGCTAAAACCCAGAGGTTCACTCTGCATTGGATGAGAAGCCCTGTATTTCAGTATCGTGACCTAACCTCTACAGTGTATTTGGTTATCATAACATCATAGCTGTCAAACCCTTTTGGGAGTAAACCTTAGTCCAGTGTTTATGAACCTGTATTTCCCTTATGCAGGCTGGAGTCTTTTGTTTTTCGCTGGCATCAGCAGCATTTTGAATTCCAACCAGCACATGTGGCAGTAGAAGGAAGAAGCAATGTTGTGCTAAATATGCATGCACAACTTCAGATCTCACTTTTGATGAGATTTCTTAGCCTATTGCACTAGGCCAGTGTGTGCATTTGGCGAGGGCGTGTGTTGGCTGCTCGTTCAACAGTTTTTCAATCTTTTGCTCAGTTTAAAACAGTCACAAAATCTCATGAAAATTATGTTTTCTTGTATCAATTTTCCTATATAGCCATATCCCCTCCCCCCATGATTTTTTTTCTCACTTTAAACTGGTAAACTGTATGGGTTGACAGGTATGTAACATTCCTGTACTTTATTGTCACGACCTGATCTCCTGTACTTCATTATCATGACATGATCTGCTGGACTTGATTATCTTGACTTGGTCCTAGATCTCAATATCATGGCATGACTTCTACATCATTATCACAACACCCCCGCACTTCATTATCATGACATGTTGTCCTGTTCTTCAGTATTATGACATGATGTTCTGTACATACTTCGCAAGAGATTCACAGCTTTTTCATGTGCTGCATCTCGTTGCAGGGCACAGCCACATTTGACTTAGGTTTGAGTTCAGTGGTGTTGCACCAAGTTGTTTCATGCCTTCCCGCTCAGAGAAGACTCACCCACAAAGCCTAAAGGTTCACCCTTAGTATTGCTTAGTGTAGGCAATTCTTTATTCAGTGTCATGGGTCAGGAAAACTATGGCTACTGCTTACTTTCATTGTCATAACAGGTCATGTCCTTGTTTATCATACTTGTTAGTATTTCCTCCTCTTGTGCCTGCCCTGCCGTTGGGGGTTATTCTGCTGTTTGCCCATAGCTGGTGGTTGTTGTTTTTTGTTTTTTTGGGGGGAGCCTTTTAGTCCAACCCCTATCCCATTCAGACCTGTCCACCTTGGCAGACCTGCCAGGAGCACAAGACTCCCATCAGCATAGATTTGGGGCATGCTGTGGGGGGTGTATTGAATGACAGTTCATCTCATCTGTAATGGGCCCTGGTGTGGCCCATGCCTGCATGCTTTCATAAGCAAAATTATGATTATGTTACTGAAATGTTACTTATTTACGGAACAAATTGGTATTATGGAAAGTATGGACATCGCTCTTTTTTGTTTGCACTTTCACTTCTTTTTTTCTTTTGTTTTTCTTACTTGCTGATAGAGGCTATTTGGTGAAAAGGGGAGACAAAATGAAATTTTAACAAACTATATTAAAAAATCTGAGTTTTTAGGCAGATCAAGTTAATTTTATTCTGTAGAGGAACCCTTTCCCCTTTCCTTGGAACAAAATTATACTATTAAAACAATTATCAACCACAAAACTATATGGTCCATTGCAGCCTATTTGGCACTACTGTGCACAAGTCCAAAGTTAGGCTTACTTGAGGAGAGTTGGTGACAAAAAAGCAAAGTACAATCGTGTGTGGTCACCACATGAATGGGTGATCATTGTGTACTGGGCCATGGGTCTGCCCTGATATTTCTCAAGTCAAATTATGTGCAGACACTACAGAAGTCCATCAGATGTGATTATACGCCGAGGTCCCCTGTGTGTATGTGTATGCAAAAATATCACATGTGTGTTAAATACCTTGTAGTCTGTGTCAGATTTCAGAAGTTTATGGAAACACTAAAATAACCAGTCATGCACTAAAACTGTCAGTCTTCAAAGTGTCTAACTGGAAGTTGGACACTGTATGGAATAAGTCTTGTCTGTTTGCTGTGAGGGCAGGAGTACTCTGCTCACAGTTCATTTACTGCAACCCTCTTCCTCTGCTCATGCTATTCACTGTACTTCATTATTATGAGAGGTGGCTGTCAGGACACATTCTGTACGTCATTGTTATAACAGGTGGTTGTCAGGACACATTCTTTACTTCCTTGTTATGACAGGTGGCTGTCAGGACATGTTCTGTACCTCATTTTTATGACAGGTGGCTGTCAGAACATGTTCTGTACTTTATTATTATGACAGGTGGCTGTCAGGACATGTTCTGTACTTCATTGTTATGACAGTGGTTGTCAGGGCACGTTAATAATAATGAATAATTCTTATAAAGCACTATTCTTTAACCAGAGTTAAACTCACTGCACTGTACAAACATCTTATCACAAAATTAATTATTGTAGCTTTAATTACGAAAAGTACACACACACACACACACACACACACACACACAATGATATGCACACACCAGTCTCCGCTCGTCCACTCATACAACAATTAACAAAATATTAATGATCTCAAACAACAACACCAATTTGAATCTGTCTTTTCATCCACCCAACTCATGCCTCCTTCTCTTGCCTAGATCTCTCATGCTCTCTCCCTTCCCCCTCTCCGTATGCCTCCATCTGCATTCAACTGCCACACTGTTCTGTACTTCATTGTTGCAATAGGTGGTTGTCAGGACATGTTTCTGTACTTCATTGTTATGACAGGTCTTTATTTCTTCATTCATCCAGAGGAGACCATATGCCCATTGAGTCTTCACAGGGCATTAAAATCCAAGAACTAACTTCTTTTTTAGTGATAATGTAGATACCCCAATGATCTGGGGAACTGAGTCTGCTCATGTACCTTATTTTGACATTACTGTATTTTGTCATGTGATATACTGTCCCATACCACATTGTCATAACATGTCCTGATCATCAGTGTCATGACTTGTACTTATTTATATTGAGGGTCTTGTACTTGATTATCATATGTCAAGATTTCTTTGCTGTGACAAGATATTATCTACCACCTCATCACATCATTACATTCCTGCACTTTGTCATCATGGTGTGTCCAGCACTGTGTTGGGATGTCCTCTAGTTCATTGTCATAACAAGTCTTGTGTTTCAGATCATTATTATGTTTGATTTGTTCTTACAGCATGTCTTGTGCTTCATATTTGTGCCTGAAAATAATGTCCAGTACTTCATTATCATGACAAACTCTGTACTTGATCAGTGTGATATATTGTATACTTCATTGTCATGACATGTCTGGTACCTGTCATCTCATAATAACCTATACTTTATTGTCAGGTCATGATGTCCTGTACTTCATTGTTATGACCTTCAGTACTTCAGTCATGCCACAATGACTTGCCAAACCTGTACTTGATTGTCGTGCCATGATGTCCTGTACTTTATTGTTATGACCTATGGTGTTTCACCGTCATGCCACAATGACTGGTATTTGTCACATCATAATGACCTGTACTTCATTGTCATGCCACAGTGTCCACTACCTCATTGTCATGATGTTCTATACTTCAATATTATGTCATGTACCGGTGTTGAACTTTGTTACTGATTATGCCAAAAATAAAACCATTCGTGAGCTTTTCATGGCCAACTTTGGTTCCTGTTCTGTTGCTGCAAGCAATGATAGCCTGACCTTTACAATATTGCTTTACAAATCTGTTATCACCTTTGAGTTTTCATGTTACTGCCTTATTAACAGTATTTACTCTAGTCTGGGCATTTAAATCAGATGTAACTGGAGGCATCTTTGCACTCATTGCTTAAACTTGATATTTAACATTGTGAAAATGCTTTACAAAGTATTTAGTGTGTATTGAAAATGCTTTACAAAGTATTTAGTGTGTGTATATGTATTGTTTGTGTATATATATATATGGGTTTTATGTGAATGTGCTTGATGTAACACAGGGTGGGAGTCCAGTGGTGTACTTACTCAGCTATGTATGCAAATATTATGTTTGAAGTCGTGTACTGGTCATACCAATAACTATTCATTCATAAAACTTGTTCCCGAATGATAAAAACCCAAAAGGTTAAATGGAATGCTTTTTCAAAAGTGGAACAGTTCAAAACAGTGCAGTTCTTCAAGGTAGGCCCATTTACTTGACAAGCAAACAAGACTGTGCATGTGTGCATGGAGAGGAAAGTTTTGTATGTGTATGCTCACAGTCTTGGTATGTCAGTTTATCACTTGAAAAAAAGGTCTACCCCAAGATTAGTTTTGTACTATCCTATTTAAAACATTTTTTTTGCAGGCATTCCTTTTAAACTTTTGTGTCTGGAAATCTTTTCATGTGCTGGCATTACTCTTTAGTCAGATTTAGTTGTGTGTGTACAGAGGGGGGCAAAATCATCAAGCCAGAGATATTCACTTGTAAAACTCGTCGCTGAAGTCAAAACTGGTTGATCAAGACATTCACTTGTGGAGATGTCAGAAAATCAGTGTGATGCTTTACATTTTGATCTATTCTCTCCAATGAACAAAACTGAAACATGCCTATGGAAGGCTAGTTCCTTTAAAAACCTCATAGACCTGATCAGGTTGTTCTCCTACAGGCCAGTTAAGCATTATTGATATGCACGATGATCTCTTTCCATCCTGGTGTTTGGGTACCACAGATGCCCAAAGTAAAGGTACCCTCTTCTGAGAACTTCAAGCTATGCAAGGTGCCCATTTTTAAGCCTGGAGCAGGTCAGAATATAGATAGATGTGATACACTTATTGCCTGGAATTCTTTCACAATTTCTGCCATTGTGGATCATTTATCTCCATTTTCCCCTTTCTATGCACAGAATGATGTGTAGCACCAACATCAAATCTGTTATTTCTTGATTAAATACCATGAATCAGTCAGTCTCTGATGTGTGTTTGTGTGTGCGTGTGCATGCATGTACTGTGTACATGACAATCATGCAGAGTTTGAACTTGATTGCCATTTATCAAGAAAATGTCCTTTTTAGTGTTACAGATGCACCATGATTTTCCACTAGTCAAAAAAGATTTTTTTTAAACCTTCACACACACACTCACACAAAGTTAAAAACACACAGACAAGCAACTGGGTTTGTTTGACAGTGCAGTTCACTGAGCTCCTTCTGCATGAAGGAAATGGGCAATGCAGGTGCACATGATACACGCTGACATGTCTCATCAAGACACAGGCCCTGAAACACTGGTGTTGCACATTCACATTAATTGTAGGTTATTGAAAAGCCTTTCATACTTTTTGTTTGGTGGTTGTTTTTTGGCACAGATGTAAACTGCATGAAAACTTGCAGTTTATAATGGCTGACTTAAAACTTCACAAAATATATTGCAGCGTGTGATCAGAAAGAAAGCCCGAAGGCAAGGTGGGGTGATGCATTTAACTATGACTCTCACACAGTCAATATGACTCTCACACAGTCACAGATAAGAATAAGAAAGCACATCCTCAAAAAACTCACATTCGCATCCAAAGGACAAAACAAATGATAAAAACTAATAGGAGACAATCCTAATAACTTTAACCTTGGCCGAGGTCAAATTTACCAAAATATGCAATCTTGATTTTCTGTCTGATGCTGCTGTGACCTTGAATTGTGGTCGTGGTCACCATTTATGAATGGGTAACAATGAAGGAATCCTATTATCATGCGAAGTTTTACCTTTCTCAAATAGTGTCTGAGGAAAATGGCAACATTCAATCTTTTGTCATGCCAGAGTGGCCAGCCTAACCCTGATCATTACATACTCACATTTTTTATGTGCACAGAAAATATTCTTTGCTTTATCTCCAAGAAGAGCAAACACTCAATTTTCAAATGAAACAACATTACATTTTGTTCATTTTGTTTATTCTTGTTATGAATACATTACACACATGCAAGTCACCAAATGCAACTGCTGAATTAGCAGTTACAATATTTGGCATACACATGCCAGTCAACAAAACTGTTCACTAAACCAGTGGTTACATAGCCAGTCACCATACTGACCACTGAATCAGTGCTTAGGTAACACATGCCAGTGATCACTGAATCTGCAGTTACATATGCCAGTCAACCAAACTGAACAGTGAATTAGTGCTTGCAAATGATATGCCAAATTAATCAAACTGACTAGTCAACTAATCTGACCGGTGCTTACACATGCCAGTCAAACTCACTTAAGAAATCAAACACATCACACTTTCACAGGAAATTGAACTTGCTTACTTCTGTCCAAAACTGAAAAATACAAACAATACACGTCAGTAACTTATCTACACACATATGTTTGTTAACACGCATCTAGAACATACTATGTAATGTGAGGTCCTGAGTCAAATTCATTCTTATCAATGGTCACTTTCAGGCATCAATCTGTTCATAATCCACCATTTTACATCTGAGGTACACAGTTACTTTCAGCAACAAGTTTACTAGTCATCTGAATACTGAGTATCCATCTGAGTGCTGCCCAGGATCCTGTTTTTTTGATAATTCGAAGTGCCCTAAACCTGTGGGCACTGGGTGTTAGGTGAAAACCACCAGCAACTGTTGCAGGAAAATGTATAATTTTGTTTGAAATAATTGTTCAAAATGGGAATTGCCCTGAGAAACTGAAACAAGAACAATTGCTAGCATTCTAAAACATGATCCAAACACATAAAATGTTCAAAAGAACAGACAAAAATAGATCAGTGGTTTAACTCCCCATCTCATTTTTCATTGTTTTTCACCTTGAAGTGTCATATTGTAGTGTAACAAAGGGGATTACCCCCAAAAATTGCATGTTGCATTTTGTCCTAATAAACAGCATTCTTTTGAACCTTTTATGTGTTTGGATCTAGCCCTGAGAAGCTCCCATAAAACTGTGTACATTTAGTCAACATCTACATAATTTGGGGGCATCTTGACACCTCAGATGCTGGTGCTTCAGGAGACCCTCCCCCCCAATTATGTCCACTTCAGATGTGTCAATGAACTGTGGAGCCACAAAACATCTAATTTAGATTCCTTGGAATTCTTTCCCTGTCAGCTGACAGTCACTCTGAAAATCACAGAAACTCAAGACAATTCCTATGACTGAATTGTAATGGCCCAAACTAGTCAAAACATCTACTGAGCTCTGGCTAAACTTGTACAGGCCACTTTTTAATCAAAGTAAAAGCAACTCTACCAATAATGAAAAGATAAAAATACCCCAAATAAATGAATTTTTTTAAATATTTTTTTTTATAGCTCAACCGAAGTAACAAGGATTTATCAAGTCAGTCTGGTTTCACTGACTTGCTCCAACAGCTCTATGCTGTGTATTAACAATTCATAGGTTTCTGGTCCAACAACTTCACATTTTGTTTCCATGGGTTCATGCTTCAAAATCTATGCTGTGTTTGTTTGCATAGTATTCCATTTTAACAATTCTAGTGTTATTTATAACATTTTCGTAGCTCTCCGTTCCCCCAGCTCTATGCTGTGTTAAGTATTTCAACTTGTTTCCGCTGGTTCTGCTCCCCCCATCTAAGCCATGCTTCAATGTCTGTACATCTGCATATTGTAGTCAAACTCATTTCCTTGGGCTCCTGCTCCAAATGTGTAACACTGTGTCTGAACTGGTTTCCATAGTGTCCTGCTCAAACTCATTGTGTTTTGACTCGTTTTCATGGCTTCTGCACCTAGTGCTTAACACTGGTTTCAACTGGTTTCCATGGGCTCCTGCTCCACCAAATCTGTACTGTTTATAAAGACAATTGTATGGCATTCTGCTTCACCAGCATGACCAACTGAGTTGCACTTTGTTTGCAAAGGCTCCCACTCCATCGGCTCTCTGCTGTTACTGTTAATCATCTAATTTCCAGATTTCTGATGAAGCAATGCACAGCCTGTGTTTCAGCTTGTCTCCATGGGTTCCTGCTTCACAACAGCTTGTGGCTGAGGCAAAGAGGCCGAGTCGGCTGCAGAAGAGGGACTGATGGCAACAGCTGCGGGCTCGTTCGCACCCACCACTTCTGACTTGATCTCATGGACAGGTACAGCAGCCTTAAGACCAGTTTCAATTGCTGCTGGTGCTGACTGCTCTTGGGGTGCAGCAGTAGGTGCCTCTGTAGAGGGCTCTACCTTTATACTCTCCTTTTCTGTTCCCTGTGACACTGGCTTTAATCTATCTGCTTCAGCGCTGTCAGACAATGCCTCAGGTTTGATGGACAGGGATGCAGTATCTACAGTATCTGTACTGGCAGCTGCAGCAGAGTCTACAGCATCTGATCCAGGTGCCTGTGTAGTCACAGCTGCTGCAGTGTCTGCCACAGGTGCCTGTATGGTGGAAGTTGAAGCGGTGTCCGCATGGTCCGCAGAAAGATGTTTGGCGTCTTGACTCCTGGTGGTAGCGATGGCTGCCCCCTCCAGCTTGATCTGTGTCACCAGCGGGTTCTCCAATGGCTCTGCTGTGGGGGTGGGCGTCACATCTGTGTCTGTGCCCTGAACAACCATCATCCCACAATCAGCCTTTTCACATGTGAAAGTTTGACTTTAAAATACACAAAAGCCTGGGTCCAGGGTCCACCTGGGGGCTGGGAGCTGTGTAAACCTTTAAAAGCAAATATGTGTCTTGCTCTGAACTTAATCTAGGACAGGTAAACATTTCTATTACAGGTAAACATTTCTATTATTTAAGTCTTTGTTCTGGAACACTTGTTTACTACTCTATTCTCACTGAGCCCAACCTGTTTGATGTAATCAGATATTATGTAAATATGATTGAATATACAGTGACCAAATCAATGTGATAAATTTATACTTCTGTGTATCTTACCCTGACATTTAAAAATAATCTGACGTATTCACATACATATGCAGTTACCTCTCTTTGCATGAAAAGTACTTTTTTTGTTCCAAAGTCAACAGCTTACAAACATTCACATTTTCCCCATGACTTTGGAGCCACTTTGATTTCAGACAAAATTTGACTTGACTTTTCAAAGCATGCCTACTACCTCTCTTTGCATTTCTACATTTAAAATGTCTCAAGTCAGCTGTCCAACTAAGAACTCTTCCTTGGCACCAGAAAATACTTGCAACACCTCCAACAATTCTTTTTATCAAATTTCTTCAGTTGTTTGGAGCCTTTGTCAGTCAAGAAGACTCTGCAATGCTGACGGGAGATACTACTTGTGCAATGAAAATGATCTCCTGAGATTTGTCCTGTTGTCAGCTAATAAGCCCTGTATTCATTATGCCACAATCATTTTAGTAAGCAGGTCTGCATATGCCCCCCCCCCCCCCCCCCCCCCCATGTTTGCTTAACGTTTGAGATGGAAAATAAAAATGTTTTCCCAAAAAGAACACGGCAAAAGGCTGAAAGACTTTATGCTTACCTCTCTCACATCATCATAGCAGATGGGGTGATAAATCTGAAACATAAAAATGACATTATAGACCTGCAGCTCTTGAATGTAGCTGACCTGATGAATCAGCAATATAAACACTTTCATCATACTTTACAGACTTACACACACAAAAAGTCAAAATGAGCATTAGTCACACCATCTAGTCTATGCATTTAACAGTCAACGTTTGGACTTGATCACATACACACTTACCAAGCTTTTTGACTTTCAGTTTCAACTGTTTGACCTAGCCAACACCTAGAGGCATGCTCAAGGTCATGAAAGGTGGTGTGAATATGTAAAGCTCAGTAAGTACCAGCACTGTGCAAACATTTAATGGTAGTCACACTCAGTGTCCAACAAAATTTTGGTGTTAAAGTGTTGTCGGTTTTTGCAATGCCAGGACTATTTGCTTAACACTAAAGGCATTAACATTGCAGCTGAAGACAGCTGTCCATTTCCAACCAATTTTAACATGGACAATGAAGTTATCTGAACATACAACTGAACTCTGTTGTTGGCACTGCACCCACAAGGAGGTTCAACCTACCTTTCCAGCCACAGAGATAGCATTCCTCAGGTGCCACTCTTCAGCCTCCTCATCCCAGTACTGCTCAAATGGATCTCCACAAATAACACACAGCTGAAAAACAATGATAGGCATATCAGTTAAATACACCAACATTCTGCATGGGAGATGCCTGTGTTGCAGGTCTGCCCTCCCTCTGTAAAGGCACTGATACAACAGACATCTTACCTGCACATCTGACCTGTATGGGTGACTGACTGATGGGATCATGTTAGTCAGGTTCAGAAGCACTGACTGCCACACACTGTAACTAGTGTAAGCCGATCCACAATATACAACATCCCCTAGATCCACTTCTGACCCATCTATTTCCAGATAAAAGGCATAGCAAAGACTAAAACTTTACTATTGTCCCTAATATGTCAACCGGACATCTGAGGACATGAAGCCCCACATCATCATAAAACTTTGCACTAAAGAAACTAGCTATCACTCTCATCCATCTAAAGTAGTGTTCAATAAAACCACAAACAATGGTATGGATTTTCTGTCTAAACCCATTTAATGAAATCTCCACCAACAGACCTATGTGATTTGAGATACGTTCTGATAAGCTGCAGTATGCATGTTACGCGAATTAAAACAAGAGCATGTTCTAAATCTTTTGCCAATGCTGGTTACCTGTATAGAGAATCGGAAGCAATGCCACACAATGCGCTTGGTTGTGAAATCACATCATCACTCTCACCCTCACTAATATTGTAATAAGATGGCTAGAGTATCAGTGCCTTTAACTACTTTAAGAGTAAGACCACCCATAACAACAGTAAATCACCTCACTGTACAAACATGTTTATAGCACATCGCCCCTCTGTATAACTACCATGAAGGAGATACCATCATCAGGACAGCTAACTCCTCTGTAACTGCAAGACTCCAATCATGACATATCACCCCCCTGTAAGACCACCCACATGGCAGGTCACTCCTTCATAAGACCACTCAAATGGTGGACCATCCCACTGTAAGATTACTTTCATGGCAAATCTCCCCTCTTAAGGCCATCCTTAAGACCCTCCTCCCACCCCCACCTGCTGTAAGACCACCTGAACCAATAAGACGCACACATCTGATAATGGTACATTCCCCTCCACATAACACATAAAGGCAACCACCAGGAGATAGAAGAAGTGAAAGAAGTGAAAAAAGATGAGACAGAAGATACTGACATCTTCAGTCTCGTTGCCAGTAGCTGATGGATTGTGGATGACCTCCACTCCCTCTGGGACTCTGACAGGAAACAATGTTGGGTTGCCTTCAGTGTTCGCTGCCATCTCTTCCTCAAACACTGAGCTGTGCACTGATGACACACAAAATAAAAAGTAAAAGTTTATGCATACTGGCCACTTTTTACTTTGTAGAAGAAAGTATTCTTTCTTCTAGACCAGCAAGTAGTCCAACCTGACATCATTCCTATACTACAGAGTTACAAGCAGGAATTTCCATCCAAAGTCTTGGCTTTCCTAGTGTAGCCGCTCTACTACTTGTAGTGAGTGACTAATGGCTGTAAGCATGCACATTCCATTAACCAGTTGCTTGCTCTTCCACTACTGGGCTGAACAACTTGTATGGCATATTATTTTTGAAGGATTCAAACTATGGAAAATTCAGGGAAGTTTACACAGTTTACAATTATAGTCAGTTTTATATACAGGGAAAATTTGCTAACATTATTAAGATAGGTCATGTATAAATATTTAAAAAAAATGCATCAATGACTCCTAAACTTGAACTCACAATTGTCATCTGATTCATCAATCTCCTGGAACAGAATCCAATCCTGCAAAGAGATAAGAACATAAATACACACATTAAAAACAAATTGGTCAAAATACTTTAGTTGAAGATATTAGTCATCTTCCTGCTTATCAAGAGGAAATCAATTTCTCTCCCTCTTGCTGACTGGCCAAAATGTGGCACTTTTTTCCAGTCAAATCACTGACATGTCTCCAAAGCAGAAATGATAATTAAAATTTTGATCTAAAAACCAGTTCAGCATGTTCTATGAAAATTATATTGCTTTATCAAACTGTATTAAATTGCTGATGCAACTTAGGAGTCAAGCGGCAAAGAAAATTAACAAATTCAACCACATCAGGGACAGCATAAGAAAAATAGACAAGCTGTCCTATTTCCAGTCAATTACCTACACAGAGGGTCCATTTTCAAAAGAACGTGGGTGCATGTGGCAACATAAAGTTAATGACTGCTGAAAAAGAACAAAAGAAGAACAAAGAAGAGCAAGTACTCAGGTGACTCGCACTCAAACGGAAAAGTACAATCTTCCACTGCAATTTCACTCTCCCAAGACCTTGAAAACAGGCAAAGGTAACAACTAGGAAGAACAAGTAAAACCCACACAAAGTTTATCATCATGCAATTTTGAAACCCAAAGAGTACCCCCCAACTTGTTTTCGGGGGTGGGCTTGTCAGTGTGGTTACATCAGCCGCAACTTGGGGGAAAAAAAGGCATCATCCACAGGAAATCTTTTTGCCCTCAAAACTTGACTGATGCTTTCAAGATTTGCAGGCAACAATGACAGCACACTTCAGACTCATACAGAACACAACACAAGGCTGTACCTTGGCATATTCTTGATCAGCCGTCTCTCCCCCCCACCCCCACCCCCGTTTCAAATTTCCTCTGCTTAACACCAACAGCTACTTACGTTGAGTTCGAAATACCACTTGCGGTAACTGGAAATTTTGGCAGCCTCCTTCTCACGTTTGTTGAGTCTGAAATGCCAATCAAGATGCTGGCGGTACTGCTCCATTTCTTCCATGAGGAAGCGACAGCCACATGAAGAGCACTGGATGCCTTGGTACAAGTTGTGCACCACTGCACTGTATTGCCTGCACAAACATCATACCACTGCACTGCCCATACAAAACACACCAACATATTGCCTGCACAAACATCATACCACTGCACTGCCCACACAAAACACACCAACATATTGCCTGCACAAACATCATACCATTGTATTGCCCATACAAAACACACCACCACCATACTGCCTGCACAAACATCATTCTACTGTTTTGCCTGCACAAACACCATACTACTGTACTGTCCACACAAAACACACCATGGCGGTATTGCTTGAACAAACACCATAAAACCAAGTCAGATTTCAGCTGCTGTAAGAAAAACATTCATTGGCCAAGTAATGCTAATACTCTATAATCGTAACAGTACACAGAGCTCAGCCAGTCATAACTTACAACAAACACACACAAAATAATCCTCCACCCTACTATGACTAAAAAAGACAATTACTTAATGAACTGACATTCAAAATGCATTTAAATGGCTGCCATTTTCATCATCTATTAATAATATCCAAATGGTCAATCACAGACCTACAAAGTTTCTGCCAGTCAGACAACAGATTACACTTTACAGTTTTCTGGTCCACATTTTCAGGTTTGGGTAGGCTGAAAGAGGAAATCACATCAGAGATGTCAAGGCCACTTACTTTCTCAGTTTGGCAGGCTGGAAATCAGACAAGTCAGGTGGGCGCTCAAGAGGAACCTCTTTCTTTTGGACAGCCTGGAAAAAATTAAAACGTATCTATTTTTTTGTCTGCAAAATTAATTGCCCATACTATTTTCAGTTAAGAAAACCACACTCAATCGAGAAGATGTGTTCTGTGAGTGACAATTACTGAATTAGTGGCATTTGATGGACAAGCTGCTGTCCAGAATCCTGCCTAGTCCATCACACACAGCAGCCTCTTCAATGTTTAAGAGGCCAACTGTGATACTTGACAATGTTTGGTACAGCCAGTCTTGGTGTTGAGTCATGGTCTGAATGTGTTCTTTGTTTATTTACCAATCATCAACACTAGTGTCATTAGATTCTTTATCAGAACTGAATTCCTGAGCACTGCTACTATCACCTAAGGCAGGTGCCTTCAATAGCTAATTCCAAGAAATCCTAACCTACCCTAGATTTCTATGCAACTAGAAGTTATTCACTAACGTTGTTTGCTGACCTATCCACAGATTGCATACGACTAGATGCAGTTTATGAAAGTCCCAGGAACCCCAATACTGGAGATTTTTGCATGTCTAGACATGGTGTATTGAAGTCTCAGTGAACCATAGCCTACATTGGATTTCTACGTGACTAAATATGGTCCATGAAGTCTAAAGGAACTAAAAAACCTGCTGTAGATTTCTATGTGACTAGATATAGTTTATTTCAATCCCAGTAAACCATGCCTTAACTACAGTAGATTTCTATGCGACTAAATGTTTTCACTGAAGTCCCAAGGAATTCTCACCATATATTTCTAAGTGACTAAATGCAGTTTACAGGAGTCCCTGGAAGCCTTAAGGGGGGATATGGTAGTGCAAATTGATTTTTTTTCTTTGTCAAATCAAGATTTTGCATTTAGGGTCATTTGAAAGACCTTACATTGTAAGTTTAAAAAAGTATAATTATATGTTGTTTTCGACACCTGTTGCCATGGAAACAATCAAAGATGGCCGCCAAACAACCTTTTTTAAAATCCCTACTCCTCCAAAGATAATGCACATAGAACAAAACTGCCTTTTGAACTTTAATTAAGAACACAATATCAAACTTCATACAGAAGGTTTTATGGATATCTTCATTTTTGACTTTTTACAAATATTTTACATAAACATCTGGAAAATTAAGTGATTTTTATATATTCCATGTTACATAAATACAACAATTTTCACTTTATCAATAAAACCTTCTGTATGAATCAAGATAAATGTATAGAGCAACACCATGTCAAGTTTCAAAGCTGTATCTTTATTACAACCAGAGCCTTAGGAATTTTAAGCTGAAAATATGCAACAAAAAGTAAAGTAACAGAAAACGATGGAACAAAGTCATCATCACCGTGTGCTTGTATTCCCAACATCATGATCACTTGATTGTCTCCAATACTGCTTTCGTGGCTAAATACAACCATTCTTGGGTTGACTTCATACGCTACGTTCTTCTTGTCACTGAACTGCGTTCGTGGAGACGACATTTAAAATTTCTTGTACTCGCAAAGATCGCAAGTCAAAGCTAGCTTTGATGCGAATCGAGCCCACTGATCCGATCCCTCACACACTGAAATGTACAGTCCGGTTTCTCCACAAGTTGGGCACGAAACGTCAGTCAGCAAACAAGTCAACTGGAACACATGAGCAGTAATCCAAGATTGTTCCATTCCATCTGCAACACGATCTGCAGCTCCCATCATCTCCAAAAAAAAATTCACCCGAGAGGCACCCCACCACTTTCGGTTCACACAGCGTGTCTTCACGGTCATTCACCCTCACTTTCTTCTCAGCTTTCGCCGTTCGATATAAAAGCACTTTGTCATGAGTCCGCTTATTTTGCTTCCGTGGCATCTCTGGTATTGATGGCAATACACAGTTTCGGGAAAAAAGTGTAACTTTAGGGAATATTTGCAGAAATACTTCGTGAATCGATTGAGCTGGTCAGATTTGTTGACAAATTATCACCAAACGGAAATCGAGTGCAGTGCATTGTGGGAAGGCCGAGTACAGCCGAGCGTGGCCGGAGTCTTGGTTCTGATTTCTGATTGGTCAATTTCAGAATCCAATGATGTCATGCTGGTCACTACTCCATATAAGGAGATTTCCGTTGAAAATCAAGGGTCGGAAACGGCGGGAAATCTATTTATGGTCGGTCTCGGCGATTATGACGACGAACTTGGAACAAAGAAGAGAGGTCGACCTTTCCAACGATACCAAACTTGACCTACTTTTCGCTCGACTTGGGGCCGTCGGCAAGGGTCAAACAATGTGCTTTTTTCCCCAAAATAAATTCAAAACAACGCGACAAACTTTGATAAGCACTCTTTATTGGCACAGTTGAAGGCATTAAAAACAGTTTTCATGCAAAACATGGCTGAAAATGTGTTTAATAGGTGTCAAAGAGACGTATGTGCAGGAAAAAAAAAAAGTGACAAAAAACTTTTTGGGTCAAATTTGCACTACCGTATCCGGCCTTAAACTACCACAGATTTCTACATGCCAAGACATGATTTACTAAAAAGTGACTAAATGTGGTGCACCAAGTCCAAAGGTTTCTCTGTGAAGAGATAAGTTCACAAGGTTCAGAGAACTAGAACATACAAGATTTTCTTGGGGCCAAATGAGATTATCCCAAGTCTATAACAACCAAATGAATCTGGCATACCTTAGGTTTTGATGCTGAAACGGTAACCTTCTCCTCTGAAGATGATGGCGTTGGTGTGGATGGTTCTGGCTTCTCCTGCAAACTGGCAGCGGTGGCTGGTGGAGCCACAGGTTCCTTCTCCTCCTTCTTGGGTTGTCCAATGATCCCTGCTGCCAGCAACTTCTTCAGGAGTTCATTCACATTGGGAGTGTCAGCAACAGCACTGGCAGCTGCGGCAGGACTGGGGGTGGGAGCGGGAGTGGGAGCAGGCTTGACTGCCGGTGAAGGAGCCATGGCTGCCTGTGGAGGTATCATGGGAGTTGATGGCACAGACATGACTGGAGCTGCTGCTCGCTGAATGGCAGGGGCTCCCACCAGGTGTTGTGGGGTCATACCTGGAAAACCTTGTTGTGGGTTCATTCCTTGTGGCACTGAAACATAGACAACTAACAATAACCTTTCATGAACAAGGACCTTGTGGAGTCTTCCTCTCCTGTGCTGAAATGTCAATGAAACATGGACAGCTGACACTGAGAATACACTGCTAAAATAAACTACTCACCCTGATCACTTTTCTATATTCATTCAAGTTTGTTCTACAGTATAACTCTTTCAACAATCAACTAGAGAATATAAAATGAAGTGTGAGCAGGTAAACAAACATGCACTTGAAGAGTGCATTCAAATTCCATTTAGTCACACCACAGGAGTACAATTTACACTGAACTAGATAAAAATACTAAGAATAAGATAAGGTACAAGCAACAATACTGCTCTTCAAGAATGCTTACTGTGCTGGGCTGCCATCATACGCTGAATGCTGTGCATCATGAGGGGGTTGGTCATAGCAGCAGGGAAGATCTGGGAAACCGTGGAGGGAAGGGACATCATGTTGAGACCTTGCATCATGCCTGCTGCTCCTTGCATCATGCCTGCCAGCATCATGGGGTTCAGGCCGGGCTGGGGACCTGCACCCATCATCACTGGCCCACGGACCATGGGGCCACCCATGCGCTGCATCCCCATGCCAGCTTGCAGCATGTTGGGTGGACCTTGAGGTGGCATGCCAGGTTGCATTGGGGGCATGCTGGGCTGGGGCTGAACATTGGGCGGCACTGGCTTCTCCGCAGGTGGGGCATCTGGTCCTGCTGGCTTGGCTTCTCCTTCCATCTGTAGCTTTTTAGGAGTGTCCCCAGCTTCTTTCTTGATTGGCTGTTCAGAGGCTGGGGCTGCCCCTGCTCCTTCAGGGTTGGCACTGGCTGGCTGAGGCCCTTTGCCAGCCAGAGCTGGGGGTGGGAGTGGGGGCTGTTGCATGCGCGGGAATTGGCCTGGTTGGGTCTGACCCAACAGAAGGTCAGTCTCATCAATACCTTCCGTAATCTCAGCTAGGATCTTCACGCGGGGAACCGGAGGCTCCAGGCGGATGGAGTGTATGCGGTTGCCAATAGTGATGTTCTTTGGCACATTGTTGAACTTCACTTCGTACCACTTGCCATCAATGATGATCTCATGGGCAGGCCCACCAAATGCCAGGAAGTGTGGTCGGTTTCCAATCTTAGCTTTCACTGCCTTGTCCAGAGGCACAAGGTAGGCAACATCATCAATGAACATCTTGCGAGGACCACCTTCAAAACGAATGCCATGAGGTTTACCATTGTAAATGATCAGTGGAATTTTGCGATCAAGCTTCAGTTCACAAGACTGACTGTCAATGAGAATGCGACGTGGAGGAGCTTCAAAGGCAATTTCATGCTGAATGCCATTAAGCAGGAGCGGACGTGGAGGTCCACCTAGTTTTCCCTTTTCTAATCTGTCCACTAAGATCATCTTGTCTCGCCCATCAATCTGGAATCCAAACAGCGTGTTGTCAAAGGTCATGCTGAGAGGTGGGGCATCCAGACGCACACGGTGCTGCTGGCCATCAATCCAGACGCTGAGAGGGGGCCCATGGTAGAACATCTCCACAACACAATGACCCAGATCCACATCCTTTTTGGGTTCCCCAAACTTGTACACCATTTTCCCATTCAAACGGATACCTCGTTCAACTGGGTCAGGATATATTTCACACTCTTGTCCATTGACCTTGATACGACGTCGGACATCAGTCTTCACTTCATATGGCTTGCCATCAATGACCACTTCTTCTTTGACCTCCTTCTCCAGTAAGCCTCGCATGCAAGACCAGCGCGGATCATCCATGGGGCTGCCAGGAACAATTTCAGGCAACATTTCTTCTGCTCTCTCTGGACCAGCAGGGCCCGATGGCGAGGGCCGTGGTCCTTGGGGCCCAAATGCACATGGCCGATCAACACGCGGGAGAGGGCCTTCCACTCTTGGCCGGGGTCCATCGATTTTTGGTCGAGGCCCATCAATTCTTGGCCTGGGACCATCCAATCTGGGTCTAGGCCCATCCATTCTTGGTCTGGGTCCACAGGGGCCAGGTCCATTGTAAGGCCGTCCTTCAGGCGGAGGCATGAGGGGACGGGGAGGGCCCCTAGGCACATCAAACTCCCTTGGGGGTTGGGGACCATCAAAATCCCTCGGAGGCCTGGGAGGTCCTTCAAAATCCCTCAGGGGCCTGGGAGGCCCTTCAAAATCCCTTGGAGGCCTGGAGGGCCCATCAAAATCCCTAGGTGGTCTGCGAGGACCATCCACATCTCTTGGAGATCTTGAGCCATCAAAGTCTCTGGGTGGACCTCTGGGGCCTCTTGGTGGTCCCCCCTCAATAAAATCTCTGGGTGGACCTCTGCCTTCAAAGTCTCTGGGAGGTCCCCTTCCATCAAAATCTTCAGATGGTTCATACTCTTCTGGAGGCTCTTGGTCTTCATTAATTCTCGGTGGGCCTCTCAGTAGGCCTCTGGGAGGACCCCTAGGTGGACCTCTGGACGAGCCTCTAGGTGGACCCCGTGGATCATATTCTTCAGGTGGACCTCTCTCATCAAAGTCGGGAGGGGGTCCCCTTTCATCAAAATCTCTAGGGCCTCGTCGACGGTCAAAGTCTCTCGGAGGACCCCTGCGATCAAATTCTTTTGGTGGGCCCCTGCGATCAAAGTCTCTGGAAACACCCCTGCGACCTTCAGGATGGCTACGGTCATCAAAATCTCTGGGAGGACCTCTATCATCATAGTCCATGTCTGGACCAGCTCTGAAATCTCGATTCGGCCAATCATGCCAGCGAGGGTCCCGCTCATCAAAATCATCAGGCGGTCTCCGGTCATCCATCACCGGGTTAGTGTCATCAAGAGGCACACCCGGGGCAAGACCCAGAAGTGGTCGCTTTGGTGGAGCATCAGCAGGGGGTCCATCAAAGTGTCGAGATCCTTCTCTACCATCAAAGTCTCTTGGTCCCTCTCCTCTAGGGTAGCTGCGCCTTGGTCGAGGGCCTCGCCGAGCATCAAAGTCTGCTCTGGGGCTTCCCCTGGCATCAAAATCTGCCAGTGGACTGCCATGGCCATCAAAATCAGCTCTGGGGCTAGCAAAGTGGTCTCCTTTCTCTCGTCTTCCATGCCTGCGGAAATCTATGTCCTCTTCCTCTGGATGATGAAAGTCTCGGTCATCTTCACCTTCCAGACGTCTGGGCTCTGGACCGCCTCTCCTGAAGTCGCTGTCTGCCAGGTGCTTGCGATGATCCACATCCCTGGGATCTTGCAGTGGGCGGTGTCTGAAGCGATGATCTGCCCTGCGTGGCCGAATGCCATGGTCTGATTCAGGACCCTGTCTCTGGCGGCGCTGAAGGTCAAAGACCTGGCCCAGCTGGCGCAAAAGGTTCTGGTGTTCGTCGTGTGACATGCGTCCAGACTGAACCTGCTGATCTGCCTGCATTATGATCTCCTCCTGGTGCTCAAGTGACAAAACCTGAGGAATGTCATCCTTCCCATCAGATGCTCCTTGGATTAAAGGCAAAAGAGGACGCCTTCTGCGGAAATCCACATCTTGAAGACTACGGTCAAAGTTTTCATGGCGCGGTCCACTGACCCCTGCAGCAGCTAGAGAAACTCGCCGCACCTCATCAATTGACTTGCGACGTTCCCTCTCCATGGCAAAATCATCAGGGTGACTCTCCTTAAACTTGGACCATCGCTGTTGTGCTGGACTTTGGTTCACTACCTGCTGCCTGTAGTCCATGTCCTCTCCACTGAAGATGTTGCTGCAAAACAAGGATGGCCACAGATTATTTCTTCTGCTTTTCAAAATACTTCAGTTATCATAAAAAGAACCACATCCAAAAGAACACTGACTAAACTAAATGAAAGACAATCAAAACAGCAATTTTTTTTACCAGAAGGATTAAAACAAGGGCAACTTTATGCCGATTCATATTGGCATGAAATAACATCCTGTGTCCTTGAAGCTTTGAAGACCAGCATTCAAAAGATTCCAGTTGTTTGGCATGTTACAGATCCACGACATATGGACTGTGTATTCAGAGTACATGGTCATTGTAATGGGGCCTGTGAGGACCCAAAGACTTCACAATGAAAACAATGTTTCCTGATGCAAACAACTCAAAAATTAATAACATTTATGTGTTTGTGTGCAAGAGGGAGAGTGGCAGCACACACATATACATGTAAGTGCTCATGTGCCAGCATGTGTTCAAAAAAAGTTCCTGAAATGCTGGAAAAGAATGACATTCCAACAAATGCCTGTCTATTTTTTCCAACATACCCCAAATCTTCTTTAGAATCTGTCTCCACAGCAGATGTCTCCTGCACAGATGTATCAGCAGACTCCTGAGAGGGGGAAAGGCGGGCCTTCTTTGACTGTGGGGTGGACTCATCGGATTGGTCTGCATCGCTGGCAGTGGCACGTTTGAGAAGTGGCCGCTCATCCACATCCTGCAGCTCTCTATCAGAAACAGTGGTACTGGAGCCATCTCCTTTGGTGGAGGAGAAAGCCGTATCACTCTGGGAAGTGGAAGGTGTGGCTGCTGGTTTTTCTTCTTCCGTTTTCTTCGGGACGCTCTCCTTCTCCTTATCTTTGTCTTTCTTTTCACTTCTGGATGGTGAGCGGGATCGAGACCGTGTCACAGACCTGGACCGTGATGGAGAGTACCGCCTATAGTGACGACCCCTGACTCGACCTCCACGCCCTCTGAAAGAACTACCACGGTGTACTGGAGACCTACGCCTGTCATCTCTCCTGTCACGGCTGCTGCTGTGGTGTTCCTTCTCTTTGCTAAGGCGTCGCTCTTTGCTGGCAGAGGCGCGGTCATCACCAGACCGTGACCGGTCTGAGTCCTTGGAGTCTCGTCTCTCTGGAGACGGACGTGATCGACCGCTGTTGGACTTTTTGTCGTGAGTGGAACTGCGGCTGCTCTTCTCCTTGTCCCGATTGTCCACCTTGTCAGAACTTTTCTCTCCATTATCTTTCCTCTCTTTGGGCTTTTCCGTGTCAAAATCCTTCTCACTGCTGTCGTTCTTTCTCTTGGATTTAGGGCTTGGAGAAGCTGACCGTTCTTTCTTCTTGTCAACCTTGATGGGGATTTTTCTCTTAGTTGCCTGCAAGATCTTCTCTGAAGGTGTTGGGGGCTCTGTAATCTCAACTGTGTTGATCTTGAACTTGGTAGGGGCTGCAATTTTTTCTTCTTGAGGCTCTGCTGGTTTGGGATCTTTCTTCTTGGCAGGCTTTTTCGTTGGCTTGGTTTGTTTAGAGGGGTTTTTTTGTTTTGAAGAGGAAGGTGAGACAGAAGCTTTCGGAAGAGGGATGTTGCCAAGAGGGGAATCTTTGTGCTTGGGCGAGGCAGGTGCAGGTGTAGGTTCCACTAGAGGTGGTGCATTTAAAACAGGGGGTGCTACCTGTGTGTTTCCTGCATTACTAAACCACTTTGTTAGAGTCGACAAGTTGACATTGGGCTCTGATGGTGCAGGCACAGATGCCACGGCAACTGCCGTGGAAGGAGGTAAGTTAGGCTGCGACACTGGGGTCGGTTGTATGACCTGCGGCTTAGGCAGGTGAGGCTGCAGCACTGGGGATGGCTGCGTGATCTGAGGTTTAGGTAGATGGGGCTGCAAAACTGGGGAAGGCTGTGTGGCCTGTGGCTTGCTTGCTGGCACAGTCCCCTTGGTGGCTGCAGGGGAGGGAAGCAGGTGCGGCTGAGGCGCAGCGTTTACCTGTGGCTTGCTTGCTGGGGTGTTCGCTTTGCTAGACTGTGAGTCATTAGGGGGAAGGGGCAATGTAGCTGATGCTGGAGATGGAACAGGCACTGGCTGTGCTGGCTGCACATGGTTTCTGCGCCGGGGATCCCTGTTGGCAACAGTGTTTGCTAGCCGAGGGTCTCGAGCCAGACGAGGATCACGAGGCCGAGCTGGAGCTGCCGACTGGGATGAGTTTGGTTTGAGAGGATGCAATGGAGCACTGGCTGACTGGGAGCTGCTTTGTCTGGGGCCGGGTAAGGATGTCAGGTCAGGTGGCGTGGATCCTGTAGTCTCCTTGCCCACACGGTCTTGAACGGCCCTCAACTGAGCCATCTCATCATGCTGTTTCTGTTCCAGCTGCACAGAGTTTGGCACACCATTACCAGGGGCCTAAAACAACAAAAACATTACTGACACAGTCATATACTCCAATGATAGAACTTTCTCCATTTTACGATCTATGATGGAAGGAACTCTATAGATGAACTAATGCATTTTAACCTTGGGTCGTAGATTTGTGTAGACAACGGATAGCTTTCAATCAATATTACAGTAGTCATAGCCTGGCTATGGCAGCCGTTTTGCAGTTACAACCATATTAAAATGGGTTAAGATGGGTTAAGAAACAAATAATCAACAGAAACACTTTGCTTTTTCTTACACTCACTTGCATGACTTGGTTTTATTTGCAACAGATACACAAGGTCAAAATTTGCTCCCCCAACAATTTGTTGGGATCAAATAAAATTAATCCCTTTTTAACCATGACCTCTGAAACTACAGAAAAAAGGTAAGCATAAAACGCAATCAAGGTAATCATCAAGCTGAAAAACCCTCCCTTAAAAGCAAACACTGAAAGTTTCTGCAGAGGCCAGCAATTGTCTCCCTTAATTACACACAAAATGCCATCTTACAAATACAGCAAAGCTGATCACCACACATGCCAAACAAAGGTACCTTTTTTACTTCTTAACACAGCACCTCCAGCTGTTCAGCCTGTGTGGCACAGTGCTCTAGAAACCTAGACCAATTCTCTTTAGTGCCCTCAAATATGGTCAAGTCCCCGACAACTGTATGAACCACAGCCTGCATTCTTACCCTTCGCTTTTCCTGCTCCAGTCTGGCCCGGGTTTCTGCAAGCTCCAGTTCCAGTTTCAACCTCTTCAGCTCCTCCTCCTTCTCTTTTAGCTCCTTGATCTTGTCATCAGCACTGGTTTCTGCCTGGGGTGAACTCGACCATGCTGGGCTGTTTTCCCCGGAACTCGTAGGCTGAGCCTGCTGCTGCTTCTGTGCCTAGTGAGAAACTGACAGTGTCAGTGTCTGTGCTCAGAGAGAAGCTGCCCATTTTTTTTGGCCTCAAATCACCCCTAAAACTCCCCTATCCATGGAAAAAGTCTGTCATTTTGTGTTATTGCCCATTTAGGCAGAACTCACAATCAGGTACTTGTCTACCATTTGCTATTTGTCAGGGGACAGTAAGTTCTGACATTGTTTGCATGCTTTTATAACTTCCCAACTGCCAGGTTTTAACAGCAAGAACCCCCATTTCACTTCTACAGTTTATAAGCAATTACAGCTACAAATTCTTTGAAACACTGTTGGTTCAGTGCTGGTGTGCAACATCATGCCTTGGTAGCGTCAACCAGTAATCATAAATTTACAATACCTTCAAAATTGAAACGGCCACTGGTGCAATGTCACGAGGTATGGCATGTGAAAGGAGTATCTAAATTTGTCACAGCACCCCACTGTGGGACCATAGTCAATACATTTGCAACAACTGAAGCACTCTCCATTGCCTCTGTAGTTCAGATCAGAATAGGTATTCATTTCACCTGCCCAAAACCATTGCCAGAAGATAGCTGTGTCCAAAGTTTTGCTTCGGTTAAAAAAAACGAAGGCAACTTTGTAGCAGTAGGATCAGTGCCGATGTGCAAGATCATGCCTTACAGGCATTGATATATAGTGAGCATGAATTTCCAGCACCCACTGGTGCCATGTTATGAAGTACAGTAGATCTCAATTTGTCCACAGTACCCCACTGTGGGACCATAAGCAGTGGATGTGTTTGCAACAACTGAAGTATTCTCCATTGCTTGTGGAGTTCAGGTCAGTAAAATTAGTTTCACCTTCCTGAAGCCATTACCAGAAGAAAGTAGCTGCTCCTTACTACGGCTATTACCTGACTCACTAAAAATTTTGGGTTGACATGGATGCTTCCCTGGTCTGGTGGCTTAGCAGTGACAGGCCAGGCTGGGTCAATTCTTTTCACACGTACATCAAGAGCAAAGAGCTTGTTGTTGGGAATAACCTTTGCCCAGGTCTGTCGAAGTTTGTACATGGAGGTTCGCGTCTTCTCATCAACCTGTTCAGTTAAAAAGACAGGCAGAATGCATGATATATATTTGTTTAAATTTTCCATCCCGGCTTTAATTACTACAGTACAAAGGAGATAAATGTATATTAAAGGAGCTAGTCCTCTCAATGTTTTGTCCAACTGGAAGAAAATGCAATCTCCCTCGCCTTCATATAGGTGTAATGATGGACAGGAATGGATGAGCAGAATAGTCTTGTTCTAGCTCACCAGTAGTAGAATGAGTTTTTGATGTTATGCACCAGAGGCGCTTACTCACCTCACCCTGGGATGAACCTCAGAGGCCAATAGGTGTCAGATCAACTATGATATTCCACATTTTATCTCAGTGGACAAAACATTTCAAAATGGTTAGTTTCTGTCATTTAGAGGTACTTACAGTACTTTATCTCAGATGAACTGGTTAGCAGGTAGAGAGAGGGAGACAGAAATTTTCAGTACGTCAGTTTTTCTGATGGAGCATGATGCATGTAATGTTTGCTCAATGGTTGGCATTAAAGGTACAGGTGACAAGAATGTATGTATTATGGTTGCGTATGAAGTCTGTGGTGACAAAGCAAACTGTCCCTGGGCAATCCATATTCTCTCTCCTCACAGTTGACAAGGTATGGTGACGTAGTTGAACAGAACACGTCTACAAATGCACTGTGCTGTTCATCATTTTATTGACCATGAAAATATCCTGCTAGTCCTTTAATGCACCCTAAACTAATGTGAAGTGCACTATGAAAACAAAATTCCTTGTTTTTAAAAAGTGCGTTTTTGTCATTTATGTCCAAGTCATGTTTCTCTCTAGGATGTCACTGAGAACAGCTGGTTCTCTTTCACAAATCTTGTGCAATAATGGACAGTTGATAATGGAATGCTAAACTGTTCTGTGAAATGCAGTGAGGAATCAAATTAGTCCATATGGCTATATTGTCTGCATGTGCTAAAATTTGAGTCATCACTCCAGATATGCCTAATCCACAAGCAGAGCCCAAAAGCAACTTTTTCCAAGGTTCTAGTCCACATTCAAGTTTACAGATGTCACACAAGCTATCCTGTAGTTGCAAATGACCACGTGCAGAACAAAGTATTTTCAGGCATGCTGCATAAGCCATGCCCAGGAAAGACCTCACTATGGGACTAAAGATGCCAGGCACACCATCCTGCTATGCACCCAACCATGTGCACAACAGACCCTAGATACCTGGAAAACCACTGACTTGGCTATGCTTGTATAATACAGAAAGTACATCCATGGGCACATTTACCACACTTAAATGAACAAAATCAATTCAAAACACCGTCAGATTAGAAGCTGCAGAGCCTTTCATCTACAGATGCCACTGTCTATCACTAAACTAACTAACTTGGCGTTTCATGCCCAGTCAACCAGTACAGTTACATCAGGGTGACCACTCAAAGTATTTGCATAATTGGTATCTGTAATAACAATGTACTCTTTTATGTGCTAATTCTCCAAAAGCGAGGGAACAGACAATCAAAATTCTGCAAGCACACGTGTGCTCAGACACTTTCAACAGGATAGCTTGAAGAGATGAGATTTGAAAAATGGGTGTCTGATGGTTCAAATTTGCAAGGGAGACTGTTCCTGACAGATGGTGCTGCATATGAAAAGGATCTCTGACCAAGTGATTGCACACACACAGTAGGAAAACAAAGAATGGAAGTCAGAAGAGCACAGCTGGTGGGTTGGTTTGTAAACTGTCAGTTCAGTCAGGTAGATAGGAACAGTTGTAGCACAGAGCAGCAAGTTTTTATAAACAAAATATTGCAAGTGTAGCCTGTGGTGTGCTTCCAAAATGGTCAGTCTTTCCTAGTTTTTTTTTACACTACACTTTCATCCCTCAAATACACCTTTGGCTACTACATGGCACCCCACTCAATGCAATGCACGTAAGGGTGATGCTAAGTAGAATATCATATTCATACACACACCATGAAACTCTCAAGCTGTCAATGGAGATGCGTACTTACTGTAGGTCATGCAGTAAGACAGAAACAAAATGCAGCCTGCACCAGAGCGTACTCTTAACTGAAGTGACACTGAATATAAATCAGATGTCACAATGGTTTCATTTGGCAACAACAGAATTCTTACCACCATCCAGCCAAGCCATAAAAGGCACATAATTTACATGACTGTAACCAAATGTTAAACCTTCGTAGGCAATGCAACAAGTTTATTACTGAAAAAGACCTGGACATAAGGGAAAACCATCTGCTGCAGTTGGACATCTGTCAGAATCTCAAGAATGTGCAACTAGATCACTCATTGCCAACACATCCGAACGGTCTAAGAGATACATCTTTTGTGCAAAACAAGTATGTTTAATGCAACACATCCAGGACGATTCTAGATGCATATAATGCATAGTCAACCACAAAGGCTCACATCAGGTAAAAAAATTTTTTTTTTTAGCAAGAGCAAGTCTTAACAAAGAACAGGAAATGATAAACCAACTTGATGTCCTCAGTGGAGAGGCATCAAAGAGCTATCAGGGATCATAGAGGTTTCTGGCAACAAAATTAAAGGGCTTTCTAAAGCCAGATTTCTTCAGTAAATTTAAGAAACTACCACCATGACAAGAACCTTACGAGAACAGAACACTGTACATACATTATTTATTGGACTGTGATAGGCTATTAACAGCGTGATGGGAGCAGCATGGACAAGTGAGCGGAAAAGCCATTTTTTTCCGAGTGAAAAGAAACAGCACAATGAGAGAGCGGTACGCACTACTGTCAAGCCATTCAAGAACCACCTCTATTTCAAGGTCTCTTATTGCACCGATGTTCAAGCACTCTCAAACCTGGCTGATGTGCTACATTAAAGAATGATCTGCATCCACAGGTCTCATCACATGAGCAATAAAAATAATGTGCCACATCAACCAGTGCAACACACCTTTATATATTGTTCAACAATAAGCTTCATGTCAAAACCAAATTAGCTGCTTAGAAATACTGGTTACTGCCAACAAAATAATTTCCAGTCCTTATAAAACTGGTTATGAATGTGAAACGCTTGAATAAAGGTCATCACTGTTTTAAAGATCAGATTTGAACATCCAAGAAAACGCCAACATTTAAGATCTTTGCTGAGGCACGAAATGTCCCCCATGGAGAAAATGCAAAGAGCCAAAACCCTTGCTGGGAAAAGCAGTGGTAAAAGATTTTGCACGTTATAAAACAAGTTAATCTCTTGAATGAGGGCCATTCAAAAGTATGTGAGTGATCTAAAATATGTATTTATGAATCATGCAACATTTGTAGAACTTATTGTAAAACTCAACATCCAGTTTCAACTGTGCAACATTGCTGTGAACTTGAAATAAACTGGTATGCATGAACAAAGCTCTGTAAGTGTCAGTACTACCATGACACACCTTTTGATGCTGACTACACCATACTGAAGAAAGAAAAGGATGCAACTGGTTGTTATGTATGTTGCATGGTTAGCTGTACATCCAAGAAAACTGCAATATCAAGGGAGTGGCAGTCAGATGGCTAGCCAGCTCTCAAGGCAAAAACAAGCCATTTTGATGAAACAGAATTAACTTTTCTCTTTTTTTTACAGAATAATGTGATGAGTAAGAATGTTCATGTACGTTCAAATGGTGTGTAAAGCCCTGCCTTTAAAAGGACTTTCATTTAAAGGCTTCATGTACAATCAAATGGTGTAAAGCCCCGTCTTTAAAGGAACTATCATTCACAGGCTGAACTTCTCTTGTGCTTTGAGCAGAAAAGGTTATATGCAATGTGGTCTTGATTTAATATCTATGACATGACAAGGGCACTTAAAGTCACAAGACCGTCTTCCCCTGACTTAAACATACTGTTTGAATACATCTTCTGCTTCAGCAACTTTGCATGCTCATTCATGTACAAGGTAAAGACAAGCAATCAACCAGTTATTTTCTAAAAAATGCAACTTTACTAGGGCTAAAACCGCATTTTTGTTTTATTGTTCATCATTCCACCTCCCAGTTTTTTTATTTCCAGAAATTCTGCTTTTTCATGTTAAATGTCATCCTAAAAATCAAGAGCTTTTCTTCCCAGGAGAAAAGCAGCTCATGTTCTGAATGTTTAAAGACTATGCAAATCCTGCTTTACCAACTTGGTTGGAAAGAAGAAAATTACTGTTTGAGAATAAAAAGTTACTCTGTGCATTATATAACTTATAAGGATAACCAGATCCAACTGTACAGTCTTTCTCCCTAAACTGTTTGTGTCCAACAGCAATTGTGTACAAGATCGAAACGATTATTGTACATCTAGGTGTCTGAAGCAAGTGTGTGTGTGTGTGTATGTCAGAGAGAGAGAGAAAGAGAGAGATGCACACACACACACCTACAGCAACAACACAATCTTTCTCTCAAGGCTTAGTTAAAGATTAAAATGTACAACAAAAAGTGAGTGCACATTTTTTTTTCTTCTGTTATCAGTACATGGCAAAATTTTATTATGGTGTACATGCGCCCACTTTAGTAATGTTCCAATAAGAACTGCAAGTGACCAATCGACTTACACGGCTGAATTTTCAATCAGTTATTCACAAGTAATTCTGCATTTACAAGTCGGCCTGAAAGCCTGTACTTAAACCTAGTCCAGCAGAACACCAATCTCTTCTGAATGTATGCCAATGTCAAAAAGATGTTTGCAAAATGGACACGGTTTTCAATTCCCAGTCAATGTGTAGGTTATAGGATGAAGACTGTGCGCAATGTCCTACAAAGATATTGAAGTGCAATGTTACAGGTCTGAAATCGGCTCAGCAACAGAAAGAGTCAACGCACTGTCGAACATTCAGGTATGCACATGTTGATCACAAGTGTTTTGGAGCATAAACTGTGTACACAAAGACGTGTTGTACAACATGTAGTCCAGTTTATCACAATCATGACGATCATGAGTTCAGTGTCTAGTGTCCAATGATTAGAGCATAAAGAGGTGAATCCAAACAGAGCGTAATAAGCAAACAATTATCATGCAAAGACTAAAAGATTTCTTTTCATGATGCCTGAGACATAGCCAGACAAGTTTTACTGGAACTGTTGTTTGTAATTACATCTCTGAACATAGCGCTTTAATGGTCTGGTGATAAGCTCCAACACAGGGGATAGGCTGAAACTCCTACAAATTGATAAAAGAGAAGTGTACCCAAACTTTGCATCTTAAGCTTTATTATAAACAATGAACAGATTACGCAGTCAGAGGCATATCACACTACAAGTCATTGTTTCCTTATACACCCCTTTTTCACACCGATCTCAAACATCAGTGATTGTCCTGCAACCTCTCTCAACAATAATTTTGTCAGTATTATACTTTTCGATATGGAACAGTTTTGTTTTGTCAAACCTGTGCAGCAGCAACGTTTTATAGAATAATCTCCTGTATGCACATGCACCCCAATAGGGCAGTTTGCAGAGGAAGAACTCTGCTAACCTTTTCTCCCTCATCTGTTCAAATAGAAATTGTGCCAAGAAACCCGCTAACTTGCTTTTGCATTCATACACAGCAGGCTCAATCAGCACTCATGTTCCTTAAGTAAAACATCTTTAACAGTGGCAAGCATGAATAAAACTGCCACCATGATGCATTACGCAAATTCTTTTGCACTCTTTACATACATATGCTACAGGAAACTGAGGTTTCAGCACCAAAAAAAATCCAGTCCAATACTGATCATTACACTTTTTTTTAAATATGTATTTTTAGGCAAGCACTTTCTGTATGTGGCTTTGTTGCCTTGATCGTGCTTTTTTGTTAAAAATACCAACAGGACATGCACTGGTTTGCTAATAAGTAGCATGCACAAACATCAATATGCACCATTCCTCACAACATAACCTCAACTGGTTCAACACCATTCTCACTCTGCATTCACTCTTCTGATTTTGAATTCAGAACTTCCACTTGAACACAAATGAACACTGAGAAAAACTACATTTCATCAGCTCAAGCAGAAACAGGCAAGGAACCATTCAAATGAACCAATGTAATACCCGTTTTGTGTCAGGTATCATACACAGGGTAACAACACATGAAGCAAACCTAGAAAATATCCGACACTGCCGAATGTTAACACATTAACAGCTTGTACACTTCTGGTGGGGTAGGATGGATGCACTTAGACAGGTTGGTTTCTTTTCATATAACTTTCCAGTTTAAAAAAAGAAGAAGTACCTTCCGTTTTTCATTGCACTGGGCACACACTGAACTAGGCTATAGAAATCTGCTAAAACCAAATGTTCAACTCAAAAAAGGAAAAAAGAAAGAAAACATCTTTCTTCATGCAGAGGGTACAGCTTGAACTTGGGGATCTTGTACAGATCAGAACTTTAGTGTCAAACGTTGAACAGCAGGGCCGACTCAGGTTGCAGTACCTCTTCAAACACGCGGCAAAATATGGAGATGATGTTCTGGATGAAGAGCTGTGGGTACAGGGTGGAGGTTAGGTTCTTTATCATCGAGTCAATCAAATACAATAGAGGCAATTTCTGTGTAGCTGGAACCTGAAATCATAAAGCAGAACATTATTTGCAGTTGAGGGCACCAGATCCATGGTCCTTGTGTCAGAAAAGCGAACCCATCACAACCAGACCTCTGAAACAAATAACACAAGTTCAAAATAACTTTCACATCATTTTTCCCTTCAGTGACAAAAATATCGTTGGGGTGTACTGTGTAGTGGAAGACTTTTAATGTTCTATAAAAAAATGAAATGCTTCTCTACGCATCAACACTATCAGAAAAAGAGATCAAAGAAAGGAACAAATAAAAAAAATAAAAAAAGAAGCCAAAAACAAGGATACGACCTCTGCCTTACCATTGCTCTTTCCTCAGCTCCAAAGCAGCAAGCCAAGATTTCATCAATCATTGCAATAGCGCCTTTCCTTTACAGAGGTGTTATCACTTGTAGTTAACCCAGTCATTTTGTGACGAGCACTTCAGTAGCTGGCACCTTCTGCCAAATGTACTATTTTTAAAAATTTGAGTCAGAGAAAGTGCTTCGGTGTCAGGTATGCATGCATAGCTGTGTGCAAGTAAAAGTTGCGTTTGTGTGATGTGCAAATGCTCATGTATATGCATTCTGCGTTCATACCAAAATGCGACTTGGAACAATGGCATTTCAAACTGCAGTTAAAACAGTGATGGTAATTTTCCTGAATTTTAAATAAAACAATGAATACAACTAGTGTCAGCAACCTGCCAACAACCTGCTAGCTTATTTAAGTTGGGTGTGTAAACAGCTTTTCTTTGTTTCACATCCATGTATTAGGCTATGTCAGGATGCGAAGGTAATGCAGAACATATCTGGGAATCCCAAGTTTGTTAATCAAACTGAATAAGAGCATGACAATTGTAAATGTGGTCAAATATGTGCTCCAGCTTCAATACAAATTGTAGTGGTTCTGTTGTTACCAACAAGGGTAAAAAATTCACATCAGTACATTTTTGTCCTTCAGATAAGACTTGCTATGAAACCATAGCAAGATACTAGTTAATAACGACAGGGAGCTGTAGAACATTTTTTCTGTCCAACAAATGATAGCACTAGTTTTTCTCTCTTATGAAAATTTCTGTCCAATCTAGGATAAACAGCTTTCAGACTTTCTGCCGAAGCAAACTTACACCAGTCAGAGGGATTTAAACAAAAAAGTCAACAGAACCTCTGCAAGTAGTATTACAACTCCCGTTTACAGAGACAGACAGGGTGAGAGAAGTACTCTAAAAAAAAGTTGTTTTTAAAAAAAGCATTTTCACCAGCTTCGTTAATAAGACTGAATGGAACAGTTTGAAAAATGACCAATTCACAATTGCCATGCACATTCATTCTGGAGTAACAGAATCAAACTATTGTCAAAATTGCCCGGTTTCATCAAGTCAGTAGCTGTGAATGCAACTGTAGCCAAGTGCTGTGATAGTAGGCAAATATCACTGCTGTGCACAACTGCATACTGCTGCTTTTAGACATCAAACTGCTGTTCACCAACAATCCAAGCTGAAAGCTTTCCTGGTGGAGTTCCCATCACTCAGTGTCTGGTTTCAACTTCCAGTTCCAACACCGTGTTCGTCATTCAACCCATTCAACTCACTTTTTGTCAAAGCCGTATGTGTTCAGCTTATCAGCCCACAATTTTACTTTGTTCACACACAGATTTTGCAGCTACTGAGCTCTGAACCATGACAGCCATTTTCAACTTTCGATATCCTTTCTTTCTTCCATTTGCAACTTCCAGCATCATTTGTCTTCTTCTGCTTCTCTTTTGTTGTTGTCAAGTTACACAATTACAATGCTTAAAAAAGAGAGGTCTGCAGTCAATCATGAATACTTAGGAAATGGTGGTCAATGTGTCTTTTTTCTCATCTTCTCCCCCCGCCCTTTTTTTTCTTAGCAAAAAAGAATGAAAGTACAACCACTGTCAACTCAAGACCTGGACTTCAATCTAAGTATGTGACCTGCACCAATTTCCTGGGTCAACACAAAAAGCAATTATAATTTATTAGAAGTTTTGAAATTAATTTCTACTGTAAGAAAACATTTTATAAACATCTCAATCACCAACGAGATCATCAGTTGGTGACTGGTTCATAAAAGGATGTTTTATATCTCCTCTAACACCGATGTACAGAATTATAAATAATAATTACAACCTTAAAAATAGATATCACCACCAAAAGAACAACTTCAATACAATTTGCACTTCATTTCATGTGGTTGTACTTCCTTTCATTTTTGCTTTTCTTGTTCAACACAAGTTCATGTCTGTTTTGAATGGCAAAAAACAACAACACATGCAACAGTTTACAGAACAGTACAAACATCAACTATTCAACAATGTCATACAAAAATGTACACAAAGCACAAAGGTACTTTGAGTGGTTTTTATTGCAAAATCAGCTGAAATGAATAATGAACAATTAGCAACAATGATCTGCTTAGTTTAGCAACACACGACCTTCACCCCGTTTCAGATTTCCCATCACGCAAACCGCCATAGGGTAACTGTACTGACCCACTCTGCCTGCAATGCGTTTTCCCATGATACAAAAGGCCAGCTCTATCTGGGAGAGGCTAATCGGTTATTACCAGCAATCAAGAAAACCCAAACCTCCGATTTACCAGATCAAATATGGTCAGAAAACATCCAAGGTTACGACTTGTATCAAAACCTTTACCATTAGCCGTGAAATACACCTGATGCTGCTACTTCTACACCAGAAAGCCAACGTACACTGTAACAGTCACTTACACATAGATTAGCAAAGAAAAATACTGTGCCCAATTTTCCGGCCAATGTTACGGCCTGAAGTTATGACGAGCTTATCCCCAAGAAACAGAGCGAACAATGAACTGTTGAAAAACGCCCTGCCCTTTCTACACCCCCTCCCCGCCCCCCCCCCCCCCCCCAAAAAAAAGGAAGAAAAAAAGAAGAAGAGTTATGACAAAATAAGACACACGGAGACGAAACTGTAATAAAAACCTTCTCAATCTGATCATCAATGACTTGCACGATCTCCGCCGCCATCTGTTCACTTTCCTCGGCCAACATCGTCAGCATGTTGATCAACGGTTTACTGTTGAAGGACAGGTCTGCTAGAGCAGCTCTGTAGCTTTCCACAGCATCACTCATGGTGGCAATTTTGACAAGGATGTCTGCACTGCTGGAAAATATATTCTGTCAATCAATCTGGGGTACAAAACAGAGAAAAAATGTTAGATTCTTTCCAGGTGTTCTCGCCTTCTCTTCTCCTCGGGAAAGAAAATGGCGTCGAGTCGGTCACATGATGTTCATCCGGGGTTTCCAGCCACTCATCGATTGGTTACTTCTCTGAAGTCATAATGACATCACGATGTAGTCTATTTCCGGATCCACGGGCCATGTTGTCAACATTTCGGCTGCTACACGAATTTGATGTAACAAAAGACTGAGTAAATGATATGAAGTCGAGTCTTCAGGTCATTCAACCTGTTGTTCACAGTGCGTTTCCGTTACCTTTAGAAGCTGAATAGCTATTGGCGATTGGAATCATATAACATCGAGTTTAGCAGAGTATTGTAGATTTGTTCTAGATCTGGCATTTTGTGTTGCACTATTTTATTGTCTTCTGATCTGTCTTTCTCCTTTCAAAATTATCGTTAGTGTGCATAATATTCAGTTGCTTGACCGTTATTTTCTCACCATGAATAAACTAAGTGTGCTCATCAACACTGAAACAATAGTTACAAGAAAATTAATCATTTTGTCTTTGCAGTGACTTGTTTTGATCATATGATGTAGTGACGAATTACCATTTAGAAGACTAATACTTTCAGTGCATGCTGGGTCATTTGGGTGTTTCCGTAAAGTATAATCTAAGCCAGTGAACACTGACATGAACTACAAGATCTGCAATGTGTGTGTGTGTGTGTGTGTGTGTGTGTGTGTGTGAGAGAGAGAGAGAGAGAGAGAGAGAGAGAGAGAGAGAGAGAGAGAGAGAGAGAGAGAGAGAGAGCGTTTTGCATACATGTATTAAAACGATTATGTAGATATGATATGGGGGACCTGTCAGTGTCAGTATGCTAGCCACAAGCAAAGACTTTTGTAGTCTACCCAGAATTTGACTGTGAAGTCAGCTGTGGCATTTATGAGATGTGCAACTAGCTGATCTTTTTTTTTAAAATTATTATTAAAAAACAACAACTCTGGTTTCTTTTTTCTTGTTGACTTGTAGAGTAATATAAATTTGTAAATAGAACAAATTTATTGTATCTTACAAAACATGTCTCAGATTGACTTAAGCTGTGGATTGTGTCAATTCCTAGATCACTTGAAAATGCGCATGTGTGAAAATGAGAATTAGTAATAGTATGTTGTTTCAGAGCCATCCACCTGATCAAGGTGCAGAGAAGTTGGGAAAGGGAAGGTGCAGCAAGTGTCCAAATTGATCCTGGTTAAGCAAGAGCTGATTGACACGGATGCATGGAGGACTACAAGTACCTGTTCAAGGTGGTGCTTATTGGGAATGCTGGTGTTGGCAAAACCTGCCTTGTTAGTAGATACACAAAGGTGAGTTGTGCTGCTGTTGATGTGTGTGTCATTTGTGCATGGTCAGCACACAAGTGACAAAGGTGGTTGTTGATGTGTGTGTAATGTTTGCATGATCAGCACACAAAAGTGAGCTGTGTTGCTGTTGATGTGGGTGTAATTTTTTTGCATGATCAGCAAAACCTGCTGTGTTATCAGGTGCACACAGGCAAGCTTTATAGCTGTTGGTATGAGGTGTGTGAAATTCTTGCATTTAATCAAAACATGCCTTGTTATCAGGTACACACAAATGAGTTGTGTTACTGTTGGTATTTATATGAACTTTGTCTATGTGTGCATGACATACTTGCATCATGCTTTGTTGCTGGTTGAATACAAAGGCTCACTATGTTACTTTTGATATTTTGTATACACTTCAGGTGTTGGTAAAATGCTGGTATAGGTAAAACCTGCCTCATTAGCAGGTATTTAGTATATAATATGAATTCAAAAGGTGAGCTCTACTTCATCGTGTTCGTGACTGGGAAAATGAATGGAAACATTTTTAAATTGTGTGACTTCATGATCTGAACAGTAGTAACGTTGTTAGTCAAGTTTGTGATTGCATGGCTTCATGGTTGCAACTGTTAATTGTGTGAATTTGTATTCATTAACACTTGGGTTTGGACTTTTTATTCTGTTTTACCCAAATACGACCTTCAGCTTAAAATTGACTTGGCATTAGAACTAGAAGTGTTCTTTGAGTTCTTTACCTGAGTACCTCGTGCTCTGAAATAGTGTTTATTATATTGTGACTTTATGATCACAGCTGTTGAGGTGAGTGTGATTGCATGGCTTCATGGTTGCAACTGTTAATTGTGTGAATTTGTATTCATTAAAGGACAAGTCCAAGGTTAGGGGTGATTTTTGACACGATTTCCATTAAAGCTTGCTGAGAACGATGATGTAGGTGAAACTGTGATCTGAGGGTTATAAATGCATGAAAAAAAAGGCATTTTCTGTCATACCGAATGTGTCGCTATGACGCCCAAATCATTTAAACATATGCCTACTAGTACTACGTCACTCTGGGGAGTCGCTGCAAAATGGCCAACTCGAGCTCCGAAGACGAAACTGACACTTTGCCTGAGAGACCCACAACGACACAGCCGTATCAGTTTGAGTCTGTTAGGCAGGATTTTGAAAAAGTACCAGAACATCGTGTCAGCTTCGAAGCAAAACCCCATGCGGTATTCCATGGGGTTTGCAAAATCGCACTCACTGAAGTGCTTGCTACACAAATGGGCATGATGCGGTGCAGCAAGAAAGTCAGCTTGTTTGAATTGTATAAACTTAATCCACTTTCGCCTCACTGCGGGTCGATTGCGCAGGAGCTCGTGCATTGTTATACCTGGGGTCGTCTGTGAATTGATACAGTTCGCGGCAACACAGTAGGCCGGCATAGTTTTGTTTTTTTTTGTCGACCACATGCATACACAGTTTACTGAAGAATCTAAGATGGCAACTGCACTGACTCCCCAGATTGACATCACTTCCGGGGAAGCCTACAGAAAATAAAATCGATTAAAAACCCAATTAAACATTTTTATTTATTTTTTATATCATTAAATCTGAAACTAGTGACTCATTTGTCAATCATTTTGATGGTCATTTTGCATACTTAAAAACCTTGGACTTTTACTTTAACACTTGGGTTTGGACTTTTTATTTTGTTTTACCCAAACACGACCTTTAGCTTAAAGTTGACTTGGCATTAGAACTAGAAGTGTTCCTTGAGTTCTTTACCTGAGTACCTCATGCTCTGAAATAGTGTTTATTATATTGTGACTTCATGATCACAGCTGTTGAGGTGAGTGTTATTCATAGTGTTCACCCTGTTGTAACTGTACTGATTCACCAGGCATAAAACGTCAAGCTACTATTCATAGTGACTTCATATGATTTTCATCACCTGAACTATGCTGTTTTATTCTTTTAATTGACTCCTCCAGCTGTTTATTGGTGTGTGACTCAGCCTTACAGGAATGAGCCTCATCAGAACATGTTCAAGTGATAGAAGAGAGAACAAAAATTCTTTAACTTAAGATTTTGCTTCAAACTGTCCTGTTGTTTTGATATAGAGTTACAGAACCAGTCCTTTTCTCAGTGCACCCAGTGACACAGCACATGTAACACTTGCTAATACTGACAATACTGCTCAGGACCAGAACATCAAAGAGGCCAGCTCATGAGGTCAAGGTTTTGTTCAGGTAACATCTGAAGCACTGGATCTTTCATGATGGTGCATCATATTCATTAGCCAGAGTGTTGTGCAAGAAAATTTGGTTTGTTTTCTTCAAGGTAAAGGTCAGAGTAAAGGCTCATGTAATCAAAGTATGACTGTGTCTGCTATATTTTCTGAACTGCCAGTCCTTTGACAATAACTGAATCAAACTTATGTTAATAATACATCATCAAAAGCTGGACTTTCTTGTTAAAAGATTGGATTGCTGTGTTCATGGTCAAGGTCCCAGCAAAGGTTCAGAGTGCCACTGAATATTTGTCCACAAGCTCTCGTATGAACCAGTGACCCTTTCAGAACTAAATTTGGTGTACTGATGCATCATCACGAGTGGCAGTATCATGCAAAAAAGATTGGTTTAAATATTCAAGACGAAGACCACAGTGAGGGCTCCTGTTTCAAATATGACTATATTTACCAATTTCCAATAGATTACAGAACTATGACTTCTAAGCTGCTGATCTTTTGGCAATCAGACTTTAGTTTAATGGTACACCATCATAAATTAAGCCAAAATTTCTCGTAAAAAGATGGGATTGCTGCGTTTGTCAAAGTTGACATCACAGTGAACATTTAAAATTTGAATTGATCAGGTGATAACTGATCTTCAGAGCCACTGAACCCAACTTGCATGCATGATCATGAGCCAACCTGTCATCTCTAGTGTGTTGCTTTGTTACCGTGGGACTTTGATAATAAATTACATGTGTTTGTCACTGTGAAACTTAATACTGTATTTGTTCTTGTGTGGTTCCAGGGGTTCTTCCCTCCAGGTCAGATGGCCACAATAGGGGTGGACTTCATGATCAAAACTGTGGAAATTGACGGAGACAAAGTCAAAGTAAGCTTTCATGACACAGTAACGCACTGACCACATGATGAGGTAACACACCTCTGTTCAGGGTACTGTAGCGTACACCACAAAAATGTATTTACTTTAGCATGTAAACAAGAATGAACATCAGAATCAATATATAAAACATGCATACACCAGACGATCCAATGCCAACAGCAAAGTGCAGGCAAACATGCACACATCCCGGAACAATTAATGCAATCAAGACCTGCAGTGCAGCAATACATGGAACATGGACACATCTCATGATTGCAAATCAAATACAAAGAGCATCATATTTATAATAATCATATGTATAGATAAGTTTGGGAGAACAAGTGGGTTTTCAACTGTGACTTAAATGAGGAGTATGGTGTGGCAGATGGAGAAAGGCAGATTATTTTCGACTTTTGTTGTACACCACAGCAATGCTGGCCTGATGGGAGAGGCCCAGAAACAGTACTGCAGGGGCTCAGGGCATGAAGATGCTTCTGTTACTGCTGTATGCCTCAACACAGGGATTTTACCCATTTTTTGGTCATTTTGCTCAAACGTTTATTGAGACTCTGCACTCAAATGTTGTCATTTTAAGACTTTTGTTGTACACAACAGTAACATTCCTTCTGTTGGTTAATCGTGATTTAGTGCGTGGTTTTGCCTTTGCCCACTACAGCTTTATGTAATGTGGTGGTGGGTCATTTACAGCTTGGCAGGTTTGTCTTCTCTGACAGAAGCTTTAGGTGTGTCTGTAAGTAGTTCAGTGCATAATGGTTTTTGTTTCTCTTCATGGCAGCTTCAGATATGGGACACAGCTGGCCAGGAGCGGTTTCGCTCCATCACACAGAGTTACTACCGTTCAGCCAACGCTCTCATCCTAGTCTATGATGTTTGCTCCCAGCAGTCCTACGAAAGCTTGCCCCACTGGATCCATGAAATAGAATTATATGCTGGGACCAAGGTCTTAGCTTTCCTTGTAGGTAAGTAACAAAACAACAACGGTCCTGTCTGTGTCTCCTCCCTGCCCCCCCACCCCCCCTTCTGCAAAAGAGGCAATTTTCTGCATTTAGCATTGTCACTTCTTTCTCCTGAAATCTGTTACACCTGTTGACATATTAAATATAGTATGAATTTATATGAGACCTGATACACCTGCAGACATAATACAGTATGAATTTATATGAGACATTTACGGAGACATCCCGTATCCAAGCTGGCCAGAGGAAGTGGAGCTCCCGGAGAAGCTTTGGGAATGGACAGCAGCACTGAGAATTAAAGACTGCGGACTTTGCCCTCAGGACTGGACGGATGATTTGAGTGTGGCTTATGGGGGCAAAAGAAGATGACTATGAAAAGCATTATCATTATGTCACAATAGTTTACATTTGACATTCATTCCATCAGTGCATGCAGGGACATGCACACATGCATGCATGGATGTCCAGTTCTGTGTAAAAAGGTTGACAGTGAGATGCATGTCATGTGTGATTGTCCACTTGCAGGTGAGAAGATTAGCCTGACAGATCAATGTTAATGAGATTGTCCCATTTGCAGGTGACAAGATTGAACAGCTAGGGGAATATGATGTATGATTGTTCAGACATATAAATGTTGATGTGTCTTTGTCCAGGTAACAAGACTGACCAGATTGATGAATGTTATGTGTGATGTCCAATTGCAGGTAACAGTATTGACCAGACATATGGATACTTTGATGTGTGGTTGTCCATTTGCAGGTAACATGATTGACCAGGCAGATTAATGTTAACGTGTGAGTGTCCATCAGCCGGAGAGAAAAAATCAACCAGACAGATAAATGTTGATGCGTGATTGTCCATTTCCATTTAAAACCAACCAGACAGGTAAATGTTGATGTATGATTGTCCATTCTCAGTAACAAGATTAACCAGACAGATCAATGTTGATGAGCTTGCCCATTCAATGGTAGATGAAGGTTGATGTCTGAGTGTCTGTTCCAGGTAACAAGATAGACCAGACAGAAAAACGAGAAATCCCAACACACATTGGCCGGGAGTTTGCAGAGCGCTATGAGATGAGGTTTTTGGAGACGTCAGCCAAGGAGGCTGACAACGTTGAGAAACTCTTCACTTCCATTGCCTATCAGCTGACCTCTCAAGCACGTGACCTTGAGCTACGACCAGAGCAGCTGGGTACATCAGTCATGGGAGGATCCACCCCCGTCACCAGCACCCCTAGTTGTTGCAAACTTTGATCACCAGCTGTCTGATGGAGTTTTGTCTGTAGCTGTCAGGTTTTAGTTTACTTCTACAGAGTAATTGCTCTGTGTGTGTCTGTGAGAGAGAGAGAGAGAGAGAGAAACTGGATAGAGTGAAGGATGATGATGTCTCTGAGAAAAAATATGTGATGTGTTGATGCATGATGGTGATGTCAAGAGAAAAAAGAAAACCTGTTATTTTATAATGGCTGATCACAGGGAGCAAGAAATCATGAAATATCTTGTGATTATGCTAGCAAGTAGGAATTTGTGAAATTAGCAATATATTTGATGCATTATGCTGAAAGTGGGCAAAGAATCATGACTAACCTACAGCGGGTAATGATAATAATAGCAAGCTAAGCAGTTTCAAGTATTTGCTGTTCTTGAAAGAAGAATATGTTGTTTAACCCAGATTTCTCGCATCTACGGAATAATGATGGATGATGATGATAGGAAGCAGAAATTCACATTTGGACTGTGGTGCTCCTAATGGTACTAGTAACTCATGGTGCTCTGTGTGGCCCAGGTAACTTGCTGGCCCAGGTAACTTGGGCTGTGTTGCTCTATGGCCCAGCTTACTAGGGCTGTGTTGCTCTATTGCCCAGGTAACTTGTGTTGCTCTCTATGGCCCAGGTAACCTACACAGTATTGCTGTCTGTGGCCCAGGTAAATTGGGCTGTGTTGCTCTTGCTGGCCCAGTTAACTTGGGCTGTTGCTCTCTATGGCCCAGGTAACTTGTGTTGTGTTGTTCTCTATGGCCCAGGTAACTTGGGCTGTATTGTTCTCTATGGCCCAGGAAACCTGGGCTGTGTTGTTCTCCATGGCCCAGGTAACTTGGGCTGTGTTGCTCTTGCTGGCCCATGTAACTCAGACTGTGTTGCTTTTTCTGGCTCAAGTAACTCGGGCTGTATTGCTCTTGCTGGCCCATCTAACCCAGACCACTGCACTTTCTGGCCCAGGTAACTCACACTGTGTTGCTCTTGCTGGCCCAAGTAACTCGGACTGTGTTACTGGCTCAAGTAACTCAGACTGTGTTGCTGTCCCAAGTAACTCGGACTGCTGCTTTTCAATTTCCCTGCCATTTTTAGCAGCCCCATTCCATCTGTAAGGGTTGACTTAAGGTGTGCTGCATTTTTGTGTGTCTAGACAGGGACATGGCTGCCAGTGCTTGAGATATTTAATGTGTGCACAGATGTTAATGCACGTGACTGTGCACAGGGGTTGTGTGAACACCATAAGAAAGTGCAGTGAGAATTGACTCTCGGGGAGTCAAACGTGCATCAGAAGCATGCCAGACCTGACACTCAGCCAGCTGAGCTACATCCCCAACCTTGTTGGATAGATCCATCAATCAATCCAAATTAGAATCTATGCTGTGTGGCCAGTTGGATGTGTAGCTGTACATCGGATCAGGAAAAAGGAATTAATGCTGCATGGCCATTTGAGCACATAATGCAGATCTGTAGAATATAAGTCATACTCCATGGCAGCCATAGTACACAGGACAGATCTGAAGAACTGAACATGTGTGTCACCTGAGTATACAGAACAGATGTGAAGAATGAAATGTATGTTCCATTGCAACCATTGCTGAAAGGCCAGAGCTGAAGGATAGATACATGCTGCATGGCCACTTGAGCATACATGACAGATCTGAGGAATAGAATTTATGTTGCATAGCCACTTGAGCGTACATGACAGATCTGAGGAATATAATTTATGCTGCATAGCCACTTGAGCGTATATGACAGATCTGAGGAATAGAATTTATGCTGCATAGCAGCTTTGTTTCACAGGATGGATCTGAGGAATAGAATTTGTGCTGCATGGCCACTTAAGTACATGGGGCATATCTGAATTGGGAATCACACTGCATGTCTAGTTGAGTACATATCTGAGGACAGATATGAAAAATGGAATTTAGGCTGCATGGCAACTTTGAGACACACGACAGATCTGGAGAATGAAGTTTGTGCTGCGTGGCAGTACTGCGGTAGAGGGGACAATTCCAAATTAGAACAGAGATAGATCTAGATGTAAGGCTTTGCCCTGCAGGGCCACTTAGGTGCACAGGACAGATCTGAATAAAATTCATGCTGCGTGGCCACTTTGCAGTGTTCAGAGTAGGGTTGTGGAGGGGATACGGCTGTGCCGGTTGGGGCTTGGCGCCAGGGAACATTTTGCTACCACTTTGCAGTGTTCAGAGTAGGGTTGTGGAGGGGATACGGCTGTGCCGGTTGGGGCTTGGCGCCAGGGAACATTTTGCTAGCCTCACTGGCCTAGTCTGAGACTGAGAAAAATACTGCAGGGATTTTTCTCCTCCTTCAGGCTACAGCCAGGAACTAATTTAATGAGCTCTTGACAAAGTCATTTTATTTTATTTTTACTTGGTTTTTCAGTCTCCTATTACTTCCCTTGGAGTTCTCAGAGTGAACTTATACTGTTATACAAAAAAGCTGGTTGCTGACAGAGAAGAAACAGAAGGGGTGCATAAGACATCTGCATGAAATGTGAAACTGCCCAAGTTTGTTTGGCAGGTGCGCTAGTTTAATGCAAGCAAGTCACTGAGGTACCCACAGTCAGCATGTGTTCAGTGTGAAGTAAATCAATATATCTTGTACCAATGCTTACAATTAAACTAGTTAATGCAGTTTTTTTGTGAGGCTTAGAATGTGTATAAAAACTGGATGATGTATTTCTAGTAAAATATTTGCTGATCTTCGGGGTGGGGTGGGGTGTTGCATAACTTGATGAACTGTGGACAAACATGACCAGTGTGTGTGTATGTGTGTAATTCTAGTGCAAGGTGTGAAAGCAGATCATTTACCTCCTCTTGTTCATGGTCACAGAAAGACTCTGTTGTAAAAATATTGCAGACTACTATACATTTCTAAGTCTCAGTCAGAATTCTGTTTTGTTGCATATATTGGCTTTTTGTTGTTGTTATTTTGTTTCCCTTTTGTTGGGGGGGGGGGGGGGGGGGGGGAATTCTATGTGCTGCAGCTCTGTCTCAGTCAAGACACATTCCATGTGTGTGACTAGAAATTCCAAAGTAAGATGAAGCAGTACCTTTACATCTCTGCATCACAGAAGTATTAATTATATGTAGCCTGCACATGATTGTAAATAGGCACCAAGAAGCATGGAGCGACTGTGCTGCTTGACTGTCAGTGTCACTGAGCTGTTTTTAGGTTCAAGGTTTTGATATATCTGAATCACTGCATGCTCAGCAGTAGTGCATGATGCTGTTAGCAGTATCAATCCCCCACTGTTGTGAGGTTGTCAGTGTCACAAAAGCTGCGATTTTGGTTCATTGTTTGATACCTGAGCTGCTGCATGCTCCACAGCAGTGCACATAGCCATTGGCAGTGTTGTCTCTGGTGTGAATAGAGTGCAGTTTCTTCACATCAGCGAAAGGCTGCAGCACACATGCGGCAGTTGAAAATGGCAGCAGATCTAACACTGTAACAGTCTTCTTTCTGGTTGTCAGTATTACAGCTTCTTCCAAGTGGAAGACCATCCTTTTTTTAGGTTGATAGGGTGGGACTGGGGGGAGGGGTAGAGGGGTCACAGAAGAGAAGAGGACAAAAAAAAGAGCTGGAGCCGGGAATGTTTCTAGGCAGTGTGTGTAAATCTTGTCAGAACAAAGTCTATTGATAGTGCAGACAGAAATGTTTCTAGACATTGTGTGTAAATCTAGTCAGAACAGAGTCCACTGATAGTGCAGCCAGAAATGTTTCTAGACATTGTGTGTAAATCTAGTCAGAACATAGTCCATTGGTATGCAACGTGTAGTTTGTGAGAGTGCAGATTAGAGGATTTTGAATGGGTCTTGCATCAGGTCAAATTTTCCTTTGTGGTTATAAAGTGGGCTGAGGTGCTTGGTACCTGTGTGGGTCAGTCCTTTGTGAGATGCAAAGAAACTAGTTGGAATGTGAAGCAACAAGGATAGCATGGTGTACTGCACCATACACCGGGACCAGTAGCAAGAAGGATGTCATAGCATTTCAAGACAAACAAGGCTGTGTAGCACTAATAATGTTGCAGTGGACTAGCTCGGTATGAACTCATCCTGGCACGACCCTGTGGTTGACCAAGCATTACAAACCAGTGATGAGTTCAGCATAAACCAGGGACATTTAGCAGTAATGTGCTGTTCATTTGGCTAATATTGCGCTGACTTTCCAGCAATTTTACACCGATTGTTGCCAGCATGAAGGCAGTGAGAAATCTGCCCCAATGAACACTTTTGCTCTCTGCCAACTTTCTAGCAATTTTGTACAGTCCGTTGGATTTCTTATTCTGCACTCGGCTAATTCAGGCACACTTCACAGTTTCTGTTGGAAAGGAACTAGCTTGTGAAAATGACCTCTGCTCAGAACAGAAGTCGACATCTCAGGACAATGCTGCGTCACATGTTGCGCTGATGCAATGACTAGTGCAAAAAAACAGAAGGAAAAAATGACATGGGCCATTGTCATCAGTGCATAGTTGGTCCTCATATGAAGCAGTTGGCCTAAAAATATAATTCTTGTTCACCTTTGCAAACACTGTGGAACTACCTTCCAGAACTAAACATTGCCTATTACTAATCATGCATATGTGTGGTGTGTCAGTCACAATTGTCAGTCACTGTTTACATATGAGACCTTTGTCTGCAAATGTCTGTGTTGGTCATTAGGATTACTGAATGTTTGAAGTGGCGTATTGTAAGGCGCATTGAGCCTTATTATTTAAGGAATTGCGCCATACAAGAAATCTTTATTATTATTATTAATATATACAAACATCGCTCTCATTACTCAAAAATTACCATTGAGGACATGCAAATTGTTTGTTGTGGCAGATCCACTTCAAAATCAGTAGACGTTGCTGGGAAGTAGAGCATGCAGTGCTGTACTCCAAAAATAAGAGTTTGTGCATGCTGGTGAAAGACAGAGGGGAAATGGTGAGGAGTAGATGAGCTATCCACAGGCCACTTTGCTGTACCAGTTTTTCTGAGATGACCTTGTGGGGTTCATGAGACATTAGAATCCCAGCACTTCTGTCTCCTGACTGGCAAAAATCAGTGAAAAGTCAGTATAAAAATGGACACATCAACAACACTTGAGGATATCAGCATTGTTCCATTAACAAAGCTGTGATGCTGTGACCGTTTACCATGAAAGACATAACATTTTGAATCATGAAGTTGCAGCTGTTTACTTTGTTTTTGTCTTATCCTCTTTTTTTCCTTCTTTTTTGTCCCACTCTCTCTTACTGTGTATTAAATTTTGTGGAGCATTTTTGTCACTTTGAAATTAGAAAGGATATTATCATTCAAGCATCTCTCAGTGAAGTCTTAGATTGCATCTGTTTTTAAATCAAAAACCTAATTACATTAAATGGAATAGGCATGCTTGTTTTCAAATCAAAAACCTTATTTGTAATTATATTCAGGGCCAGCTTGCTTTCAGATCAAAAGCCTCATGTATGTTGTTCAAGATCAGAGATGTGTTAATTTCTAAATAGAAATCCTGATTTATGTTGTCAAGGTTTGAGATGTGTTTGCTTTCAAATTGAAAACCTCATTAATATGTTCAAGGTAATAGAAGTTTGTTTTCAAATCCAGAACCCATTGGTGTGATCAAGGTCTGAGATGGAGTGGGTTTTTTTTTCAAGCCATAGGTCTCACTTATGTGTTCAATATAAAAGTTGTGTTCATTTTCGGTCATGTGTACATTTGAAGTACATTTGCTTAGAAACTCGTGTTCATTTAAGAGAAATCTACTGTTTGGTGAATGTTATTGATGTGTGCATGCAGACATGAGATTCTCACACTGTTGTTCACACTCAGACTATTGTTTAAAATGTGTTTCAGTAGTGTGGAAGCCTTCAAATCCAACCTTTCTGGTGAATTAGTAAGGGATTTTAGGGGATTCTAGACTACTTAAATGCCATCATAATGTCATGTCTAATGTGTGTAAGGGCACAGCAGATTGATCATGCTTGTCTCGTTACTTCCCTGTTATTGATGTGTGCCTGCGTATGCATAGGGGCACATCTTAGGGTGATACCTCTTTTTACACTTCCCTGAGACTGATGACTGATGTGTTTGTGGGGGATGGGGGTTGGGGGGGTCACAGCTAAGGGGGGGGGGGGGTCATAACAGTCTTACTACTCTCCTGATCCTGGTGTGTATCTGTTACTGATGTGTGTGGGGGTGGGGGGGGAATCCCTACTAAGGGGTCATACCTGTCTTATTACTCCCCTGATCCTGGTGTGCACATGTCTATGTGTGTGCATGCATGTGTGCACAGCGAAACAGTCGTTCTAGTCTTAATACTTATTCTAATGTTTGTATGCATGCACGTGCGTGTGTGTGTACTCATGTGCATGTGTGTGTGTACCTGGTGGGGGGGATGGGGCATGGGGTCACAGGTAAATGATCATACATGTCTTGTTAGTCGTTAGTCCCATGACACTGTGATCGGGTTAAAAGATGCGGGTTCAGCTGGAATAGTGTTACTTTAATAAATCCATTTTCACTGTAGAAATCCATATTGCCCTTGTTTCATGGAAGCTCAGTTGACTGGTTTGATGTAGTTTGTCACAACGAACACCCCTATATTTTGTCATGGTTCTGTGTGGGATGATTGGCGTCATGCATTAACCTGTCTTTTTTGTCTTTAAAAAAAAATAATGTTTTATTAGGCTTTATGTTTACATTTATAAAAAAGAAAACTTTACATCATGGGAAATAAGCACGTTCAATAAATGTGTGGGATTTAAACGTTTTGTGGCAATGGGTGACTATACGCTGTAATGTTAAAAACCTCTGAGTACAAGGTATGGTCACTACCTCATGTCAAGTGGTCTACATGCAGAGCTGATCACAACAGCATTCTACCACATAGCAGTTGATGTTCAGCAGTGCACGCTCTTTTCTTATTCAGCCAATGCTTGACATAGTAGCCTAACCTGGTGTCTTGCCTCAGTGGGCACCTGTGTGTTTTCTCATTGCTACGCTTGACTTGTGAGAACCTTTGTGTGACTGGTGGTACTGTGTGTGTTGTGAAGCGTTAGTCTTTACCTCCACTCAATAATGCACTGTGGTATGAATGAAGAACAAACAAATAACAGCTGAAGTGTGGCACGTATTGTTCCAGGCTGCTTCACTTTGTTGGTTGTACAGTGGGGTGGGTCACATAGTTTTTGTAAACATTAATTGCATATATATGTCAGTGAAGTATGTCCCTGTGCTTCATTTTTATGTCCCAATAGGTTCTTATCTTGTTCATTGTTTGCAAGTTTGAAGGGGGGGGCGGGGGGTGAATGCACGGTGTGCTCATGGGCAAAAAAAAATTGTGTGAATTTGTGTATACATGTGCTGTTTAGTGCTAGATTGAAATGTGTCACACGCATTAATGATCATACATGCCACTGTGTTTCCATGTGGACAGTGCTTATTTTACAGTGGTCTTCTGGTAATCCTTGTATAGCTGGTGCATATTGTAGATTGTATGCACAGTTGTTTTGTTTCTTTTCCTTCATTCTTTTGAGTCTGAGTTGCAATTATTGTTGCATTGTACTCCTGTTCTTCATTGCTAGTACATGTACATATATGTCTTGCAATCTTAATGTCTTAACTCGCTGTTTTATCAAACCCGTAATTCTCATTATTCTGCTTTTGATTTTGTATGTTTCCAAGACGTGTTGCACTGCAGTATTACTTTATGTGTACGTTTGTATTCAGTTTTTCCTTTTTATTTTGTTTGTTGCGGTTCTAGTCAGTTGTTACCGTGGTATTACTTTTTACGTTGTATTGTACATTTACTCTGCATTATGCAGAACATATAGTGATATACTGTCTCCTTCGATTTAATTTTTTAGCACATATAAGTTGTCACTTGTTTGACACCTATATTTGTTATCACTTATTTAACATACTGATATTGTACTGATATTCTTATGTGTTGTCACTTATTTGACACACACATTTGTTGTGACTCATTCACTTGACATGAATATGAGGGGATTTCTTTTTAAACTAAAATGAGCAGGAGCTATAGTGGCAAAAGATGCTGCCTACATTTTCTGGGACTAATGTCTCCTGTTGTCTCCTAAAAGAACAACCTCATCTCTATCCAGTCATATTGTTCAACCTGTTTTGTCAGTTGAATCTCCCTTTGACTGGACCCATGGGAAATTGGCTTATTTTTGGTCCTCTGTGTGTGTGTTCATGTATGCTCTTCTAACTGAGGAGCAGTGTGTGTACACCACTACACCCTTTCAGGCAAGCACTGTACCCTCTTCCCCCCCCCCCCCTTTTTCTTTTTGATAGGAAGAGGGGAGTGGGGGCTTCATTCCCTCTCTACTCCTGCCATGTGCACACATGCACACACACACACACACACTGAAAAGCATTGTACCCTCTTTTTTTATAGGAAGAGGGGAGTGGGGGCTTCATTCTCTCTCTACTGCCATGTGCACACGCACGCACACACACACACGCACGCACGCACGCACGCACGCACGCACACACACACACACACACACACTGAAAAGCATTGTACCCTCTTTTTTTTATAGGAAGAGGGGAGTGGGGGCTTCATTCTCTCTCTACTGCCATGTGCACACATACACACACACACACACACACACACATACACACACACACATACGCACACACACACACACACACACACACACACACTAAAAAGTACAATGACAGCCAGAATCCTAACTAGTTCAGCAGTCAAAATACAGTTTGAAAAGGAAGTTTTTCAGGCTGGACTTGAAAGGTGAAAATGATGGGCTGTGACAAAAAAGGGGAGGGAATTCCAGGTCTCAGCAGTGGAGGAAGGGAGAGCTTGTTGCACTGGCTGTTTTGTTGTTGTTCTTTTGCTTCTTTTTTTTTAATGTTGGTATGCAAAAGATGGGAGTGTCTGAGGCACAACAAAGAGATCTTGATCAAATACAGAGCTGAACAAGTTGAGACGGATTTCCAGGGTCTGAACCAGTGACAATTTTTGTTGCTTATTGTATTTCAGGTGGCGTTTCAGTTTAACTTGAAATACCCTCATAGTTGTCAGTAACTGACACATTAGTTTTGTTGTTGCTTTTTTCCTTTGCCTCTGCATGTGCCAAATGTTGCCGTCATTTTTTTAAATTGTTATGGTCACTGTCATTTTGCCAACAAAAAATAAATTTGCTTGAATACCATCCAGTCCTAGTCTTTATTGGTCACATTTTACAGATGATGTTTCACCTCATTACACAAGTGTATTCACACACACACACACACACACACACACACACACACACATTCACATGCATATACCACACTCATGCACACACACACTCATACACACATTCACATGCATGTGCACATACCACCCCACACACGTGCACCCACACACACACTTTCACATGCACATAACACACCCATACACATACTCACACACACACACAAACAAACATTAACATCTGTACACATTTTTTATATATCAAATTCCATTTCACCTCGACATACGTATTTCCAAAGACACTGAATCTGTGTGAACACTGCTTATAAAATTGTTACTTGTGGAATAACAAGGAACATCAAACAGACCACTGGAACTGTTAACTAAATACATAATACCTAAAGTGATGCATCAACACATTTATCTACACAAAATGTGCTCATAGTGACATGTTATTCACAAAGCTAGTACACCAAGACATTTGTACACAAATGTGCATATGGTGACGTGTTCAGGCTAATGCTAAAATGACCTTCACGGGGTTCATGATCACACACCTTTCTGGTACATTGTGACAGGAATGAAGATATATATGTGCTTGCATTTTGCAGGTACATAGAGACGCAAATGCAGTCCTGTGTTCATACATATTGTTGCTAGATGGTAAACAAGAATGGACTTGCATTTATACACTTGCTGGCACACAATAAAGAAAAAATAATTATTCAGTTATACGCCTGTCTGTACACACTAAACAAGAATCAACATGCATCCATACTTTACGTCAGCATAAAGTAACAGGTGGGAACATAAGTTTTTTGTTGTTGTTGCTTTTGCCATACATAATGACAGGAGTGGGAGTTTTTTTTTTGGGGGGGGGGTCCCCTTCTACATACAGTTAAATGATAACAGGGATGTAGATACAATGGGTGTGTGTGTGTGTGTGTGTGTGTGTGTGTGTGTGTGTGTGTGTGTGTGTGTGTGTGTGTGTGTGTGTGTGCCATACATAGGGACAGTAGTGAAGATAGAGGTGGGTGTTTTTGTTGTTGTTGTTGTTCCTGGGGGAGGGGGGGGGGGTGCTCAGTATATTCTGACAAGAGTGAAGGTGTGTTAGGGTTGGGGTGTTTTTTATCTTTATTTTTTACCACACACAGTGACATGATTAAAGATAGACTTTACTGTACATAGTAAAAGGAGTGAAAATACATTTTAGTTTTTTTGTTTTATTTACTTATTTATTTTACCATAAATAGTGTCAGGAGTGAAGTTACAGTGGTATTTGACCACATGGCAATTAACTGACCTACATAAAAAAAGTTTTTAATCATTCACAGTTAACCAGCCCTAACTGTACAAAGTACTGTGTGGTCAGGCAAGCTA
>OY757549.1:13191319-13196319 GCA_963584105.1 Alviniconcha strummeri
TAAACTGGTCTAATCTGGAGACAGTAGGAAAGGAGAGGCTAAGGATGCATGACCCTATCCAGGCAGCCGGTTGCGCGTAGTCGTTGCTTGGATCTGGGACTGGTTATTAACCCTTTCACTGCCCTAGCCTGTAAAATTTCCGGGCTGAAAAGATGCACATACTCGCTGCAAACAGTATATTTCCCGGTCCTATAACGAATCTGTTTCAATAGTGTGGGTTTTCATGAAAATCTTTTCGCATGCTAATGAGAAAAACACATAAAAAGGCTTAATTATTTCAGATTTCCTACTTCTATTGGTTATTTTCAAGTGACACCATGTCAGTGAAGGGGTTAACCAAGCAATAGATTAATGGCCACGTTTGCAGTAAAATAGACATACACATGGAATGAGGCATAGTGTTCAGAACATTCATAACTATACACACATTGACAAAAACATTAACAGGTTATCTGTGTGCAGTAATAATAAGCTCGACAAAAACACAGTATACTTATAAATTAAACGCACAATCACAGATGTTTGGTTATGATGTAACCAGTTATGGCAGTGTCGAAAGGAGAGCAGGCGAATAGTCGCTGCTTGGAGCTGGGACTGGCAGAGGTGGAAGGAGAGTAGGCCAGCAGTTGGTTCTTGGCATGTCTTGTCCAGCATGCTGTTGCGGAAAGGCAACACTCACCTACAAACCATTTTCTGGCTGTCACCCTGAGGAGAAAAAGAATATATAAAAAATGTTTGTTTTTGAAGGTCCTGTAACCCGATTCAAGGGAATAGGAAGTCAGCCTTTTGTATAATAGGTCATAGGCAAGGGGCGGACCGCGTTTAACCATGCGTAACAAATCATATCACACTGTTTCATTCAAAAAAATTGCACAGCTGACTCCCCCTCCCCCCCCCCCCCCAAAAAAAAAAGGTTAGGTGCATCCTCAAACGTGCGGCAGAGATGAAGGATGCAGGTGGACTGTAATGGGAGTCGAAGTGTGAGTGTGTTCCCTCATTTGCATGACATACCGCTGAGGCTTCCTTCACGTACGCTGACATCCGCGTCCCGACAGGCAGATGGTGAAAGAAACAAGCGCATTGCCTCCTTTGCCTGTGAACACACCCTGATCTTATAACAAGGAAGTAACAGACTCCTTTAACTCATGACGTCGAACTGAGTGATGAGGCTGATTGAAGTGTGTGGTGAACGTCAGAATATTGCCATCACGTTTAGGGTTAATTTGCTTTCTGTGCAATCCATGCTTGCTGAATAGTTGTAGTGTTTTTATGTTTTAAGAAAATTGTTCTTGAAACGACAAATAGGGTGACGTCACTGCACAGGTAAATGCAGGATGGGTGGTGAGAATGTCGTGACATTAAGCTTCCGTATTCACCCCCCCCTCCCCCCACCCCCGTTCTCTTCCAACATAAAGTGACTTCTTTTGATATGGACCGTGAATCAGACTTTACTTGTGACCTGCTGAATTGTTTTTGGGCCTACTAATTATCTACGCTGTTCCCTGCGCATGCGCCTTACATGTCAAGAATCATCATCATCGCCATCATCATCTTTTCCCTGATATGATTACCACGGTCCATTTTCTATTGTCTCGTTCCCAGTTGTTGATTGTCTTGTAAAATGCAGCCTCACTTAGATTTAAATATAATTATACGATTTTCTTAATGTACGCTATTTTATATGTTTATTAATCGTTCATAATCATTGTCCTCTCATATTCAATTGTATTACCTAGATAGTGTTTTTTTATGCATGTATTTCTATACATATAATGAGACTGACGTGATGCTGTACTGTGCTTGGGGCTCGTTTGTTAGAACTAGGACAGGCGCAGTATAGATAAGAATAACACACACACACACACACACACACACACACACACACACACACACACACACACACACACACACACACACACACACACACACACATACACACAGACACACACACACACACACACACACACACACACACACACACACACACACACACACACACACCTACATACAGACAGACAGACATGAAATAGATTTTGTTTAAACCAATATAGATAAGAATTTATTATTGTTATTGACTGGGAGTTGAAAAGGAGTTACCTGTCTACCTGTCTGTCTCATGTATATAATTATGTAGACTCCTCTCTCCAACCCCCTAGGATTTTAGTCCCGCTACTGTCTCTCTGGGCACAGTTTGGCAGTGAACAAGTCCAGCAACAACTTGTGTATCCAGCTTCAAAATCTCTGAAGTCTCTCACGCTTTTAGTGCAGACTAATTTGGGTGTTTCCATAACCTAGCGAATTCTGATCTGCCATGGACTATCGGATCTATTAATAATACAAATACAATACAAAAGAACTTTATTATTAATAAAAAATGCGGCAAATTAATGAAAATATATCTTTTGGGTCACTCGAATTCCACGATAAAAAAGACTATGAGACAGTTCAATATAACAAAGGTAAAAGTAAACAAATATTATGTTATCTTTTTGCATGAGTATACACACGAGGGACCTCGGTTTCAGCAGGACTTTTGGTTTGGTTCTTCCCAGTGTCACTCTGACATCATGAAAACGGCACATTAACTTGACCGACAGAAAGAAAAGACCGACCCTCGATCAATAAGGTCAGTCCTGCTATGACCCGTCCAGCTATATCCGACATAAACCACAGTTTCACAGAGTCCCACAAAAGCGATCTGTTCCAGTGAAGATATTATTATTAAATTGTCGAACTGACGACCCAAACTGGTAAATTAGGGACGACCAGCAACCATTAAAAGAATCAATCTTCAACAATTTAGATTTGTGTAATCTTTAGGAGAGCTTAATTTTATTACCGGTTCACTCTACCGTGTACAAAAATGACATCTTAGTACAGAAGGAGAACTGTCGTTGACAGTGTGGGAAATACGGACTATTGTACACAGACTTAAAGTTTTATTGCGAAACCGTTTTATGCCTCTCCTCTAATCTTCAGCTGAGACTGCTTTGTCCCTGGCATGAAAATAGCAGTCACTCAGATATCGATGGTATACTTATCACTTGCCACGCCAGTGAGCCGCTATTCATTCTCTCAGACCTATCGAGTGCGGTTATTTGCCGCCTTTGACAAAAGCGGAAGAGACGAAAGTTGCCTCCCGTGAGGAGTAACGATGCATGACGGGTAAGGTGACACGCTATCGTAAAGGTGTGCGGCATGTAACGAACAGGAATCGACATGCTCGCATTCTTAGTTTGAACAGGAAAAACAACAACGCCGATGTTTAAAAGAAACGCCTACTGTGTTAATTCATTATCATTTTATTGTTGCTGAATAAACAAGCGTTTTTTTTTGGGGGGGGGGGGAGGGGGGTGCGTTGAGGGGTGGGGGGTCCGTTTTGTTTCTCCTCCACCAAGTATGTCTATAGCCTTTTTTTAAAAGTGAAATTTGTGACACCAGAAAGCCAGCAACTTTCTCTTATCAATCGACAGAAACAAAGTGTCTTTGCGATAGATTTGATCTTTCACTTGAGGCTATGGTTCTGTTAATCTCTTATTTGTACCTAGTTTTTTTCCCCCCGTGGTTTCTTTGACGGGGTAGCTTCAAAAAGGGCGTAACGTTTTTAAACGCGTGAGAATAGGGCATTTCTATTAATCAGTCTGCAGATCAGCAAAAAGCTACACGGTCTATCCAACAGGAGGCGGCGGTGGATTCAGAACTGGCGACAGTGACGACAACTCCGCAGCAAGAGTTAACAAAGCGAGGATTAACAGTCGTTGTGGCGCGGCTGGCGTTGCATTACGTCACCGACAGGACGTGAAATTCGACCAAGCAGAACACCAAGGAAAGACCATATAACAACCAGAACCCTCCCACACGACAGACCGTGTTTGTGTTTCCTTCTTTTTCCTTTATTTTAAAATGTATTTTTAGCCGGATGTGTCACGTTGAGGAGGAGCGGGTCAAAACCATGACGGTGTCGGGTGGCGACGGTAAAGGTGAATGCCGTGTACTGCCCGGCCCCCGGGATTAATTCCGGCACAGCTCCGGGGTCTCGGCTATCTCCTGGCCAGAAACCGGACCCAAGGATTACTGGGCGTCCCGCCCGAGAAGCTTAGCACGTGATTAGCGGTCGCCTGCCTTGACAAATCGAGTTAACCTCTTCGGGCCGTTCGAGTTTTTTTTTTCTCTCTCTCCTTTTACCCCCCAGGGCATAATCTTGAAGAATCAACACTTAAGGGAGCTAATTAGCACTCGCAAGACGTCACACAAGCACAACAACAAAGACCTGAGTGGCCTACGATAATTCTCACCTGGCATGCGTGTAACTACAAGGTAATAAACTCCACCAGTACATCATCTTGATCAAAGAGGGAAAAGGCATACTGTTACAGAAGGTAATTTTACCTGATGTACGTGCGAGACCAATCATAACAATTTGGTCTAGATGTCCAGATATGTTCGCTGTGAAGGGAACTCGCGTTTTTGATATTTCTGACGATGTCTTCTCAGGCTGAGACTGCAAAGACTGCGCAGCTGCGTCCCAAAACTGTGGAAAGGGCAGGGGAGTTAGTTAGGTAGTTCTTGGAGTTTAACGTCCAGTCAACAGCTGGCCCACCTCAGGCGGTCATTCTGGTCCACAGTTCTTCCTTTTTCGGTCTGGTGTCCAGCGGGGTGATGTCCTGCTGATGCTTGAAGTGGTCGTTTTGGTCTGCATCTCTTCCTTTTCCGTTTGGTGTCCAGTGGGGTGATGTTCTGGTGATGCTTGAAGGTGACGTACAGCAAAACGTTGCCAAGCAATCCTCCACCTTCGCATTTCGACTTCGTTTATTATGGGCAGGGCCTATTCTACCCCTGTTCTGTCATGCACTTCCTGGCTGCATATTGTGTGTAGCCAGAGAATCTTCAGGATCTCCCTGAGACATCTGAAGGGACCAGAGACAGGTACGGTGACACATATCGTCAGTGATACCTTACACCTCTCCGGTCAATACAGACGTATGCTTATCATGCTATTG
>OY757549.1:13203819-13311319 GCA_963584105.1 Alviniconcha strummeri
TAGTTTGGGGCTGAGTGAAGGCAGCCTGTTGTACACAGGGATGCAATGTTACAAAATGGGCCAAACAGTGTGTATGTGATAATGACTCTCTGTCTGTCTGTCTGTCTTTCTCAATGTGTGTGTGTGTGTGTGTGTGTGCGCGCGCGCGCGCGCGCGCGCGCGTGCGTGCGTGCGTGCATGCGTATCAGTGTGCACGCGTTCAGTCCATCCACCAGTCTATTCCAGGAATATGACTTGATCAACTGTAACTGAGCCTCAGCTGCCGAAAGACTCGTTTATATCTGGAATAGAAACATTCAAAGTTAACACCAAGCGCGAATGCAAGAATCTTGGGAACCAAGTCCATTTTTCACAGTCGTCACACATGTTTCAGATCTATCACGCTCAGACCACAATTTTTAAATGCTGCTATTGCTAACAACATTTCCACGGCCTTTGTTGTTATTTGGTTTGTTTTTGTTGTTGTTACTTTTCGATTATAGTCGTTGTCTTTCGCCATCAAAACCTGCAGTTAGAACGAAACGCTGTGCGTGCAATACTGAAAGACCACAGTCATTGAGCCAAGCCTGCGCTCGCGCTTTGCGGCCGCTGGAAACCCTCGACTGGTCCACACTAGTATTCTGAGGAAGCAAATCAAGAGTCAGTGATATGCTACAAACACCAGGATGGACTCATCAGCATCAACACCAAATAGGCCCTACCCTCCCCCCCCCCCCCCCCACCCCCACCCCCAACCCTTCCTGCTTTTGCCGAACTGCCAACAGAACCAGTTGAGTGTTGCTTTACATCCACAGAAACCGTAGGCTTATTCATTAGGGACGGGAGCCCAGGACGGCCACCTCGACTTTCACACAGTTCCTGAGCTCTGCCACAGAACCAGGAGCAACACCAGCCCTTAGACTCCCACAGCCTACCCACTAGCCACAGAGGCCACGAGCAAACCTCAGACAGAACCTCAGCCTCGCCTCGCCTCGCCATGCATTTTCGATTGTAATCTTTGTCTTTTGCCATAAAATGGCGAATTGCTATGAGATCAAAACGCCGTCAGCTACAATACGTAGGTACTGGCATTACTGATGTGCCTTTGGTGGAGTTTAAGTACCGTGTATTTACTCGCATGCCAGGTGAGTTACCGTAGGGGTTTCGGGTCTTTGTTGTGCTTATGTGACGTCTTTCGAGCGCAAATGAACTCCCCGTGTCTTGATTCTACACACGCCAGTCAGAAATCTTGCGACGAAATCTCACTCTTAACGGTTAAAACCCCAGAAGGTCAGAGATGAGAATGAAACTCACAAAGAACCGTTACAATCCACCCCAGCAGGTCAGAAAAAGCTCACAAATAACGGTGTTGTCACTCAAAAGGGCAGAGATGAGAACGAAGTGAAAAGCTAACACATAAAAGTGTTATCACCCAACAGGTCAGAGATGAGAACGAAATGAAAAGCTCGCACATAACGGTTTAATCACCCAAGGCAGGTAGGAGATGAGAACGAAATGAAAAGCTCACACATAACGGTTTAATCACCCAAGGCAGGTAGGAGATGAGAACGAAACGAAAAGCTATCACATAACGGTGTTGTTACTCAACAGGTCAGAGATGAGAACGAAATGAAAAGCTCACACATAACGGTTAAAACCCACCCCAGTAGGTAGGCGGAGATGGGAATGACACGAAAAGTTCCCATATAACGGTCAAACTCCACTCCAAAGGTCAGAGACGGCAGTGAAAATGAAATCTCACAAAGAAACGCCAAATATCGCCCCAGCAGACCACAAATGAGCACGAAATGAAAGGCTGGGAAAGAACGGTTAAAACCGACCCTAACAGGCCATAGTCAAGAGCGGAAATGAGAGCTTTAGTGACTCTCTGCTTGGAGAATACCTCAGGGTGCGGCACCAAGGCACTGCGCCTTGAGGAAACACTACACCTGGCCTCTGCACTTTGAGGTAAAGTGTCACAGTCTGTACCAAAAAGGACTAGCAGCTTGCAGTATGTCACCAGTCCAGCTCCTCTCTCTCTCTCTCTGTCTCTCTTTTTCTCTATGTCTCTGTCTCTCCCCCCCCCCCCCCCCACCCCTTTCTCTACTGCTACGTTTTCTACCGTTCTAATTCCAGGCTTTGCGGTTCAGTCACGTCTATTTTCCCCAGTCCTCTTCATTGAATTGACACATAGCGTGAACAGTTAATCGGACTTTTTACCTGTAATTTCGCGTATTTTGCCTGATGTAGAATAACAGCCTAACGTGTGCGGTTGTCTGGGCATGAAATATCAGGAATCAAACTCTCTCTCTCGTTTCCTCCGCCTGTCCCTCTCCTCTTTTCCTTCGATCTCTCTTCTCCTATGCTTTCGCCCCCCCCCCCCCCTTCCCCCCCCCCTCCCTTTCTCTCCGTCTCACGCCCTCTCACCCGTCCCCATCTCTCTGTCTCTGTCTGTCTGTCTGTCTCAGTTTGTGTCTGTCTCTGTCTGTCTGTCTGTCTCTCTCTCTCGTTCTTCCGCTCCCTCTGTCACCTCCCTTCCTCTTCTTCCGTCTCTTTCACAACTGAGTAAAAGTCTGATTCACTGTTCATGTCACACGTCGCTTTGCGTTGGAAAAGTATGGAGAAAATGAAAGCTGGGTGAACGAAGAAAAAGACAGCAAGAAGTCCAAAGAAAACAGGAGAGAAAAACAAACAAAACAAAAGCAAACAAAAAAGGGGTGGAGGGGGCGGGGGGGAAGGAGGAATGGGCAGAATTCCTGATGAGTACGCGAAGCATACAAGACTATATTCTGACCGCCTTATGCCCTCACCCTCCCTCCTCTTTCTGAAAATCCCGAGCTAGGAAAGGTTATTGCTTGGGGGCCCCAACAGATAACCTTTCATAGCATAGGATTTTTAAAAACAGGAGGGAAGATCCCCCCCCAAAATAACCTTTCATAGCACGGGATTTCCACAGAGAGGAGAGAAAGTCCCCAAGAGATAACCATGAACCTATATATCCATGAGACAACCTTCATAGCACGGGATTTTTAAAAAGAGGAGGAAAGGTCCCCAAGAGATAACTTTCATAGCACGGATTTTTAAAAAGAGGAGGAAAGGTCCCCAAGAGATAACTTTCATAGCACGGGATTTTTTTTAAAGAGGAGGAAAGGTCGCCGAAAATAACCTTTCATAGCACGGGAATTTTTAAAAGAGGAGGGATGGTCCTCAATAAAAATAAAAAAACTCTCATAGCACGGGATTTTCACTAAGAGGCGGGCCGGGAGGGCGTGAGGGAGGGTGGGTCGGTGGGCGTAGCCTTAATTCCTGCGTCCGCGGTACCCCACCGTGGCAGCCGCGCCAGAGACGATGATACCCCACCCACCCCGACACAGAGGCCGAGCCACAGTGAGTGTTGGTGGGAGGACGGATCGAATGAAGAGTTCACACCACACGCGCTGTAAAATAAAACACACACACCCAAAAACTCCAGGCCCCGAAGTCGATACAGCGACCCGCTTCAATATGTTTGAATTGCGCACTTGACAGGAAATTTCCCTCCTAATATCCAATAATCTGGAGAGTGACAGAAAAGAAAATGGGACTAGAAGCCAAAATAGGGAGAGGGTGAGCCGAGGACACTGCGAGTGATGAAGATGCTCGTCGCCCGCCTGATCCTGTTGGTTGGCAATTCCAAGCCACAGGCGCTCGGCAAAAGACAAAAAAGAAGAAGAAAAAGAAGAAGAAAAAGAAGAGGAGGAAGAAGAAGACGAAGAAGAAGAAGAGGAAGAAGAAGAAGAGGAAGAAGAAGGGGGAAAAAAGAGGAAGAAGAAAAAGAAGAAGAAGAAGAAAAGAGAAAGAAGAAGAAGAAAGGAAGAAGAAGAAGAGCAAGAAGAAGAAGAAGGAGAAAGAAAGAAAGAAAGAAAGAAGAAGGAATCTCGCTTTTTATTCTTTTCTTATTGCATTATTCTTGCAGTTCTTGTTTTTGTTTCTTTGCTTGTTTGTTTGTTTGTTTGTTTTGAAATTAGCAAACACCAACCACGACAACAGTTTCAAAACATTCCAGTAACTGTGAGGTGTAAATGCAATAACAACAGCAGCAACACTGACAAACATTGCGAACAACACGACAGCAGGAACACTGAAAAACATTGCGAACAACACGACAGCAGCAACACTGACAAACATTGCGAACAACACGACAGCAGCAACACTGACAAACATTGCGAACAACACGACAGCAGCAACACTGACAAACATTGCGAACAACACGACAGCAGGAACACTGAAAAACATTGCGAACGACAAAACAGAAGCAACACTGAAAAACATTGCGAACGACACGACAGCAGGAACACTTTTTTTAAACACTGAAAAACATTCCGCAACAACAGCAACACCAACACTCCAACAGGATGTCGCAGAAATGAAGTTAATGATAACAATAATAACAGGGAATTTCTAGAGCGCTTTTGGAGACTCAAAGCACTTTGCAACTTTAAGAAAAAATATGCAACGCGCAAATACCCACAGACAACTCAGTGGTATATAAACAAACAAAACCAACATACAAAAAACATGAGCCGGTTTGGCCTAGCGGTAAGGTGTTAGGCTGGTAAGCAGAGGGACCTCGGTTCGAATCCGCTTTGGCTGTCCTTTCTCTTCAAAAGTTGTTGTCTGTGAACACTGTCTTGTGACTTTGTCCATCACAGTTAATGGAAAATTTAAATGGCTATCATCGCTGCCCATCTTAACGCAGAAATCATTCTGGTGGTGACAGTGTAGCGATAGGTATATAATCTCTCTCCCCCCCACCCCACCCCCTCTTCTCCCCGACCCTAATAAGCCGTATGGTTTCTGTGGACGTTAAGCACCATGTTTACATACATCTTTAAAAAAAAAAAAAAAAAATCATACAAAGAACAGTAAAATACACACACACACACACACACACACACACACACACACACACACACACACACACACACACACACACACACACACACACACACACACACACACACAGGATCATTAATAAAAAGAACAATAGCAACTACTGTCGTGATTACTTGTATTTGTACCGGAAATCGGGTGATGGGGTGGGATGGGAAAGCTGTGGCTGGAGGGGTGAATGACCTCTATTGTTTTTTAAATGCATGTCATCCAGAGATAACTGCTTTATTTTGCATTGGTCTGGTATTGATGCTCTGGAGAAAGAAAGAAAGAAAGAAAGAAAAAAGGAGGGGAGGTGTAGGTGGGGGGGGGGGGGGGGGGGTAGCCTCGACGAGCAAGAACGGGGGAGAAAGAAGAAGGAATATTTTCGGTTCAGCTCTTCTCGAAAACACAAAGGCAGGGTTCCAAGGAAAGGTCGCGAATTCGGTCCCCGGAAAGAGCACAGCGTGAGAGTTTTGTTTGTTTTTTGTTTTGTTTTTGTCTCCAGAGTGAACTTGCTGTGTTGGTTCCAGTTCGATATCCGCCCCACCGCCGTGTTACCGCAGTAACACGTAACAGACGCCGGTCATTGTGCCAAAAGTGCCCGTGGCAGCTTACAGCTAAACACGCACAAACCCTCGGAGTGTGAACTTATCTTCTTATAAGTGTCTGTATGTGTGTGAGCGCGTGCGTGCGTGCGTGCCTGTGCGTGCTTGCGTGCGTGTGTGCGCGTGTGCGTGTGCGTGTGTGTGTGTGTGTGTGTGTGTGTGTGTGTGTGTGTGTGTGTGTGTGTAACAGACGAGCAGTGTAAGAATGCAATGATCACAGCATGGTCAGCGAAAGGCGTCAATACCCCATACAACACTTGGCTTGTTTCGGAATTAGTCGGCGACAGCGCAGGAAGATCTCTACTAGAAACGAACCCCGAGAAGTATAAAATGCTCGTTTGACGAGGTGTGAAACAACTACGAAGACACTCTTCGAAAGACTAAAATAACTTGAGCAGAGTCCAGCTGTTGAGAAATTTAACAAGACTGCACTCACACAAACTCGTGCAAAACTTCCGGTGTCAGCAACATTGTACCAACCCACATTATGATGATTTCTAGATCTAGAGACGTCGCAACCCTCAATCCTTCTATATCCAAGTCATGCCATTTTAGAACCAACAACACGATCAGACAACACGCACACGCACATGCAACTTCGACTACTACCCCGACGTAGGCCTACCGATCAGTCGCGTGCGCCCCCGTCTTCATCTCAGTTTGTCGCGTGACGAGCTTTGCTCACTCGACTTGAGTCGTCTGTTCAATTTCACACTCCAGTCTACGGAGATAAGTTCAGTTCCACTGTCTAACTTGAATAGATACGAAAGCCAAAGAAGTGTAAGTCGTTTAGGGATTAATAAATATTAGCATAGAGATTGTTACAACGGTGTTTTCGCTGTTCGGTGGATATATATGTTGTTGGGCTATTTAGTAAGTAAGTAAACATGGTGCTTAACGTCCTCAGAAACCGTACGGCTTATTAGGGACGGGGAGAAGGGGGGGGAAGGGGGTATAGAGGTGGGTGGGGGGGGGGGGGGTGAGAGGAGATTATATACCTATCGCTACACTGTCACCACCAGAATGACTTCTGCATTAAGAGGGACAGCGATGAGAGCCATTTTAAAGTTTCAGTAGGAAGTGATGGACAAAGTAACAAGACAGTGTCCACAAACCACAACCTTTTTGAAGAGAAAGGAGAGCCAAAGCGGTATCGAACCGAGGTCCTTCCGCTTACCAGCCTAACGCCTTACCACTAGGCCAAACCGGCTCACGGTTCTCGCTGTTTATCTGTAGGCCTAAGGTTAACACCGCGTAGAACAATGATCTGAAATTCTTCCTCTTTCGCTTCTGTAAACGCTGTTAGCTAAGTGCATTCTTTGTCCCTCATTTGTCTGTGTTAATAAAAGGAACATATGACGGTGAATGCACAGAATACGTAACTAATTCTTTATATTGCGCATTCAGCTGCACGGCGTAAACATGCTGTCACCGAAGACTGACAATTTTGTTGCCATTTGACACTCAAAGCTGAATCCACACCAGGATGATTTACTGTTCGTACGAGTAATAAATAGCCCACACAGTCGGTTTTCTTCGTGGTTCATCGCAAAACGAGAAACACTCGTTGTGTAAGTGCCATCGAGTCTGAGTGGCTACGACGAAACTTACACAACTTGTGCTTTTTATTTCGTGGTAACTCACAGACCCATTATGTAAGCTCTATTTAACCCCTTCAGCGACAGCAGTTCTGAAACGCAGCAGCTGCTGGTGCCAGCTGTTTTTCTGACTCTGGCACCAAACGTACAGTCACTGTCTTTAAACGCCCGTTACTTCCTTATTTCTGATCCAGTTCTCTTGCAAAACTTTGCAGCAAAAGGTAGAATGATTCATCGTGCCGTGTGCAAAATATGGCTGTCCCCTCCTCCCAAAATAAAGAGCCTTACAGTATAGTCCCCTGTACGTAACTGTGACATCTGCAGGAAGCTTGGTGGGCACAGTATAGTGACACAGGCGCCGAAAGGGTTTAACAGTAAGTAGCTGTGAAGTTTGTTGTCTAACTATCGACACAGAAAAAATACCCCCAGTCTTTGCCGATGCGATCGCTGGTAGGGTAAATAAAACTCCTAAATGTCAGCCGTTAAGTCTTTCAAACACGTGGGCACCCGCCTCACTTTTGTCGGACCATACGTCAGACTGTCGGAGTATGTCAGTGAGGGAGCGGGGCTATCTCTCTCCTGGCGACACGGTAATACTCTGTCAGAACCGGACAGACTGATCTACTTTGTCTTTTTTAAACCAATGTGCGAATCAGCGTGTTTTCCAACTCTGCCTCGTTGTAACGTGATTGACTCGGCCATTGGAAACCGACGAGTGCACTTGGTTATAGTCTACTCTGTCGTTTTGATTGACACGTGGAAATTAACAATTTCCTTTCCCCTCTCTTTTTCACGCGCGCGCGCACACACACACACACACTCTCTCTCTCTCTCTCACACACACACACACACAAACACACACACAGAGGCGCGCGCACACACACGCGCGCGCGCGCACAGACAGAGAGGGGGCGGGGGGAGACGCGTGTGTGTAAAATACAGCAAACATAATCCGACTGAATCCTGACAGTCCCCAAATCTGATCGGATTTATCGTCAATGCATAACTTCAGTGCTTCAGTGGGAATTCAATGCAGCTCTTTGTTGGGGATTCCGCAAACTGTTTCTTCGGATGCCAGCCCAAATGATGTCATGTCAGTGGAGCTCCATCAGAAGGAACAGAATATCATCATCGACTGGAGCGGTATCTAGTTAAGTCACGACGGATATCCTTCAACTGGCCTGAGCCGAACAATCTGCAACACGCTTCAGGAAGCTAGTTCTGGGGACAGAGAGAGAGAGAGAGAGAGAGAGAGAGAGAGAGAGAGAGAGAGAGAGAGAGAGAGAGACAGAGACAGACAGACAGACAGACAGACAGACAGACAGACAGACAGACAGACAGACAGACAGACAGACAGACAGAGACACAGAGAGATAGAGGCAGAGACAGACAAAGAGACAGACAAACAGAGAGAGAGAGAGTGCTTTATGTATCCCTTACTAGAAATTACGAGTGTTAACTCTCACATGAAGCAATCACAAACTCATCCTCACAGTCAACAAACAGGGGAGTTAATTAGCTCTCGAAAGACGTCACACAAACACAACAACAAAGACATGAGTCGCCGACAATTACTGTTACATGGCTTGCGAGTAAATACATGGTACATAAACTCCACCTGTGGGTCATCCTCTATTGCTTGTTTATTCTGTATAGGCGCTCTGGGCTTCGTTCTGTTTCAGATTGTTCATCCCCACAATGTTGACAGTTATCCAGTAGAAATCCACACATGATCAGCTCCAAACTCCAGGCACTGGTTTACGACATCTTTCCTCCAACCATTGCATAACTGATTACGCCATAGGTTTCGGAAGACTGTCAGCTAACGAAAAGTTTTTCGTTGGTGCTCAAACGGCAGCATGTTTGTAATAGACAGTTCCAATAATATTAGGGGTTTCTTTTATAACCACCCACGTTGATTACGCCAGCACATATAAAACCCAAATCGTTTGAATCCAGGCAAAACTCTTCCCCCTCAACCCCCCCCCCCCCCTCTCCACACACACACACACTTTTTTTCTTCTTCTTTTTGACCCGGGGCGTGTTTACGTGCGTGATTGGACCCTACGTTGCTTCCACAAAAATCGACCATCTTTCAAAAAGCTAGGCAGAGCGCGTGATAAGAGCACTGGAGTATCCGCAAACCTTTCGAAAGGCGCTGACAGCGTCGGCGGACAGCTGAGCGGAGATGAAGAGTGCCCCTTCAGTGGCGTAACCAATTCTGGCAGAGTTTGGCGAAAGGTGCCGGAAAGCGATGCTCGGAGTGTGGAGTAGCTCATCAGTATCATGTAGCCGACACGGTAAGAGGGGAGGTGGGTGGTGGAGGTGCCCGCGACCTGGATGAGGACAGAGTGGAGCTTCCACACTCCGAGCATCGCTTTCCGGCATCTTCCTCCAAACTCTGCCAGATTTAGTTACGCCACGGAAGGGGCTCTCTTTATCTCCGCGCAGCTACCCGCCGACGCGGTCAGCGCCCTCCGAAAGGTTTGGGTACTGATCACACACCGAGCATCGTTTTCAGGCACTGTTCCTCCAAGTTTTCAGGTACCTATGGCGTAACTAAATAAGGAAGGATGTCGTAAACCAGTGCTTGGAGTTTGGGTACTGATAAGACTCTGGAAGCAGCCTAGTGCCCAAGCACGCACATAAACATGAGACGCATCCATCCCGGGTAAAAAAAAAAAAAAAAAAAAAAAGAGAGAGAGAGAGAAAGTTGCGTCTCGTTTCAAACAATTTTGGTTTTATTTGAGCTGGCGTAAACAACATGGTCAGTTATAAAACAAAAAGGCCTGATATAATTTGAGTTGTTTGTATCCAACTTACTACTGTTTGATCACCAACAAAAACTGTTCGTTAGCTGACAGTTTTCTAGGACCTATGGCGTAACTAAGTACAGCAGTGGTTGAAGGAAGGATGTCGTAAACCAGTGCTTGGAGTTTGGAGTAGCTCATCAGTATCATGTAGCCAAGACGGTTAGTAGGGGAGGTGGGTGGTGGAGGGGCCCACGACCAGGATGAGGACAGAGTGTCCAGAGATTCTTGTCGTTGGCGGTGCAGGCAGTCACAGAGCCGGTTTGGCCTAGCGGTAAGGCGTTAGGCTGGTAAGCGGAAGGGCCTAGGGTCGATTCCGCTTCGGCTCTCCTTTCTCTTCAAAAAGGTTGTGGTTTGTGGACACTGTCTAGTGACTTTGTCCCTCACAATTAATGAAACACTAAAATGGCTCTCATCTCTGCCCATCTTAATGCAGGAGTCATTCTGGTGGTGACAGTGTAACGACAGGTATATAATCTTCCTCCCTCTTCCCCCACATCCATACCCCCTTGCCCCCTTCTGCCCGTCCCTAATAAGTCTTGTGGTATGTGTGGACGTTAATCAATTTTGTTTACTTACTTAGTTACAGACCTGGCTGTGGAAGTGTTGACGCTTGGGAGGCTGGGGACCTGCCCTCAACACAGATATACTTGAGTACTGTTACCAAGGCGACTGCTGTAGACCTCAGTCAACTGCAGAGGAATGGCATTTCTTTATTTTCCCCCCCATTTTTTCTTCTTTGCAGCGGCTGCCCCGAAAGAGCTTGCATCAGACTGAAAGTTTAGATTAAGAAAAAAAGAAAGAAAGAAGAAAAAACTGTCTTCGATTTGAGTGAACGTTCGGCTGTTCGTGATTCGATCGTGACACACATCTATCTGTGTGTGTGTGTGTGTGTGTGTGTGTGTGTGTGTGTGTGTGTGTGTGTGTGTGTGTGTGTGTGTGTGTGTGTGTGTGTGTGTGTGTGTTTATGTGTGTGTGTGTGTGTGTGTGTGTGTGTGTGTGAGAGAGAGAGAGAGAGAGAGAGAGAGAGAGAGAGAGAGAGAGAGAGAGAGAGAGAGACGTGTGTGTGTGTGTGTGTGTGTGTGTGTGTGTGTGTGTGTGTGTGTGTGTGTGTGTGTGTGTGTGAGAGAGAGAGAGAGAGAGAGAGAGAGAGAGAGAGAGAGAGAGAGAGAGAGAGAGAGAGAGAGAGAGAGAGAGCGCGTGTGTGTGTGTGTGTGTGTGTGTGTGTGTGTGTGTGTGTGTGTGTGTGTGTGTGTGTGTGTGTGTGTGTGTGTGTGTGTGTGTGTGTGTGTGTGTGTTCAAAAACAGTTGGACGTTCCCAAAAACAATCTGTACACAAGGCACGTCATGAATGGACTCGAGTAGTATACAGTTAAGCTCATTACTTTCTACTCTGTTACTTCAACAGGTTCGACAAACTCGACGAGGAAAGCCGTGTGTCCCAGCTGCCGTCAAGGCCCATATAGACGGACTTCATCAGTGTGAGTCACTGTAAATTGCTGGCCGGAAGAGAAAAATCTTCATGGGACGGACAAGCGTGAAACCCAGTTTCCCCCAAAAAGACAAGAAACGATCAGTGCTTTTGACGGGTAGGAAACTAAATTGTCTGGCTCCGTTCTTTCGCTATTTTGGAAGCTCGTGGAACAGACGACAAAGATTGGACCTGCCCGCTTTGGCCCGCAATCCCAGTCTGGTGCCGTCATCGAATTTGGCAGATCTGAATGAAACGAAGACGACATGTTTCCTTTCTTGTCAGTCTTCTGGGAATAAATTTCTTTCTTGTCAGTCTTCTTAGAATAAAACTTGACACCATGTAAAACCTGTACAAATCTTTGATATACCTGTACACATCTTTGATATATATAGAAATGTGAAGAAAAATGAAAGATTGCATGGTTTTGACGGGGATAGCTCAGTGGTTAGAGCGCCGGACTCGTGATCGAAAGGTCGGGGGTTCGAATCCCTGCTGGAGCGGCGGGAGAATTTTCTTCTCCAGGATCAACTTTCTGTGCTGACTCTTATTTCGGTATCCGTTCCACCCCCGTGTTACCGCAGTAGCACGTAAAAGACCCCGGTCATTCTGCCAAAAGCGCAGGTGGCAGGTTACAGCTAAACACGCATACACCTTACGTATGTGGCTTTGCATGAAGTGACATGGTGCATGGTTGTATGGTGTACACAGAACGCGCCGAGACGGCAGCAGTTTCTTGTGGCACCAGCCATGCCAGCGTTGTAAGTACACCACTTCGGTGGATTAAAAAAAAAAAAAAAACGCGCTATAAAAAGCTGTTCACTCATGTAGAATCACACGCAAGCGCAGTGAGTCTGCTCGAGACCGGAGAATAGCGCTATATAAAAACGATCAATAATAATAATAATATCCGTACGTTTAACCTTTATACCTGTCGTGTTTCTCTATAAAAATATATTTTTTAACCTTTATACCTTCGTGTTTCTTCGTGTTTCTCTGTAAAAAAAAAATGTATTTATATAAATATTTATTTTATAGAGAAGCACGACAGGTATAAAGGTTAAACGTATGGGTGACGTAATCATGCAATCGTTCATTTTTCTTCACATTTTGAAGATACCAGGTACATGAAACCTTAGCTACTCATCTTTTGTGAAGGGATGAAGCGATCGGTGAAGGAGGAGGAGGGGGTGGAGGTGGAAGAGAGCAGTATAGTTGAGATGAACACACTGGGGGATCTAGGTTGGCGATGTTGTTAGGGCTAAACTTGCTGCGGTTAGGTTGTTGTGTTTGGTAGGGTGAGGTCGTTGTTAGTAGGGTTGGGGTTTGACTGGTTAGTTTTGGTATTGGTTAGGATGAAGGCTAGTGTTAGTTTAGACGGCTGGGAATAGGTTAGAGTTAGGCCAGGGCTGGTTATGGTTAGGGGCAAAGGTTGGTTACGGTTTCGGTATTTAAATTATAATAAAAATCAAAGAATCTATCACTCTTTCTTTCTGTTTCTGTGCTTTAGGTTGTGAGGCAACGAAGGCAGCCACACTTCGGGTTTTTCGCGCGAAATATTCTTCGCTATGTTCTGATTGGCTGAATCTGCTCGGGCGATTGGCAGCCTGGAACAGGCTCTATGTTGTAAATGGTTCATGTTAAATTTCACCATTGCAGTCACTGAGTGGTCGTCGTGTGTTTGCGGCGCACGTCGGCAATAGAACAGAGACGAGCTAACTAATGACAGTAACTATGCTGATGATGGTTGTAATGGTAACAAATACCTCCTCGACAACAGCAGCGATCTGAATGAAACGACTGCATGGCGATTGTGTAATATATAACACTCTCTATATGTTTGTTTCCATAGGTTTGTAGACACAGCCCCGATATAACCCTATGTAGCTGACTGGGCTCAGAGTACCAACTAACTAACTGTCTCCATAGATACTATATTATAGCCTGTATAGCTTACTGCCTAATACATAAGCGTACTGAAATTCAGGACAGAGAAGCCAGTCTGTTGCAGTCTGAGGCTATAGGTCACTGATTACTGGCGGATAAGCTGGAAGTTCGAACCGGCCCAAACTGAACGGGGAAAACAGGACGTTGATGATGATGATGAGTTGATGCTTAATGTCCTCAGATGTCAGCTGACATATTAGGGACAAGTTGTGACCAATGCCGAAGCACGGTTCAATAAATCTTTACGTCCACGGAAAGCAGAAGGTTCGTTAGGACGGACAGCCCAGGACGTCCACCTCGACTCTCACACAGCTCCTGAACTATGAAAAAGGATGTACCTCTGGTGGGGTTTATGTACCTTCTGTTTACACGCATGCCGGCAGGTGAGAGCTACCGTAGGTGACTCAGGTCTTTGCTGTCGTACGTGTGTGACAGCTTTCGAGCGCTAGTTAACTCCCTTGTGTGTTGATTCAAACTGAATGGGACAAAAACGCTTCCCACCCGAGACGACTTCGCGCTCGGTTGGATAGAGTGGCCAATCATCAGCCAAGACCTGGAGTTATTAACCAATCACGTGCCGGGCGCTTTGAATATTCATGAGGCAAGTCATCACCGTAGTGGCCGCTAGACACTTTCTGTCGGAAAGTGGCCAAAACCGTACTATTGCCCAGGGTTGTCATGGGGTTAAATATTATGTTTGCGATAAAGTACACTCTGATCACTTGCGTGTTTTTGTTTTTGTTTTTGTTTTTTTCTTTCCGTTTTAATTCTGTTGTAGTTGTTGTTGTTGTTGTTGTTGTTGGGGGTGGTGGTGGTGGTGGTGGTGGTGGTGTGTGTGTGTGTGTGTGTGTGTGTGTGTGTGTGTGTGTGTGTGTGTGTGTGTGTGTGTGTGTGTGTGTGTGTGTGTGTGTGTGTGTGTGTGTGTGTGTGTGTGTTTCAGTCACTTGTATGCGTATATGTGCTGTCATTATTCAGTTTTAGCATTCTGTCCACTACGAGAAGCGGTAAAAAGTGATGTAACCTGAGGAGACGACGAGTAAGTAGGCCTATAAATGATTTACGCGCGCGTGTGTGTGTGTGTGACCCAAGATACGATCAGAATAATTCTACATAATCCGCGACGTGAGTCTTGTTGCCTTGTCAAGCTAACAGACAGTGTCCATACGTGCAGTCTTATCTCGGGCACTGTCTTTGTGATTTTGCTTCGCGCAGTTGCTGAAACAGAAGTACACAAGTTGATTCGCACTGACGGGGTCCCCACCTCTTTAACATTGTTGTTCTGGAAGTGGCTGACGGTCTCTTCGGTCTTGGACAAGCTATTCACGTTTTCCCACCACCCATCCCTCCCTTTCCCCGTCCCTAATAAACCTTATGGTTTCTGTGGACGTAAAGCACCACGTTTACTTACTTACTTGCAGTTTTATCTGCCGGTCTGGCAGCCACTGCATTGGCGGGTTTCAGTGGGGATTTATATAACTGGGTTGATGTCACGTTTCGGTGATGGCTGTTGGCCAAAACACTTTTACTATCTCTGTCCGACCTTCTCATTCTTCTGCCATCGGCTGAAGTTAGTCTCGTGTAATCTTGATGTGGACATCTTAAACACGAAAAACGTTTTTACCCAATTAGCCTCCGCGTTCTGGTACCGCAGCTAGAGTTCTTTAGGGTACCAATCAATGATGACCACACACACACACACACACACACACACACACGCACGCACGCACACTCACACACACATACCATCGTCAATAGTCTCTGGTTCGTCAGAACAACGCCGAGTGGTCAGTAAGGCATCAGATTCAGAATCGATACGTTGCAGGTTCGAGTTCCTGTGTGGGTAGTACCCCCCACCCCCCAACTCCCCGCCGCACAGCCCCCAACCCTTCCCTCCACCGTCGCTTCGTGTTTTCTGGGCGGTGGACTGAGCGACTAGTAGGCCTGTAGCTCGTGTGCACGAAACCCAGCCTACATTGGGCCAGTCAAGAGCAGGCACACGTTCAGACTTCCAGGGTTGAAAACTGACGGGCTGGTTCGCGAGATTGGAGATTGGAAATATTTTACGGCAAGCACTTCGGGATGCGTTTCATGACACGTTTCCGGTATACTCTAGTGTTTTTTGTTCTTTTTTTTACTAGCCGGCAATATTTTCTGGTAAAGCTAATTAGAAGTGAGCTGCAAGTCACGTTGTTGCCATTTCAAGAAGAAGAAGAAAAAAAAAGAAAGAAAAAAAAGAAGAAGAAAAAAGGGGGGGGGGGGGGGGGGGGGGGGGGGGGAGAAAAGGAGTGCTGCCCTTCAGTGTGAGACCACTCAAAGACCATTTATTTTTGCCTTCATCTAAATGGCCGCAGCTCTTACAGCAGGTCTCGCCATGTTGTTGTCATCTGAATCTCATTCACTAGAATAAAAAATCTCGATGAGTCGACATAATTGTTTTGTTTTACTCAGTAATGTGCCGTGACAGACACATCGCCTACAGTGAAGTTACCCCAGTGCCATTTTTTTTGTATAGTTTGCACACGGCTGTCCAACAGTGATGATACGGAGATGGTACTGCCAGGCTGAAGGCGAGATCTGCTCATGCACATTTAACCCGTTCCTCTCGATTCATCACAGATAGGCTGGAAGAGGCTGTACGTTATAGAAACGCATGCTGGAAAATAATTAGCTTGATGGTGGTAATTGGTATTAAAACGCGTATCATTTTTTTTTAGTATGTTGCCCCGCCCCTCTAAAAAAAAAAAAAGCTTTCACGCCAAACCCGATATGAACACGGCGACTATTTCAAGTAGACTGTGTGTTGTACAGCAGGCCTAATACAGTGTCGATGTCGCTGTGCCATTTGGCAGCTGGTGTGGGCATAAAAAATTAAAGCCTTAACAGTCACAAGTATCTCAAACACCCGATCGATTCTTGACTCGGTCTCTCCTCTGCTCTGTCGCGGCCTCAGGTCTCTCTCTATCTGCCTGTTTTTTTGTTGTTGTGTTTTTTAATTTGTGAATTGTGAGCGGCCGGCTTCAGACATTAACGATGAAGGCCTGGTCGGCGGGTGAAAACCCCCACAACCCTGCAGTATGCGCCTCCCTCACGACTGCCTATGTCCGACCGTTCCAACGACTGCAGGCACTGGCGGTAGCAGTGTAGGTCAAGTGGATTAGGGTTATGGATCTTGGTGAACGGCTCTTGGTGAAATGATGGAACGCGGTCGGCAAACAGCGTTCTCCGATGCGATGCGCGGCATCGGGAAGAGAGATGCACACTGAAGGATTCCTGAAATCTTCAACACAACTACAGTGGCACAGTTTTCCAAAAAAGCTTGTTTTGATCTTGAAGCAGGTCATTCAGGGGCCCCTTCGCTGCTATTGGTAGGCCAGAAACAGCCAGGCTGACGTCAGGTCAGAGAGAGAGAGAGAGAGAGAAAGAGAGAGAGAGAGAGAGAGAGAGAGAGAGAGAGAGAGAGAGAGAGAGAGAGAGAGAGAGAGAGAGAGAGAGAGAGAGAGAGACGCACACACACACACAGCCAGATGGACAAACAGGCTTGATACCAACAGAAAATCACAGGATTTATCAGACTTCTTGTACATAAAAAAAATCGTCAATTGTCACCTGCAGTGTAATGAAAATTATTGCAACAGATACAGATTTGAAAACAATATTTTGTTCACCACAGTTTCTTTTACAAAACATATATGAACTGGTTAGGACTTAAGTGCCAAAAGTACAAATTTTGAATTTGCAGATACTGCACTATTCAGACATGATCCAAGGTTGTTGTTTTTGCTTCTTCTTTTCCAAAACGTCACTCTGACATAACCATAATGGTTGACTGGGCATAAAACAACAAATTACTTACTCTCCAAAATGTTTGATTGAATTTTGTGGGTTTGCTAGTTCCTGGATTTTAACATCTCGTCAAAAGGACAGAATCACACATATAAAATTCTTCAATACCAGTTTGAAAAACAAGTTACCAAATCATAAACAAAAAACTGGCCCACACTTCTGAACACAACAGTCAACAGCAAACATACTCAAGTCAAAATAGTAACAAGCAACCTCAATCGTTACATTTTATTTATTTACAGCTGCACAGAAATGTTTTCAGGCAAGCTGCTGAACAATCAGCTCTTAGCATTTTGCATTCAAAGCTGATACCAAGGCCACAGAATCACATCATCACACATTTCTGTTAAAGCAGTTTCAGTTAACGCATTACACATGCACACACACGACTGCATATATACATACACACATCAATTATGCATTGAACCACACACACACATAAACACTGCTCATGCTCCCCTCAGCCATTCAGCCTCATGCATCATAATCGTCATCCTCTGCTTTGCGCTTGAGTGGGTTGAAGGAGATGGTGGACACTGGTGCTGAGGAACCAACAGCTGAGGAGGAGGGAACGCTTGTGGAGGATGAAGTTGCAGAAGGGAGGAGGGAGGAAAAGGATGAGGAGGAGGCGGTGGCTGTCTGGGTCACCATCTGAGCAAGTCCTGAGGCGCCAATCCCAGCTGCTGTAGCAAATATTGTTTGGCAAATATAAATCATTTGCACGATGCTGATATTAGCATGGTTCCACAATATTACTAGCACCTGTGTCCACATACACATTGTGTGTTTGCATGTCTGCAGTATGAGTCTCTTGTGTGTGTGCATGTGCATTTTTATCCACAGAGTTCTACAAACTTTTCAATAAAATAAAAAAATCACCAACTTTTCAAAAACTTTCAGGGCCTTTTTTGCTCTCTTCTAAATTCAAACTCAGTGTAACAGATTATTCATCTATTCATCACAGGCTATTCACGTATGCTGTCACTCCACACATTTCAGGGGTCCAAGTGCTGTCATTTCATGTTTGTAGTTTACATATATATTCAACAAACAGCCAAGGTTCAAAACTACCTAGCTAGTTATTCTCAAAGTCGTTAAGGGAACCATTAGCTTGTTAATTTGACAAGTAATTCTAAATTCACGAACTCTGAAAGACCTCAGTTAAATGACAGATATTTCAAAGGCTTCTAAGGCCTTGAAAATGGTGAATCATTTCTCCCAAAACTTTCAAAGAGCTTCAATCACTGAAAGAACCCAAATCAAAATAACTGACACAGGACTGATGCCACAGAGAGCTCAGTTTAGTCTAAGACAGCTTCACACGTTTGCGAGCTCGCCATCGCATCAACAATACAGATTATCCAAACCACTGTCACACAAGGCACAGACGACAAATGAGAAGAGCAACCCACCCTGGCCAGTGTTGATGCGTATGGTGGGTTTGGGGGTGGCCACAGCGGGTTTGCTGATGATGGTGACCTGACTGGCTGACACAGCGCCTGAAGAACCTGCCTTGGGCACCATGGTCAGGGACGGTCCTCCACTGCCGCCAATGTTCTTCACTGAAAACATTTTCTCTTTAAAGACAATGTCCGTCAACCCTCCACACATCATCATAATGAAAACAAGTAATGCGCGTCAACCCTCCACACAACATCACAATGAAAACAAGTAATGCACAACATTCACTACAATGTCACATGCCTAAACATGAACACCAATGAAAATGTGATGTAGTCTCCACTGTTTAAAACCATAACACCTCAAGTTTGAGAAACTGTTACCTTTAATTGGTATATTTCATTAATCAGCTGTCATATTTCTGTTTAAATTTGAGAATATTTGAACAAAGTGGTCTTACATAAACAGTGGTTAAAGGACAAGTCCAAGGTTTGGGGTGATTATTGACACGGTTTCTGTTAAAGCTTGCTGACAACAATGGTGTAGGCAAAATTGTGATCTGAGGGTTATAAATGCACGAAAACAGGCATTTTCTGTTGTACCAAAAGCGTCGCCATGACGCTGAAAATCATGTGCACATATGAAAAAGGTTTGTTCATTCTAGTTCAATAGACTAATGATTTCGTGGCTTCCCTGGGTTAGGGTTTGGGGTTGGGCTATTTACTGGTTCTTGCCATTCACTGTTTTTTTCTCTTGGCTTGCCCTTTTGTTTCTCAAGTTATATTGTTCATTTATGATGTATGAGTGAGGGGGGTAGTCTCGATATTTAACGAGACCTTCTTTCTTTGTGTGGGGTAGTTCATAAGCGTCTGTTGCTCTGCCGTGTTGTTGTCACTGCTAAGTGGGTTGTAGCCTTTGTCCCATTGCTCGCTGACATTACTTGCCTCCTCTTTTTTTTCAGAAAGTGTTGTTGTTTTCTCTCTCTTTTCCCCTTCTTTTTCACCATCTGTTCTTTCTATCTTTGGTTTATTGGCCATTTCGTACCCGCTTGTTAGCTTGCCTGATTAGGGCAGCCATTTTGCATTTCTCTTGTCGTCTGCATTTGTTTACCTCCCGATGCTTTGTCATCGGTAGTCCTGATTAGCGTTTTGCTTTATCAGTCTGCAGCCTTCGTTTTTCTACATGGAAGCCGGGTTAGTGAGGGGTTACTTTAGAGTTAGTTATGGTTAGTTTGGCTTTCTATCTGTTTGTTGTTGGCACAGTTATTTTTGCTCTGTGCTCTTCTGACTGTAGTCATCCACTCCTTTGTTGCAGACAGTAGTCTATTAGACTGTTGTGATTTGGTGGTGTGTTTTTTCCACCTTATGCTTGCAGTTGCAGGTAGGCAACCGTTTGGGGTTTTGAGGTGGTTTCAGCTGTTTTGTTTCTTTCATTTGGTGTCTGCTGTTTGCTTGACTGATTAGGGCAGCCATTTTTCGTTTGTCACCAGCATTTGTGGTTTGGTCTTTCTTTGCCACAGGCATTTGTGGTCTGTTCTTTCTTTCTTTGCCAGTGGCATTTGTGTTTGATCTCTTTCTTTCACGTCCTTTTCTGCCGTAGGCATTCGTGTTAGACTTTTTGTCTTTGCCTTGTTAGCGCTTGTTTCAGGGTATTAGTGTATCTCTCAATTTTTGGTATCACTGTGCTGTGTGCTTGCTGCTAGTCAGCTTCATCCTTGGAAATTCAAACTGGAATTTTTTCCAAGTCGGTTACCCTGTGGACAGCCCTACAAATTCCGTTTTGAAGCAAACCCCATTTGGTATTCTGCCATAAAGTTTATGAAATCGCACTCAGCGAAGTGCTCGCTACACAAATGAGCGTGACTGAGGCGCAGCATCAAAGTCAGCTCATTTGAATTGTACAAATTTGACCCATTTCCCCTCACAGCAGGTTGATTCTGCGGGAACTCGTGCATAGTTATGCTTTGGGTTGCTTGTGAGTTGTTACAGTTTGCTGCAACATAGTAGGCCGGCATGGTTAGAGCTTTTTGTCGACCACACGCATACACATTCAATGAACAATCTAAGATGGCAACCACACTGACTCCCCAGATTGACGTCACTTCCAAGTAAGTCACGTGACTGATGGAGAACCCGAGACAGTAGTCTCCACCAGCCTACAGAAAATAAAATTGATTAAAAAAAAAGTAATTTTTTTGTGTTCATTTTCTTATTTAATTAAATCTCAAACTAGTGACGCATTTGTAAATCATTTCAATGGTCATTTTGCATACTTAAAAACATTGGACTTTTCCTTTAAGAAACTGCATTTGCACACATGAATGTTTTGTGATGGACACCAAGCATTACAACATTCACCAATATTCAAACTAATATTTTTTCACCCAAGTTAATACAGATCTAACATCTAAAAGTACTCAGTAGGAGCTTGTGCTGCTCTGTAAAGAAATTGGTCCCCTACACAGAAGAAGAATACACAAGTTATATGTGTTAGCTATTCAAAACTGATACCCACCAATTCCCTTTGTAGATGAAGAAAGGCTTATCCTCTGCTGTGATGGCAAGCCAAACTGATACCGTGGCTGTGAAACAGGCTGGTGAGCAAGAAAGAAAACCATCTGTTTTCAACCATTTTAACGTCATACTACTGGTATCAATCTTTTTAACATCCTTTTAATTATTAATATAATTTAAAGGGCATGGTGAATTTTTTCTTTGGGATTTTTTTACACTAGCAATTATGTGTGTGTGTGTGTGTGTGTGTGTGTGTGTGTGTGTGTGTGTGTGTGTGTGTGTGCAGGCATGTGTGCATGTACATCTGAGTATAGCTCCAATTCATTCTTTAAATAGAATCTAACTTCATTCTGTGACTAGCTGATATACCTGTAAAAAATACAAGTATCATGAAAAAATATTGGTAGCATACCAGTATGGTTTTCCATGCTGATGTGCAGCTCTACTATGAACAAAAACCTGACTTTGGTTGGGAGAGGCAAAATGGCATACACTTGTGTACACCGACTCTCCAGTAGGAGAATGGCCAAAGTACATTGCACACACAAAAAATCTGACCTGGGTTTGTTTTCAGTGAACTTCATTGACAAAGAATTTGACTAATATTGTAATAATATCTTTCTATGTCAGTCTACTGACATTCTGTGTGTCCCCTTTTCATGGAGGTGGTATAGCTGTTTTTCAGGAGATGAACTGTGTGTGTGACCATTTTCAATTCCCCAGCCACATTATGTTTTTGAAGGTAGGCCTAGTGTGTGCTACATTTCTGTGCATCCTACCAATGGTACGACTGCCATTGCCAATGCTTGGGTTTCTAAATGTGCATGTACATTTATTAATGCATGCAATTGCACACAACATAGAGGGGTCATGTGTACTCCTGAAGACCATATGAACACTGGAAGAGTCTGCACTGAAAGTTGACTCTGGGAGAAAAATCCCTTACTGCACTGGGAAGTTGAACCTGTATCAGCACCATGCCGGACCTGATGTTTATCCAGATGAACTACATCCATGTGCTGATTCGTGTTTCAAATCCTGGCTGCAGAGTCAAACCATAACCAGAATCAAAAAGACAAAGATGGCCACCTTCTTTGAGGATTTGAGCCGGAAGTTTGGAGCAGTTAGACAGTAGCGATCAGGCAGCAAGCGTGGACCACCATAGGGTTTGATAGCTGGCAGAGGCTGGCTGTTCTTTTGACGTGCAATCTCTTGCAGCATCTGCACGACAAACAAAGGGGGGGGGGGGGGGGGAGATGGTAATGTAAATGTACATAGTACACGCATTAGCATTTGTGTGGCTTATCAAGAGCGTCAACTGCCTGTACTTGTCTTAGCCTCCTAAACAATGCAATTTGGGTACAACAATGCAAAAGAAATGTATGTTAACAATTTCATTCCTCATCTGGTTTTGCACAGTTACAACTTTGGGTTTGCACAGTTACAACTGAAAATATTACTTTTATTAGCTTGCTCAACAAGCCACAACATACACACAACTTTACCTGAAGCAGCACCCCCCCCCCTCCCAAACAAACACCAACTGCACCTAAAACAAGAAAGAAGAAACTAAACAAGAAAACAGACACACAAAACCAACAAATTCAACCAAGCAATCCCCTCTCCCCTTCCCTGACAGATACACACAAACAACAAAATCAAACTAACTCTGCAATACATGCATTGCAAATAAGGCTTACATCTCTGGGAGGTGGGTTTGTAAAGGAGCGCTCTGTACGGCACTGCACAGCTAGCTTGACATCTTCAGCGTCCAGATTTTTCTTGTTAGCATGTTGGGAGTACACTTTGGCATCATCCAGAATATCTGTTACATAATCTGCAACAGAACAAAAAGTCACAATAGGGTGTAGGGTCTAAAACTGTAATTTATGTAAACACTCCACCTGTTGGGAGTTTGGTTCTTTATGACTCAGCTAGTCAGTCCCTTGTTTCTGATCATCATGACACTGATAAAACGTTTCACATATACCATCTGCTTTGGGCCCTCTGCACAGTAAAAGAGGAACTGAAAAGTGAAATGGAAAGACAAGACTGCTAATGCTAATGTGTTATACGGTTAATGTTCGACATCCACTTTTGAAGACCATCCATCCCAGTCATGCCAGTCAAGGAAAATGACCCATCAAAAATGGCTTGCGTCTCAGAAGATCTGAAGTGCTGAGAAGCTTGAAGCACTACCTGCTACTGCCATGACAAAACCAGGGACATCACACCATCGATCGCCTCGTGGAAACAGGCACAGACATATGTATGTATGTATGTATAATTATGTGTGTGTGTGTGTGTGTGTGTATTATAAAATCAACAAATGTGTGTGCAAGTACTGTTGTTCCCACAATGTTAGTTTCCGTAAAAGCAAGAGATAACTACTTCTGCATTACGGGTAAAAAAATTGTTACGTACGATATGTAAATTCAAGCATTTGGTTGATGAGTCGCGGTTCATATTCCACCACGCCCATGTCTTTGAGAATTGCTGCCATAACTTGCGCATCTCGCGGAGTACTCTTCGCTGCGGTGGACGCCATTTTGTCTCAATGGCCAATAGAAAAACTGCAACCGGAAAACCAACGACACCTAAAAGTAGGAATGGAAAAAAGCAGACGACGCAGCTGGTCATTCCGAAGTTTTGGCTAATGTCGCAGTCTCATTCATCTGCATACAGGTTGTTGCTGTAGCGTTCCCCAGCTGAGTACTCAGGGGGTCACCCGGTATATGCAACTGTATATTCAATATGGTGAGAGGATTGCGTGTATTATTTTTTCTCTTGTTTTTTTGCAGTTTCTTTTACTGATTACCCCGCTTCTGAGCGACATGGGCTGCCACTCACCATATTCGGACGATTTTCTCCGTTTCTGGAGGGTGGATGCTATCATGCAAAACACACGGCTAACGCGAGAAACTGCTGCTGCTTCTTCAGCGGCTGCTCTGTGTGTTGGTATGTTCGCATGTTGAGTGTGTGCATTTGTGTGTGTAACTGAGACAGTGTGCCTAATGACATTGTATGTGTTTGGGTCTGGTGTACACATATAGAGAACTTGCCCTCTTTCATGTTTTTGCTGAATGTCATGATTTTGAACTTGTATTTTTTTTTTTTTATTGGGTTTAGAGTGCATATGCAGAGTGTTATTAGTATCATTATATGGTATGACCTGTGCGTCAAAGCTTTCAGCAGCTGCAAATAAATATATAATGTAAAAGTCTATTACTATAATTATATATCAATTGCTGAAGAAAAAAGGAACTTTTTTTTATTGTAGCACATCAAAGCAAAATTGTTACTTTTTTGTCATTTGCCTGCACTTTTTAATATATTTTTTATTGCAGCTGCAACTGATAATTCTGTATGTGATTACCTGAATATTTTTGTGCTTTCCCCTGGTTTCAAAGCTGGAATGGGGATCCTGGCCCTCACAATGTGAACTAAAGCTTTTCTATGGTGCACAAAATGTTGATTATGTCTTTCAAACAGCAGCTAACATTTTGGATTTTAAAGTATCACAAAGGTCTCTCTCTTTTTGGTATAATGTGACTGCATGGTACTTACACACCAAAACAACTGTTTTGGTATACACCAATGGATGGTGGTGGAGGGGGGGGGGGGGGAATTTGGATTTTAAAGTATCACAAAGGTCTCTCTCTTTTTGGTATAATGTGACTGCATGGTACTTACACACCAAAACAACTGTTTTGGTATACACCAATGGATGGTGGTGGAGGGAGGGGGGGGGGGGGGGGGGGGGAACTGCAAAGACCTGTGAAACTCACTTCAGGAAAAACAGACCTGAATGACAAACATGTTTGAATACAGAAACAAGAGTTGGCTTTGACTGTGAGTCACAATTTATTGTTGACACAGATTCATGCCAAAAAATACAACTCCCAAATAAATTTATGCATATTTTATATTAAAAAGAAAAAGAGGAAGAAGGAAAAAAGGGAAACTGCTCTGCTGCATATTATTTTAGGAATTTAAGGCTGACCAATAACTTTGAATGATCCAGTAAGCAAATCACATTCTTGCTAGCTAGGTAATATCAATGCAAGGTCATATGTCATATCAGGATCAGATGTCATAATAATAATAATAATGGGTACTTAGGGCATTGGACCCATACTTGCCCTAAGCGTTTACAAATTTTTATACATATATTGACAACAAAGACTTGATGCACACAGACACACACACTCTGGATCTAGAAGCAATGGGGCTGAAGAAAATGTTTTTGAAAAAGAGAAATGTCAGGCATCAGTCAGTGTATACAACTGGTAATAATACTGGACAGGTGTTCAAGTGGATGTGGGTTTAAACTCTGGTAGGGAGAGTAACCTTCCTTTCCAGTTTCAGGGAGGTGGATTTGGTGTCCAGTCCTTCAGGTAAAACAGCAAACTTAAGTCCCAAGGCTAACTTGCATGTGCACTGCAAAGGAACCCTGAGCAAGCTGGCCTGAAAACATTGAAATTAAATTATACAAAACACTTCTATTTGCAGGCTCTGTATGGTGGTCTAACCAATATCCATGCTGCATAAGTGCTTTTCTTGCTTCATATTAGAGCTCTTCAGGGTGCAACCATGTTGGTTCGCTCTTTGCCAGTGAAGAGCAGAAAAGGGTTAGCTGGCCATAATAATAGTAATAGCAGTCATTTGCATAGCATCATGTGTCACTGACAAGGGTGAGCATACCATGCTTTATGCGATCAACAAAAATGTGTACATAAAACCTAAAAACAGTATATATATATATTAAACACACTGTATTCCTTGAACACAACACCTGCATGTGTGTGTGCACACACACAACACACACATGTGCACACACCCACACATCACGCATGACTAATGTAAACTTCTTCCAACAACCAGCCTTGTCAAAGATGTCACAGTGACAGACACACACACACAAAATGGCACCACTCAGGGCTGCGTCTGTAACTTTCAAACTTTGATTTTCAACAGCCTAGACCTTGAATCGACTGTCAAAACCACTGCAAGTGAGTTGTAAAAAAAAAAATCCATTCTTAATGAAAGAGCCCCAGACAATACTTCTCTTGGTGTTCTTTTTAAAGAGCCCATAGTCTCTCTCTCTCTCTCACACACAGTGACACACACAAACATCCGAGAAAAAGGGATTACATTAAGCTGGATAGTGTGATCAATCATGTATTGGTGTCCCATGAAAAACAGCTGCATACCAATGTGGAAAAGAAAACAAGCACAAAATGGGCATTCCAACATCATAGCTGAATATTTTCTGAATGGTATAGCAGGGGGCTGTTCAGACAGCACCAGGTGAGGCTGAGTCACTTGGGTATCAAACACACAACACGCACACCACTTTCCTCTTTATGAGACTGAAAACACTACCAAAGGTCCGATTTTCCCTTTTGGGATTTCAAAAACATGCAGCAATTTTTCTACAACTGCTTCATTTGACATAATGACTAGTTTCTTCTCATCGACTTCAGCATGTTCTGAAACTGCTTACGGAAATGAGCAAGGGTACCAGTATGCTGTGGCCATACCTGTATATCACACTGAGAAATGTTAATGCCAAAGTTTACCAGTATACTGGTCATGCTGTACAGCTCTAATGATGCAACCAAAGTCTCCCATGTGAACACCATCCAGTAGAGAAAAGAACGTTGTACGCAACATAACTGGTCACAGCATTTTCTTTCCTCCTGCACTTGGATCAAAAAGTACTGGTGTCATAGGAATTTACTACCTCTAAACTGAGGAAGAAATAAAGCCAAAGCCAGTCATATGTATGTAATTATTACTGCTGTATAGTGTAAAACAAAGGAAAATCAGTGGTGCAGAGAGAGAGAGAGAGAGAGAGAGAGAGAGAGAGAGAGAGAGAGAGAGAGAGAGAGAAACAAAGGAGAGTCAGTGGTGCAGACAGAGAGAGAGAGAGAGAGAGAGAGAGAGAGAGAGAGAGAGAGAGAGAGAGACAAAGAGAGAGAGAGAGAGAGAGAGAGAGAGACAGAGACAGAGACAGAGAGACATACAGTGAGAGACAGAGACAGAGAGAGAACGCATGTGACTGAAAAAGTGTCCATAAGAAAGTAAGGATATTTGCACACATTAGCGAAGTGACTAGAACACTCCCAGGGCTCCCATCAGTGAGTATTTTAAAAGGGTCTGTGGATGGCTTAACATCCAGCTCAAAGTCCCAAGAGGACCCTGCACAGCTGATGGGACAACAAAAGCCAAGAATGGACTAACCAATCCAGTTGATGGACAAAGAGCAAAGAATTGAGGATGATTTGTATAGAATGGTTTGCACACAACAGAGCTGCACTCTGGATATGTCACAAATCAGTGTCAGTTCAATGCACATCATGACGGTGAGGTGAGGGATGTGTTGTAACAACTGCAAAAGAATGACTTGTGCCTTGTTCTTTAAAAAATGAACACAAGAGATTATTTCATTAATAATAACAGGCAGATATGCAATAGCATAAATCAAACCACATGTATATCATGAAAGCACAACTGAAAGACAAAAAAAATTGTAATACAACAAAATATGCAGAAATATACAGTTACATATATTTACATATATAATTAAAAGGACCATTAAAAATCATCATTATAAGATGTGGAAAGGAAGGTTCAAATGACTCTAAAATGCTGCAAAAATACTTTTAAAATGCTCAAGACTGACATACGCAATCAACAGGATTGTTGGGTTATATCTAAACAAGTTTTTAAGATAATATTGTTTGTGTGTGATCTCACACATAAGGGAAACTGTAAAGCAAATTCCACATGGACCAACAATCATGTACATGGATAAAAAAAAAAAATCGGGTGAGGGTGGGGGCAGGCAACGTGCAAATAAAATCCACAAAAAAACATTCAAAATGAACTGAAGGGCAAAAAATTTAAGTGGACGTCAAAAAGTAGAAATCAGATGCAAGCATATTTCTACTACACACATAGTGAGAGACTCGAATCCCTCTGTGTCAGATGGCATAAAGTCACTATGTGTCTGATGATGAGAGAGAGAGTCATGATCACATACAGATATTTTCACCTGTTCTGTAACATTTCATCAGTGTAGAATAGGCTGGCTTAATTCACTCACACACACAGAAAATCATAAGAAAGAAGAAAAGGAACTGACCCTTGTAGGACAGATACACTGCTATTTAACTGTTAATATATCTTGTTATTTAACTGTATAGAAAGCTAAAAAAGAAAAGAAAAAAATGTATAGAAATCTGAAGCCTCCCACATGACAACACCTCCAGCATAGGAGAAAAGCAGCGGGGACAAAAATATTTCATCAAAACAGGAAGGTCCACAGTCTTTGACACCATACAGTCTGTGCACTCAAGGATACAAGGCAAAAATCGTATCATACACACGCAAAAGGACTTGTAACAGACCTAGCTATGCTGACACATGTATTTATTATCAAAGTATATGACTGATAAACATGCATCAGCCATATAATCCAAGCATAATCAGCAGGGGATGCCTAAAATTAATGAGCTGTGCTGCCCTTTCCAATAAAAGAATAGGTGATGAATTTTGCCCTTTTCTTCGGTAATTATGTGTGAATTTGTGAAAAGCATAGTTCAGTCAGAGATAAGGACAATCTGTTTTTGTTTGTTTTTTCATGCTAAAACAAACAAACAGTAAAAACATCAACAAAAGTACATGTAAAAATGTACAAAATGTCTAACAACACAGTAACATGTAAAACACTAATCAGGATCTTAAAAAACAACCAAAACAAGACAATCTGTTGCAAAAGCGCAAACAGTAACAAGAAGATCAAATGTGAGTGAACTTAATGTGTTGAAGAAAATACTGTCTAAACTCTCCAATGACCTCTTTCGTCCCCGCACTGATTGAACAGAAGCGTGCTTTCCAATACCAGAAATCAAACATGTTCTAAACTCTGTGATGCACCTGCCATGTGCTTTTATCCCACAGTTGAAAAGTCCAAGAACATGATGCACACTGTAAATTTAATCAAACACCAAATCTCAGGTTTTTCTGTTGGTGCAAAGCATCACATGGCATAGATTACAAACCTAAGCTATGGTGGATTCAAGCAAAGTCATCACTAACATACCCAACTTACAAATGTAATATAAAATCAATGGGGTCATTTTAAAACAAAATCTCAGTTTGAAGTTTTTCATTTTGATTGTTGCTCCATGTGTGATGTGAATTATTTCAGATTCTGTGACATTTGCTCACTCAGTGCTTTCAATGAACAGTCAACAAACGCTTCATCTTTATTATTTTCTTTGTTGTAGTCTGTACCAAGTGCTGAACCATCACTGACTACAGGCACACCACAACTCTTCAGCACTACTCACCTACTGTTGCAGGTCAGAGAATTAATGGTTCTCTTCTATGCAGAAACTATGCATTGCTATTTTGATGCAGGTTTGTAGCTGGTTGTCTAACGCAGCAGCCTAAGAATCCATGGCCAGGGTTTGATTCCTGGATGTGACAGAGTGACAGGCAGTTTTTCAGTTCTTCTCAGTCAACACTTCTACAGACTCTTCAATGTCAGTCTCGCATTCTAGTGCAAAGCATACACTAAAACCACTGCACATGCTAAAGATCCCATGTCCATCTTTTTATTTGCCCTGATATAACCGGACTGGTGGACTGGGTGTAAAACACCAACTTACTTACCATCTTTTGATAAGAGAAGGCTCAATGACTGGTGGAACAGAAACACAGGACCAGGTATAATAGCAGCAGAATAATCAAAGTGATGATTGTGGCCACTCTTAGATGGAAAAAGAAGAAGCTGGAGCTCCTTTTCTTGCACTAACTTCAATCAGATCAGTTTTGTTTATCCACTTAGTACAGCTTAGATCAGCATAGCATCCTAGTACTCCACAAAGACCATGTGTACAACGTCCTGCCTCTCAGAAGTTTCCCCAATGCTGCCTTTGAAACAATTTCCCAAATGCTGCACATGTTTTATTATGAAACGTGTTGAATGTTTTTATGTAACTGTAAATGACGAGCCAGAAGGCAAATATCTCTACAGAGGGACAATAAAGTTGAGCTGTACTGTACCAATGTTAGTCTCACGTATGCTGGCCTAATTTCAGCTTTCATAGCAGATTGTACCTGTCAGCTGCCATCTCTCAGCCTCTCTCCACAAGATGATCAATGGTGTGATGTTTGTAATTTCATGGTCAACTGACACTGATGGTCAACAAGGAAGATCTACCATTAAGACGGAGTCATTAACAGTTGCTATCAACAGTCAACAAGGAAGATCTACCATTAAGACGGAGTCATTAACAGTTGCTATCAACAGTCAACAAGGAAGATCTACAAAAAAGACTGGGTCAAACAGGAGGATGGAGTGTGACCTTGAGCTGGCCCGGTTTATTTTCAACAAATCTGAAACATAACAAAACAGACTTTATTCATCAGCAGCCATCACATAAACCCTTCAACTAGTTCAAGTCCAACATTCTGATGAGACAAACAGTGACTTGAAACCAACCTGACAACACAATTCAGTTCAATTCAGTAACACCATATTCATCCCACAAGAGGCAATTCCATCTGATGGACTCAACAAATATTTAAACAATGAGAACAAGAACAGACAAAAAGTATAAACAAACAGGTACACAGGCACTACTCATATAGTTATAGCAACAACCAACTATTAATAAAAGCGTGAACCTTTGACATAAAAATACAGTTTGGTGTGCTGTACAGAATTCAAATATAAACTACATCCATGTTGACAAAGCTCCAGCAGAAAACGACAATAGCAAGAACTACAAGCAATTCAAATCAGAAGTCAACTGGCAAGACCTACATTACACATGCACATACTCATATAGTTATAACCAACTATTCTTTGTAAGTGCAACAAGAAGCTGCTGCCCCACTGCAAACAATGATACAATTTGATCAAATCAGATCACATCACCAAGCATAATTTAACAACTATGAATACATTTAAAAAGAGAGTTAAATGTCTACTTGTAAAATTAACTACACACACACACAGAGCTTTATTGCCAAGTGACAAGAATAATGCACAAGGATTTGCTTGACAGTACCAAGCCTGGTACACCCACTCACACATTCATGCCAATCATTAAAAGAAAAAGTTATCGCACAACAAAAGAAAACACTGGGATAAAAAGTTGCACTCTGGTAAATAAAAGATTAGAACCAACATCAGTCCTATGCACATTAAGTGTGGCATTATTTCTTAGAGAAAAAGGCAGCAGTAAACATGTCCAATAAAAATAAAATTGCCTCCACATAGGCCTACCTAGTAAAAATTGTTTTGTCCTACAAAGTTCGGCTACTGGTAATAATGATGATAATCTACAATGAGCTAACTGACCTGACCTGACCTAACCCAGGGCTCCCTATCACCTCCTTATTAACCCCACCTCTAACCCCCACTCAGAGCATCCCTGCTGTGACTACATAAAACACAGCAGACACAGGAGTGGGCCTAACTGTGTAGCCCACCAATGTAACTAGCCTGTTACACCTTTGGAACAATACATGCATTACACACAACATGTGGGGTCAGGAGAAGCCACTCTGGATGAAAAGCCAGACAACATTTGAAGAAGGAAGTAAAAAAGCTAGTGATCGGATCAAAATGAATGGAAATGAAGGAGACAGTGTGTGTTCAGCAGTTCTGAGTTGTGAAAAAGACAAAGAAAAGAGGGATCACAAGTGAGCCGCTGCAAAGGGTGATGGAACACTGGGGTGCAGGACTGTTGTGCAGCTGCAGTTGACCCAAAGGTCCAGTCAGTGACACTGACTGGGGATGCTATCACCATATTGATATGTATAATAATAATAGATCATTTATATATTATTATTAAGGTCACCTGTCATTTGTGGCTAAAGCAAAAGACCAGTAAGAGAAGAAAGTTTACTAAAGCATGTTCTTAACTGGGCGAATGTTTGTCGAACGCACTTTGGACACTTCGACAAACTATGATTTGTTTCTTAATTGAACTTTTAGTTCGCTGAATATGGTTTGGACAGTCCAAACTTTACTTCATTCTCAACTGGCTTGTAATGAGATGCAAGCTTCGGCCCGAACTTGCAGCAGATGCGCAGCAGACAGCATGATCGAAAATGTAGGCTAAAGTCAAGTCAATATACTTTCACCATCCCTCACAGGGTAAGTCAACTAACTACTATCTCATTCTGGGTCTCTGAGAGGTGCTCCCACAAGTCAACAAATAAACAAATTCCCTCCGAAGTGAGTGATTTTTGTTTTTTCTTCATCAACAGGAGAGCTCTGCTCTCAGCCAATCAGAGGCAATGATCATCAAATAGGGTAAATGTTCCCAGAACATGTTGAGTGAAGCTTTTTAGACCCCGAATATAGCTTCAACGAATACTTCCAACTAGGTTCGTAAAGAAAAGTTGGCCCAATTAAGAACCAACTAGCTTTGCCGAATACTTCCAACTAGGTTCGCAAAGAAACATTCGCCAAATTAAGAACGGGCTTAATACACACGATCATCAGGGTATATACACCCCTCCCACTCCACATTTTGTACAATTGTCAAAATGTAATGGATTGATTGTTGGTTAGTGTGTATTTGTGTAAAACATCTACTGCTAACCAAATGAGTATCACAAAAAGTAAGCCAATATGATTAAAGGCTTAGTCTAACAAGTAAATATATAACACTAACCGATGAATTAAGCGAGAAAACAGACATACACTTTTACACTCAACAAACAAGCAAGCAAGAAACAAGCAAGCACTTTCAAATTCTACTTGTAAGCAAGTTACATCACACATCATTTTGATCTGATCAAAACAGCATTTATGCAGACAATAACACAGAACTACACAGTATCTACAGGCAAAGATGTGCAGAGAATAAAAGTATGGCCGATGAAAAGTTCATCTTGGCCTCAAGCCCGGGACAAGGAGTTCTAAGCAGTATCAAATAATGCTTACAACAACTGGAATCAGAAGTCCTGTCCATAACCACAAAAGAATTTCACAAAGGCCTGGAAGATCAGTACTTTCGACATTTGTTTGAAGTCAGATTTTATGTAGGACATGTCTGTGTGACTGTCACCACAGTTGAGAACAGTTTTCACTTCCTTTACAACCATTATACATTCATAATTGAATTGTTATATGTTTGAAATTATGGACCATGTCATTATCTTCAAGACTGTAACAGCAGCATACCTGCACTGTTTCTATTCACAATGACCCACCTGTAATTGGCAGAATCCAGGTAAGCTGCCATGGCAGGTCGAATCCTTGCTACACCATGCTGACTGTGTCTGCCACGTCCCGTGATGACATACAGGTGCCGGCGATTGGGGACTGGCTTCTGTTGAAGTTCTGTACACAAAGCAAGGAATGCAACAACAAAGGCATCCTTTGATATCTGCTTGAATTGAGGCACTTTGTTGCAATGAGTAGTTCACTTTCAGTTTCACCCAGATATGTAAACAGTGTAGTGCACAACAACAACAAAAACAACAACAAAAAGATCTAGGCGGTGTAACTTTACAATGGACTATGTGTAGTGCATGGTACAGGACATTAACTGAGTTAAATTTTCTTTACAATGCTAAATAATGGTTGGATTGTTAACAGCCCTCTGATATCTTTTTATGTGGGTGGGTGGGGGGAAGGATGGGGGGGGGGCTGTTATTATCCAAACTTCTGTAAGTAAGGAAGTAAACATGGTGCTTAACATCCACAGAAACCATAAGGTTTATTAGGGACGGGGAGAATGGGGGTATGGTGGTGGGGGAAGAGGGAGAGTATAAACCTATCGCTACACTGTCATCACCAGAATGACCTGCATTAAGATGGGCAGCGATGAGAGCCATTTTAATGTTTCGTTAATTGTGAGGGACAGTCACAAGACCATGTCCACAAACCACAACTTTTGAAGAGAAAGGAGAGCCAAAGCGGTATCAAACCGCAGTCCTTCGGCTTACCAGCCTAACGCCTTAACGCTAGGCCAAACCGGCTGTCACCAAACTTCTGTTACAGCTGTAGCAGATGAAGGACCCTCACAGTCCTGTGTCAGCATGGCCAGTGGAAGACTGGTGTCCTGGCGCAAAAGCACCCTGCTTTTTGTTCTTCTGCCTTATTGCTGAGTATGATGAGTCTGCACCACAGGCAGTGCCTCTAGAAGCAAACCTAGCCACACTTCACTAGGCAAACCATTAGAAATGTTACAAAATATAGTACTTATGTGTGTAAACACCCTTGTGAGCAGCATTAACATAATGCAGATGCACTTTGATGAGCTGTGATGTACAATTTTGGGCCTTCCTAAAAAACTTATATTAAAAAAAAAGGTCAGGAACAGTCACAAAAAAGACATTATTCTCAAAATAAACATTATATTTTCAACATACTACCACTGTAACGGCAAAGAAAACATGCAGCCACCTTAGTGTGATGCTAAAACCACTGCTGTAAGGGGTCAGGAAAAAAGGGTCTTGCTCTGTCCAGATCTGTTGTTTTAATTAATTGATCACTGTTACATGCTGCTATTCTCTGCTCCTGAGCAGACTCACTGTGCCTTTGTCACATGTGATTTCCTCAACGAGTGACTGTAGCCTTTTACAGCATGTTTTGAATATCCACTGAAGTGGTGTATTTACCGCACTATTTGGTTGTTACATGGCTGGTGCCACGTAAAACTTCTGCCATCGCAGCACATGTTTTGTGTACACCAGGAAAGCTTGCTCATTCAGTCAAATTCACAGTCCAGAAACACTGTCTTAATGTTGCTGACAGTGACACACAGGAAGGTAATGTGAAGTAATGAAGTCCACATCTTATCCATGCATATATTGGAGAGTGACAGAAAAATGAGTACCCTTTTCTTTGTCCTCTATCACCCGTTTCAGTGCTGCTACAGCCTCATCAACGTGAAGTCCATGCAGGTCAAGGGTCATTTCCTGATCAAGCTTATCTTGCCTGAAAAATCACACTTTTCATAAAAACATAGAGTAGGCAGCACTGTATACCCATGCACAAAAATCAAACTGACTCTTGTCAAAGCTGTGTCTCTAGAAAGTAAACCAATTTTCTTGAGGAGAAGAACAACTCACCTTCATAACTGTAAACGGGGTACCATGGATACAGAAATTAAAGGGGAACAAGAACCACTCACATTCAAAAGTCTATAATGGGGTACCACGGATACAGAAATTAAAGTGGAACAGAAGTAAAGACATAAGTGGGCCTGAAATAAATAATGAAGTGCCCGTACAATCAACTGCAAGTTTCATTTGGTTGTTCTATCAATATTCAACCCCCTCCCCCCACCCCCATTTACATTTTTCCCTTAAAATTTGAGCTCCTCACAGCACAGCCATGCAGGTTCACTCTTCACAAACGGAAAGTAAAAACTGGTTAGCTTTTGCCACACATTCTGCCTTGTTCATGACATCACTGACACAGACCATCGGCCACAAAATGGCAGCACTCATGGGCATATTTGTGACTTTCGCATGTCAGTTTTGAACACAAAGGATCAAAATTTGATTAGAAAACTGCTGCGTGTGTGGTTTTTGTATATTCCTCTCCCATCAGTAGAGCACATGAGGCTTGCTTGTAACGATTTGTCTTCACAGTCCCCTTTCTGACAACCTTGAGCTACCAACAGTCCTCTAACTCTGAAGTAGGACTCCATACAACGCTTAGTATACTTCACATAATGACCAGGAATTCTGCCACTGTCAGTTCTACCTTCCTGATTAGTTCAACTGCATTGCCCACCCCTCCCCATCCTCTTCTGACATGATGTGACAGGAACAGTGAATATGATAACTTTCATTTCTGCTTTCTACATGTCACTGTGATATAATGTCCAGATCATCAAAATGGGACAAACCAGTATAGTTCAATAAAGTTTACCATCACACAGTTTGAAAGGACTCACACTGATTGTACCCTCCTCCCAATCCCCTCAACAATAAAACACACAAAGCTTTAAAAAAAAAATCCCACCCAAATACTGATGAGCCTTGAACACAATACCTCGTTTCCAACATTTTTTCTGATGCCCTCATGTTGGCTTCCTTCATCATCTTAAAGTGGTTTTGAGCCTGAAATGAACAAGCATATTTTTTTTTACACATCTGCCAGCTTACACACCTTGGCGTCAGCCTTTACATTACAGAGCAGTGCATATCAGCGAGGTGATAAGTCTTCAACAGCAGTTCCTGTTCCACACAGGATGAATAAAACTGATAGAGACACACATGCATAATGACAATTATGTTTGTCAGATGTCACAAAAAGCTATTTCTCAACCGGGGTGAGTGCCAAGCAATAACAAATGAGAACAACACAAATGTCAGACTTCTTGAGGTATGAAACTGTATCTGCAAATTTAACATGGACACACAAATTCTATAGCTCTTCAGATTCATTACATTAAACCCCATACACACACAAATGCAACTTTTGAAAACAAAAGCTCACTCCCCCCCCACCCACCCCCCATGCAGCTACATTATCATCACCTGGAGAAAAAAAAATCAAAAACATCTTTCACTGTAACATGATTTCAGAAATTGAAGTCACGTATAATTATGTGTACCTTCTGGGAATAGAAGCTGGCAACATCTTTCATGCCTCTGCGGTGTGCCTCCTGTGCCTTGGTGAAGCAGTCTCTGCGCATGTAATGGTGCACTGATGCTTCCCGACGCAGCTCCTGGTAGTCCAGGTCTGGACTGTCCCAGGCATCAACACGCTGGTACTGCTCCCCTGTCTCTTCAGAGGAGCACTGTAATCAACATCAGCATTATTGTTTCAGAACCTCAAAATGGAGAGGTATGTACTATACGCAGCAACAGAAGCTCTGAGATGAGGAAAGAAGAAAAGATGGAATGCTTTGTCATCAGAAAAAGAAAGACCAGGAAAAGCACAAACACAAAGACACACACTTAGGACCTGTTTACACTTTCCGCATAGTGGGCAAAACTTGAGCCACAAATCTTTAAATTCTCATTATTGTCACAGGATGGCTGTCAGTGACTATACCTGGCTCCCATCTAATAAAGTCACCTGGTCTCTCAGTGTGCTGATTGTCTGCACCATCGTCTCTCAGTGTGCCGATTGTCTGCACCATCAGGCCGTTTTCAGGGATTCTGATACCTCTTCTTTTTGGTCATGCAACCAGTGGCAATGTGAAATCTATTTCTGACCAGTAAAATCCAACATTCTGAAAAATGAGCACTTTTCCCAAGGTAGCCAGTAAATACTACTTCCCTGCATATTGTTCAGTTGTTCGATTAATTAATACAGATATTTTCCATTGGGTAACATGATAATGATAATTATCTCTCATTGCATACTATTCAACCCCCCCACCCCGCGAAACATTGTTTTGTTTGTTTTACTTCGCCTGACTGAAATGTTATGAATTTGATCTAATTTTTCCATGCAATCATGTAATCAGTGAAGTTGCAGCACAGACCTGAACACAGTACATATATATGTAGACAGTGATCGGACATGCAGTGGGCAGTTTACATCTGAACAGTGTCCAGCAGATGGCTGCTTTAAATGGGTTAGCCCACAGGTGCAAAGAAACTGTTATGGGCCCTTAGACACCCACCCACACACTCTTTTTCATTTGCTTCAGATTTGTCCATAGTCTTTCAAACTACATTTGGCATTCAGCTTTAACTAGTGGTGGAACTGTGTCTGGGGACTTTCAGACAACAATGAGCAGTCTAAATCTATGCAGATGGGGCTGATGCTGAAATAAAACGTTCAGTCATGCAGAACAGCAGAGCTGTTTGTTTCAACTGTTTTCTGGATGCTTAAGGATTTAAACATGATTATGTTTGCACATAATCACATGCTCGTTTGCACACGCATCAAACTGCACGAGACACAAATGAGCCAGAAATAAAGGAATGCAAGTGGCGTACCACATCCCCAAAGCCCCATTGCTGTGCAGCTCCACCTGCAGTGGAGGTGAGAGAATGAGTGTCCCCTCCTCGAGTTGATGGCATCTCCAGTTTGTGAGAAACAGGCTGTTTTCCCCCTAATGCTCCTTCGATGACTCTCACTGTTGTCTCCAGGCAGTAACTGCAGCACAAGAACACCCAAAACCATGTTAGCCACTCTGTGTTGGGTGTTCAATAAAAGACAATGTCTGTTCAGTACTAATGGTGATTTAGTAGGTCATATTCTGAACAACAGCAGCAGTCCTGCATAGTGCTATTAAGCCACACACCGCTTCCGAATAAAACAAACAGTTCTGCGTTTTTGTCTAAGTTAACGTAAAATACTGACAGCATGCAGGAAATTTGTGGTCCTTTCAGTTTTGTGTTCGCAGCACTACACTGCCAATTTAATGACAAAGCAGTGTTGTGAAATCAAACTGAAAACTTGCATGATCAAAATCAATATATATAAACACATCATCTTTCAAGCAAAACTTGCATTTTTACGCATGAGAAAGACAAAAAGACCACTGAGCCTTTTTCTTCAACTTTCTTATCACACACACACATATATGCACCAAGTCTGGAAAAAATCACCAAAAATGAACTGGGGGGAAAGGTACAAGAAAATGCACAAGAGAACCACATAAAAAAAATCTACCCATTGGATTGAAAGATTTCTTCAAGGAATCTCTCATCGATGCCTGGGAAGTGCTGTTGAAGTTTCTCACGCTTCAGCTTGGTTGCTATGGCAATGTGGTCACCTGTTGCTTCAAGCATTTTTGCCTGCAAAAGTACCAACAAGAACATTACTGAATCAATCAGCCCTCTCCCTCATGCACTTCATGATTCTTGCAGGTAAAATTTAACACTGAGAACTGTTGTTGCAGCAGCCAGCTAATATGAAAAGACATCAAAACTGAGATGGCTGACCACAAGTCAACCACCCTCTATCATATACTTGGTTGCAGTTACTAGTTAGTTACTTGGTATTCAGTGCCCAGTCAATCAATAACAACATATTCTCAATTCTGTCACTGTATCAGGGCAAAACATAATTGATCAAATCACAAGTGTGTGTGTGTGTGTGTGTGTGTGTGTGTGTGTGTGTGTGTGTGTGTGTGTGTGTGTGTGTGTGCATGCGTGTGTAAGCACTTTAAATAGTCTCTATGGACAAGATTTTGTGTTTTATAAATACTTTTTTTATTATTATTATTATTAAATGTGGTAACTGGCCAACAATACTATGTTTATTGGAACACCTTCTCTCACACCTCAAGAACACACACACACACACACACACACAAAACAACAAAACACCCAGTGACCACAGTCAGCAACAAAGACAGCAAATTTCTCTCACCTGTTTCTCATGTTTCCGCTGCTTGTCCATCTCCTCATCCATGATGTCTTGCAGGTTAACTGGCTTGCTGCTAGGTCTAAGGTGATGGGGTGCCTGCTGACTACGGACGCTGACATGACTGCCACTGACTGGTGCACGCTGTTGCCAGGAATATGGGGAGAACTTTGTTGTCTGTGGGGTTGCCAAGGCAATACCCTCCAGGGTTCGGTCCACTTCTTCTTCATCCTGCAGCCACTGGGCCAACGCCTCATCTGAGACAAGGAAGAAGAATCAAAACAAACAGCTGGTTTTAGTGATTATTGTGAATGGTGTCCACTCTGACATGTCTCCTTCCATTCCGCAACCGGTTTGAACTTATTCAAGCTCAGCTTCAGCAACAACAGCAGCAAGAACACAACAACAACAACATGCACTGTGAGGCATATGCACACAGAGTAACACACACACACACACACACACACACACACACACACACACACACACACACACACACACACAGAGAGAAACCTGTTTAGAGGTGTCTTGACTCCACCCTTCAGCATGTTTGCAACCATTGTATTCTTGACAACAATTGTAAGAGCAGCAGAAAAACAACGAATAAAACCTTGGTCAGATAGCCGTGCAGTGGCAGAAGCACACTGTTTGGTTACAGGCACCAGCTAAAGGCAGAATCAGCGATGCTGAACATTCTGGCTGCAACACAAGTTTAATGCGGGGTCTCTCTGTCAGTATGTGAAAAGAATTCATGCGTCAAAGTCTACTTTCAGGCTTCTGCTGCGACATGAAAACCTCATCAGGTGCAGGACACTGACCAGCATGCCAGTTTTTGAGACCACAGAAGCAACCCTGATTAACCCAGCTTTCTCAAATTCAGCAGATGTTGCATTTATTACAGTAGCAAGTAAATTAAAGAATACAGGTACCTTATACAGCACTCTGCTGACAGAAATGATTGTAATTTCATGGTCTGAACTCTGATTCAGACATCCAGAAATACAAAAGTAATTGTCAGCTAAACTTAAATGACCACTGCCCAAATCAATTTTGTGGAAATGGTCAAAATACTGAGACAAGTATTACATAGTATAGTTCAAGGATACAAAGAATAGGCAAAGGTGAAGTTCACATTCCCCCCCCCCCCCCCCCCCCCCCATCCATTTTTTACTGCCTGGTTCCCAAATGAATCTTGCAATTCTGCAATGATCTATGCTTTGATCTGGAGGCCAAATAACCAACTGTAATCATCCTTTTTGCTATTACTTCTGTATTTTGCATCCCGAAAAGTAAGGGGGTGGGGCATGATCTCCATCTTTGCCCAAAGAATATTTTTAATATAAATGCATCTGTGCTGAAGGAAGTCTTGGACCCCCCCACCCCACGCCCAAAAAACAACAAATAAAAGAAACAAAAAATGCCAGCACCACATGATACAGAAGCTACTGATAACAAACAAATATATAAAAATGTGACAAGCGGTGCAGGTACCTTCTCTGAGTTGTCTGGTTCTCTCATCCTCTGAACCCATAAGTTGTGTGGAAAGGGACTGTGCCAGACACTGATACAGATGGTGGGCAGTGATGTGGTCAAGGTTAACTGTCAATGATGCTGCACCTGAAGCAGATAAGATAGTCCTCTGGTTTTAACAATAACACATTCAGCTGATATCAATGCCATTGTGGGTAAAGCCAGGCACCGACAGTGATGATGAGCAGTGACATCATCAAGGTTAACCATCAATGATGGTGGTTTGATACTGCACCTAAAGGAAACAGTCCCTCACAGTCACATAGTTCCATACAGTACACTAAGCCATGAACAACAGCGAGTTCCACACCGAGTTTGAAGCCCTGCCCTGTAAGCTTACGATCTGACCACCACACTGTATGGGTAAAATCACTAAGCTTTCTAAAACTGAATGCTTTTGGGCCGAGTAAGATGCATGAGTTTGAAAGTAGTGGATATTTCCCACAAAATAAGTACAGTATTCTGAGTCCAAGATTATTATGATGTGAGAATTATACAGAGAATTTGTGATCTGACTTTTTTCAGTGAAAAAAGCCCAAACAATCCTCATCTCTCTCTCTTTGTGCATTCTCCTCTTGGACCATATGTACGCATTTTTGCCCTAATATACACACAGTTTCCTGCATGTTGAAAACAGGAGCATTTTCTTCTCCTGGGTCAACTTTCTGTGCTGACTCATTTCAGTATCTGTTCCATCCCTGTGTTACCACAGCAGCGTGTAAAAGATCGCAGTCATTTGGCCAAAAATGAAGGTGGCATGTTACAGCTAAACACACATGCACCCTGCTTAGTACCTATGTGGCTTTGAATGAAGTGATACTGTAAACTTGGTGCATGGTTCTATGGTGTACAGAGAACTTGTGCTGAGATGGCAGTAGTTTCACATGGCACTAACCATGTAACAACCAAATAGTGCTGTCAGTACATCACTCTGGTAGCTATTCAAGACTACAATTATACAAAGGCTACAGTCATTCAAAATCACATGCAACATGGGTGCAGTAAGTCTGCTTCTGAGCAGAGAATAGTGCTTAATTATAAAAGTGATTACTACTACCACTACTAATCTACTGGTATGCATTACTAAAACAGAACTAAAAGTTCATTTGAAATGCAGTCTCACCTTTGTTTGGAATAGGCAGAGTTCCAAAGAGTTCCTCCAAATTTCTGACCAGACCAGCTGGGAGTGGCAGTGCCAGATCCCCCTGAACAAGTTGTGCCTCGCTGTCTGGCAGAGTGGAGTCACTTGCTGAAGCCACAGGAAGAGAGCTGGAGGTATAACTCCCCAACACCCTCTCTGGTCTCCTGCCTTCATTCTGCGGCTCTGCTCTGACCTCCCCAGCAAGCACAGATGGAAAGTCCACCACAGAGCTCCCTTCAGATGACTCCTTGGAACTTTCAGACGAAGGGACTTTGGGCTGAGGTTTCCACCGCACATCATCAAATCTTTTAGAAGAGGTGGATGACGTGAACATATCGTGGGAGAAATGATCAGAAAGATCTATGTCAGTGTCCGAGTCTGAGTGGATATCATCAAAACTGATGGATTGGATCCTCTGCGATTCTGTGCTCTCGATCCTCTGCAGGCGCTGTTCACTGCTGTTGATGACCTGCTGCTGGATGTCTGTGTTGGTTTGGTGTACCAGGTTCATGCACAAATCCATTAACGTTGGCGGTGCAGAAATCCTCTCATTTTTGCCCTCCCGAGCCACTGCTTCTGCCATCCTGGGACTGGAGCTTTCGGCCTGGCTCCTGTGCTTGGCCATCTCCTTCTGAAGCTGGTGCTTGTCATGTGGAGTGATGGGGTTGGAGATTCCCCACTCGAACATAAGCTCCACTGCCATGCCCACATCTCCGTGACACACCTCCAGCACCTCGTTGAGGTGGGCCTCTGCCACCCCAGGGAAGCAGCTGTACAGCCAGTCTGCAGAGGGCTGGCAAGTGATGTCCACTGTTGTGCTCTTGTCAAGCTTGAGCTTCTGGCCATGGCTCTTGGATGATAGGATTGCTGCACCGGTGCTGGCTGCACAAATGTAATCCTCACTGGCCACCAGGAACCGATATCCATCCTCTGCTTTTTGAGGGGGATATGCCACTCCCTCTGACACTGCGCCAAAGTCTCTCCCTTCCGTCTGTGTGGAGATGGAGGGACAGTCTGGTGTGGTGGTAGCCAGTGAAGTTTGTGCTTCCCCTACCTCCCTGCCCACGCCTGCATTGAGGTCTGGAATCTGCCTCTCTGGCCCAAAGCTTTTCCAACTGTCCAATTTCAGTTGTACTGTGATGCTGTCATCGAAGAACGGGATGGCTGGGGTCCTGTGTTTCTTCCTCCGCACTTTTCGGCGGGAAGAGGCTGGACATGAAGATTTGCTGGTCTCCACACCCACTCCACATGCCAGTTCTTTGTCGAGGGATGATGACCTGCTGTGCTCTGAGTTGGGCACATCAGTCGAGCTGGATTCAGGGGTACGTTTTTCAGCTGACGTTGCATGTAAAGCTGTTAACACGCCTGACTTTGAAGGATCTTCTTCACAGCACTCATCCTCAGAAGAAGAACTGTAGAGGACCAAACGTACTGATCTCTCAACACCACCCTTCTCTTTCTGAAGATTAGTGGTAAAGGATACCTTAACCTCACCCCCTGCTCCTTCATTATTCTTGGATGTTTCTATGCTCAGTCCTTCAAAGTCAAAAGTGTCTGGAGTCTCAGTTTGGTCTTTGATTTCAACAGGCTCTGGCTGTTTGGCTTCCCCTGTCATATCAACAGCTTTGTGCACCTCAGTCTCTCCTGTCATATCAACAGCTTTGTGCACCTCAGTCTCTCCTGTCATATCAACAGCTTTGTGCACTTCAGTTTTTCCTGTCATATCAACAGGTTTGTGCACTTCAGTTTTTCCTGTCATATCAACAGGTTTGTGCACTTCAGTCTCTCCTGTCATATCAACAGCTTTGTGCACTTCAGTCTCTCCTGTCATATGAGCAGCTTTGTGCACTTCACTTTTTCCTGTCATGTCAACAGGTTTGTGCACTTCAGTCTCTCCTGTCATATCAACAGGTTTGGGCACTTCAGTTTCTCCTGCCTCCTGTTTTGAGGGGACAGTTTCTTCACTGACCTGAACAGAATCAATTCCAGTCTCTTTGATGTCAGCAATTTCTGAAGCTTTTGCGTCTTCCACTTCAATGCCCACGGCCTCTGAAGGATTTGTTTCTAACATGCTGCTGCCAGCAGACCTGGCAGAACTAGTTCCTTCCTCTTGAGAATGTGCTCCAGTCAGCGCCACATGCTCTTCCCCGACAGCTATTTTACTCTCAACCGTCACGTCACTTCTGCTGCTGCTGTCGCTGGCTGTCTGCCTCTCTGTGCCTGAAGTGGAGCTGGAGTCTTCGCTGACATCTCTCTTGCTTCTGTCCTTCAACTCAGCATCATCACCATGGTCAATCAAAGCAGTTTTGCCCTGGATGCCTGCCTTATCAGACTCACTTCTCCTGGAAACTCTGGGTGGTCTTTCACGCCTTTGAGGCTTTGGGTTTTCCCATAATGCCTGTTCTCTTGGAGCTGCCAACACTGCTGCAGAATCTACAGTTTTTGATGCTGGGTTCATGTTCCTTTCATTCGTTTGCTTATGTGTGCCCAGTAATGGGAGCTCCTGTGAAACTGAATTTAATGAAGGTTTGAATGGCAAGGTTCCATCAGCAGCATCACTATTCCTTTCAGTTATGTTACAGACTGGCAAACCATACTCATCGTTTAGTCGAGGTGTCTCTGACAAGTCCATTCTGGCGATGTCAGAAGCACAATTTAAACCAACTGGCAAACCATACTCATGGTTTAGTCGAGTTTTCTCCGCTACATTAGAAGCAGAATTTATACCATTAGAAGATTCACCAAAACCTTTATTACCCAAATCCTCCTTTTTAGTAATTTTACCGCTGATTACATTACCGTGGCTAACTTTACCATTATTGTTATTCTTACAACTTTTTAAATAGTTTTTAATTTCCAGTCTCTCACTGTCCGTCAGGTTAGCCATGAAAAGCCAGGCTTCGATCTCTTCCTCTCCTGCCCCTTCTTCCTGTAGCTTAACACAGTGGTCTCTGATTCCAGTAAGCTCATTCTGGGAGCTCCTTTTAGCTTTCTTCTTGGCGCCCTTCCGTGCTTGCTGAGTTGGCTTGTTTGGTGGGTGCTGAACCGCCACTCGTTTCAATGGTGCTTGCGCTGGAGAGTTCTTCTTCTTGCAGTCATTAGGCTGCGCTGCAGTTCTTGAACACAGGCTGGAAACAATAAAACTGGTTAGCTAGTAAAATGCCTCGATTATTTAATGCCCAACTAACCACAAAGATCAAACTAGGGCAAATAAAAAATACACATGCATAAAAGTTTGATCCACCATTCACAACACGCATTACTACAGTGATTCAGGATCCACCAACCTAGCTAACTCAGCAACCTGAGAAGGGCACCAAGAAGAAAGCTAAAAAGAGCTCCCAGAGAAAGACAGAGACTCAGACAGCAAAACACACAGAGAGGGCGAGAAAAAGCTAGAGAGAGAGAGAGCTAGAGAGAGAGACAGAGAGAGACACACACACAGAGACAGAGAGAACACCTAAACCACACAGCCACCACCTCCCCTCTCCTTTCCCTACACCCATAAACTTACTTCTTTTGTAGCTTCTTCTCCACATGTGCCATAAGGGAAGCAGTGTCGACTGTCTCATACCTGTCCTTCATTCTCTTAATGGAATCTATAGGCACTCCATGGATGTTACATCTGGAATGTATGCAGTGAATAATTCTGTGATTCTGCTATCCACAGAAGTAATAATAATATTAATAGATATCTCTTATAGAGTACCGTGTGTTAATAAAGACTGGGATGATAAATACAACATGTGCACAGATAGTATATGAAGCTTCTTGCCTCTTGCACTCCTAAAAGAACAACAACAAAACAAAAATCAAGCAACAAACAAAAACTAAAAAAACAGACCAAATACCAATTTTATGATCTACAAACAAAATATTGTACATGTTCAGTAATTATCTGCAAGCCTGAAACAAATTCTAAACACTTCATTTACAGCCTGAATCTCTAAAATGGATGCTCTTAAAAAATGGGTTGTGAGTGAAATTAGAAATGTATCCCACTCAGACATTTCACAAGGTTAGTTTAAGAACAACTGAAAGATGGTTAGTATGACTAGAATGAAAACTTGCACTCACTGTGCGTGAGGTTGTTAGTGTGTACATCACTGGCAATTAGGATGTACACATGTACCACACGCAACCCAGAGAAAAGTAACAGCTGAGAACTATTAATAACTTTGTTCAAAAGGAAAGAGATCTCTGTATAATTATGCTATTATTGCATCAGTCATACTTTAAAACTTTATGAACATCTCAGAAGACAGCACCAGCCACTCATGATAGAGTTTATTACAGAAAGTGACGTGGGTGACGGGATCATCGGTTGTCACCCAACACCTGACAGAGGCTAAAAACAGCAAAAGTAACAACATGAAAATGAGAAAGCTTGAAAACAAAGCACCCTCAACATACTTGGCCAGATGCTTGGGTTGAAAACTCCACGGTGTGTCAGGTTCGAGGACTTCTACAGTATAACCCCTGGAGTGTGCCTGTACAACAAAGACATGCTGTGTATCTCAAATTTAAGAAAAAAGATTTTGTCTGAAAATTGTTTTCTGTCCTTTGTTGCCAATTCTTTGATTCTTACCAAACATCCCCTTAACAAGCACAAAGTCCTCTACCTACAAATACCCTCCCCACCACACACGTGCAGACACATACATGCCCCCCTCCCCCCCCCCCCCCCCCAACACGGGCATAGACAGACCAAACAACAGACTCTCACATTAGTCACAAACACACAGTGTGCTTTGTTTTATGAAAGAAACACAGCTGAGCCAAACAGACACAAAAACAACCAACCATTGCGGCATAGGGAAACATCTCCCACATTGTGACATTGGTGTTGTCGACAATGACTGGTGTGACACCACCATCCAGTGCTTTCTGAACTGTAAAAACACAGTCAGTGAACTGTAAAAACATGCACAGACAATCATCTTTAAAAATGAGAATAAGTCCCTGCACACAAATGCACTGAGAGGAGAAGCTATTCACTGATTCAATAATAAAAACCAGTGTCAAATACAAATTACACTATAAATTATAATGGTTCACATTATAATATTTCATTTAAACATGTACATGTATGTATACATGTATAATTACTATAAAGCATGTAAAACATACATATATATATTCAATAAGGGAACTAAACGTTCAATATTGCACTGAGATTTCTTTTTAAGCACACAATGCATTTTGGAGGGCATCCCATTTTCCCTTGAAATTTAAAAACTTTTCTTCCATAAAACAAAGTATGATTATAACATAAAGCAAAACTGTTGCATAAAACTTTAACAGACTCAACAGATGATCAAGTAACCGACTGTTAATTTTACCTATGCCATGGACAGAAACCATGTGAAAGAGGAGGATTATATCAAGGATTACTTGCTACTTGACCAGCAACTTTCAATTATACGAATTTGACAGAGACACCTAAAATCTATTTTCTGCTTTACAACAATAGAAGTTAACACAGAAACTGTGACTGGTGAATAAGAAACTTAGAAAGGGAGGCAATTTCAGTAAAATGGGACAATGTTTCACCCATGCTCCTAAAATACAATGCAGCATTTGGTTTTACCAACAAACCTCTTTTTTTGTTCCAAGCATGTGCATCAGACAATTTTTCAGGGGTGTAGTCATACACATCACTGCCACTTTTGTAGAAAAAATCATCAGTGGAGAACACTTGTCCATCACCCTGAATTTGCCTGTACATTGAAAAGGCAAGACATAAGATTATTTATTGCACATGCTAAAGTATAGTAATAAAACTAAAGTATTATCTCTCTCTCTCTCTCTCTCTCTCTCTCTCTCTCTCTCTCTCTCTCTCTCTCTCTCTCTTATATATAAAATAATAATTAAAAATATATATATAGTGGCAATTTTATTTTATGTGATATGCACAGCTTGATGCCAGTGGGATTTTGTCTTTTTTTTTTAAATCTATGAATGACTTTTTACCAGGATGTTTATTTGCTGTTGTTGTAATTAAATGTTTTATGATTGGAATAAATGTGATGAGTGTAAATGGCACCACAAAACATTCCTCATGCAATCAGTGTATTGACACTTGGCAATAAAGTTATACTGTATTGTACTGAATGAACTAATAATATTGGTAATACAGGAATAAAAGAACATACATTTGCCTCTTGGCTGCACATTTTGTAAAATTTCAAGACCATTAGCCACATCCACACACACATGTATACATGCATGCACTCACACATGATGTCAGTACACATGCATGCACAACATGTATATATATGCATGCATGTGTGCACATGTATACATGTATGTATTTTATGGACAGGCAGCAATCACATCACAGGAACAAGCATCAAATTAATGTGACACAATGAGATAAAGAATTTAAAGTTGAAACAAGCATTAAAAGCACATACTATCACAGCAATAGTTATAGCTATAAGATGTATAAATAATACAAGTGCATAAAACTTTACTAAAATATAAAATGTCCTTTTTCATATTAACTTATAACTATTAGTATTACACACAGTGTAATAATAAAAACTCAACACATGTGACCCGTTCTCCTCACAGAAATGGGACAAAGTTACTGGGACAAGCTTGAGATAAGTGACAAACACAGCTAAGAGGTCATTTCTATTTTTATCACAATGTCACTTTTAATATTTTCATGTTTTTGATAATTTTCACTAGGTATCTATATTTATATAATATATATATCTGTATAATATATATTATATCTCTCATTTATATGACATACCTTGCTAGATGTGACTTTCCACTGCCAGGAAGGCCTCTCATGAGGACCAGGAGTTTGCATCCATTCCGGATGTGGCGCTCAATTGTTTTAACAGCTGGGCTCTTCTTGCTCAGGTCAGAGGCCCTGGGGCTTTGACTTGGTGAAGTAACTGGTGGTGGGTATGCTCTCAGCACTGAACTCTGTGCTGCTGCAGAGTAGTTCAGTGACCTTGTTGATCCATCCTGTTTTCCCAATGCAGACTGAAAATGTTGTCTAGGGGGCAGGTAGAGGTTGGGTCCCGCAAATCTGCTGAAGGTCCCATTCTGAGGATGTGGCAGACTTTTCAGACCTAACATTCTTGCCACTGGTGGATCAGGCTGGTCTGAGGCAGAAGAGTATCTACTGCACTCATTCAGTGGAGAAACTTCCTGCTGGTATGGTGGCCTGAGAGTGCAGAGCCCTGGCTGTGGTGAGAAGTCAGAGAGAGGGGCGGGCGGGAACCTCGGTTTGAATTCTGGAGCATCCACTGAAAGTGCCATGTCTGTCAACTCATTTGCTGAGTTGCTGCAAGCAATTGTTCCAGATTTGATGCTGCCTGTCCTCGAGCAAGTCTTTGTCTCAGTTTGAGTTTCATTACTCTGTGCCCAGTCACCAAAAGAAACAGGTGAGCTATGTGCCTGCTGCCTGGATGAAAAAGCTGGAAGTGGAACTGGGGTAAAACTGCCAGCATTCATCTGGGTTCTTGTTGTGGCCAGACTTTCACTGTTTAACGACACTGAAATGTCACAAGAAGATGATGCAACAGAACTTTCCATAAACCTTGTCCAACTGTTCAAATTCTGTTTATCTTTCTGAAGGTTACTGTCACTTTGCTGACCTAGATCAGCATACTGGACTCTGCCTGATAATGCAAAATCACTGCCAAAAGGCACACTGTCTTCTGCAGCTAGCAGAGGCAGGTCAATGGCCTGATCAAATTTATTGTAGTCATAGGTCATATACATGTCAGACGTAAACTGTCTAGGTTCCACTCCTGTGCCTGTGGCAGTCATTTCTGATTGTGAATCAGTGTGGCTTTGCATGGAGTCTGCAGCTTCCTGTGAGACTTCTCTTCTGTGTTTTTGCACTGGCAGTGCATCATCATCACCTTGCTCAAGCAGATCACAGGCAATGATGTCCAGACCTATTGGGTCAGATATGACAGGTGTTGGTACTACATCGGCATCAAGCTGACAAAGCTTTTCTACAGCATCTGCCTCTGCAATGAAACAGGGTGAGTTGCGTCACTTGAGAAACTCAACATTAATACTCTTAACACTTTTAATAGTCTTACTCCATGTGGTAGAAAGTGAGCTCTACCAACTCTGGACAGTTAAGTACTCTTAATTGCACAATGCAATATGGGTATCATAATAATAATGTACTCTTTTATACACATTCATGTACATGCTATTTCTCCAAATTGGAGCATATATATATATATATCTCATTACTGTGATTACAAAGCAAAGGACCAAAAACAAAAATGCAGTCAAAACAAACTTTTGTAAGCTTGTGTTTACACACACACACAGTCAATAGGAGAGCTTGAAGAGGTGAGATTTCAAAGATGATCTGAAAGATATGAGTGTTTGATGGTCCAATTTTGCAAGGGAGACTGTTCCAGGCAGATGGTACAGCACATGGAAAGGTCTGTCCGAGTGTGTGTGCACAGAGGAATAAAAAGAATGGAAGTATCTGAAGAAGAGCATAGCTGACAGATTATAGACAGATGCTGTCAAGTTAAGGCAGTTGCAGCACAGGGAAGTGTGTTTGTTCTGTATTCATAAATCAACGGGCAGCCAACAGAGAGAAGCAAGATGAGGAGGATAACTTTCACAGGCAAACCCAACTTAATTTACAGCCATAGCCTATATATATATATATCATTATCAGTATATGGCTATAGTTACAGTAACCTGATGGCAACTACAGTACATGTATGACCCAAAAGGCAATGTTGTTAAAACTTAAACCAAGAACTCACTGAAAGCAAATGATTCTGAACTGTTGAATAAAACTGGTGGATGAAACTTGAAGGCATGGTCTGTCTTGTCTCAGTGTGCACTGTGCTCAGTGTAAGTAAACATGGTGCTTAATCAGTTAATGTCAACAGAAACCACATGGCTTATCCGGGACAGGAGACGGGGGCATGTAGCATGGAGGTGGGGGAAGAGCGAGATTATATATAATACATACTTATCGCTACACTGTCGCCACCAGAATGACTCCTGCATTAAGATGGGCAGTGATGAGAGCCATTTTGATGTTTTGTTGATTGTGAGGGACAAAATCACAAGACACTGTCCACAGACCACAACTTTTGAAGAGAAAGGAGAGCTGAAGTGGAAATATAAATTGAAGTTCCTCTGCTTACCAGCCTAACGCCTTACTGCTAGGCCAAACTGGCTCACACTCAGTGTCTAATCTGGCACTCAAATATATCAGGAACACATTAGATGACTAGTTATGATGATAATAATAATAGATTATTTACGGTGTCCCGTCTCATTAGAGCCTGGAGCACTTACAAAGACATAGGACTGCACTAATTTGATCACACACACATGATGTTGGTAGAATGACAGAAAACAACAGATCAGTATGCAGTTCCAAGAAAAGAGGTGGGTTTTCAGTTCTGACTTAAAAGAAGAGAGTGAAATCGAATGCCTGACAGAGAGAGGAAATAAGTTCCAGATCACAGGTCAGATGTACTGAATGGATCTCAATCCTTGACATGATCTACTGAAGGCGGTCACTCACTAGTAGAACAGTGAAAGAACAAGCAGGAGGAGGTCATTAATTTAGTGGTTTGCTACACATCTCTCATTGCCCCTAAAACATCAAGTGTTCCACCTTGCCTGCTGCTGCACCCAGCAGCCAGTTTAATAGAGCAGTTATAAAAAAAATATAATGCCATTTATGCTGTCCTAAGTGATGGTTATAAACTATAACAGCGCAAAGTGATATTTTTGCGGCCAATGAAGCGGTTACAATGGCCACCGACATCCTAATCACGGTCATAGCTTATAACACCCCCCACATGTAAGCTGCTCTGCGCTGGCATTAGCTTGCCGCTGGGTAAAAAATCAGCTGTTTGATACGAGATTCATGATGGCCGCCAAAAGACCGGTTTGGTACACGTGCACAATCCGACTTGTAAGAGATCATAAATTTGGTGACTGAATAAAACCACTGGATGTGTATGATGATCTAGGATTATTTCACTTTCAGTGTTTTTTGTTTTTTGGAACGCCATGAGGTCCTTGAGGCAATCGATGAGTTTAATGATTTGCAGTACCTTGCTTTGACAAAGGGGAGTTCGTCTGTTCTTGTTGGTGGCCGGAGCTGTACTTGTGTGTTTCACTGTACTTCTTTAGAATTAGAGCCTTTTTTGTTGTTGTTTTGTTTGTTTTTGCATTTTATGGTGTACTCTGTGGAAACTGTAACTGAAGCATTTTGAGCTTTTTTTTTAATTATATCCCCCCCATGTCTTTCTTTTGTTGTTTTGCGGAAGATTATGATGCTTTTTTTTCCTTTTTTTTTTTAATAGTTTCTTTTACATTATTGTTATTAATATTATTATCAACTATCAATGCAAATAATGATCGCTTTGCAGTTTTATGCAACAGGTAGTTTTCAGAGTGTGATTGGAGATTCATTTGGTGTCAGTTTGTAGCGGATGTGAAGGAAAATCCTGGGGGGTTTCTAATCACAGTTAAATATAGATGGCCTTATGCTAGCACAGTTGTAACCGACAGCATTTTATGCATCGTGGCCATGATCTGGCGGGGGCTGTCACAAATTTGAATTATGCACATAACTATAACCATGCAGTGGGTCAGAGGGCTTTCCGCTAGCATAGTTTATAACAGTGTTCATTAAACCAGCTCCAGGACTGGGTTCTGTCAGCGTTCCACACTTACACTGCTCCTCAAGATTTAGATCCAGAAAGTGGCGGAAGTGACTGTCACAGCAGCAAGTGAGCAACTGTACACGTTCAACAAAGACTGAAACTGGAAAGACAGAGAAAGAAAAAGGACAGAAACAAAGTAGTATATAATCATTCAGTTGTATACCTTTCCAATATCGCCCTCAGTGTAAAACACCAACTTACTTACTTACTCACCTTTCCAATCACATTTTTCCATATCAGTTTGATCACATCATCATCAAATTTATCGAGCATAAAATTAAAATGGCAATATCCACTCTTAGCCCCGTCGGTTCGCTGTCCTCAAATGGTTTGAGGATGCGTGTGTGCGTGTGCTGGTGTGTATAACTGATCTGTGGATATGCCAAAGTACTTCAACTTCATTCCGTCCACACACATACACACATTCCCATACCATTTGAGGACCGCGAAACGACGGGGCTAAAGTGGACATTGCCCGTAAAACACCAATTACTTACTTACTTACCTTTCCAATCACATTCTTCCAGTATCAGTCTGATCACATCATCATCAAATTTATCGCCAAATATTTCCTGGATTTTGGAGAGCATGCGTGTTTCGCTTTGTCTAGTTTTAAAACTTTTGACGTGTTCCCCAAACGGGTGTTTTCTGTTCTGCTGCGACATTCCAGTGGTATCATGTAATCAAAAAAGAACAAGACACTCTGAAATACTTTTCCTTGTTATATCCTCTCTTCTGCCACCACCTCAGGCTAAAAAAAGGTTGTGACAACACCAGTGACAGTCCTCGTGTGTTTACACCACCTGACCTCGATTCTCTGTGTTGAAAGTACCGTTTGCGCATGTGTACACTGTTGGTGAGGTTTCATTAAAGAAATATTATTGGTCAAAATTACTGTACCGAATGGGCCAGTAAAAAAATAAAATTTGGAAGAAAGAGTACCTTACAAACGGTTTTTCTTCTTGAAATTTGTTCAACTGACTTGTGGATTTATTGTCCAGTATATTTTGAATATTTGAAGAAAACCATATTAATGTTCCCGTACGGTGTTCTACCAGTGCTAAATAAAATCATCCAATCGGCAACAACCTCTCTCATCTCTGTGAACGAAAGCAGGCTTCGCGCGGTTTCCTGTTTTGAGTATTGATAATTATTTTGTTCTTTCTTCTGCTTTGAGGTAATATTATGATCAACTATTGCTGTAATATTGAAAAAACGCTATTACGGCATATCTTGACGACGTAATGCTGTTTTTGCATGGCATTTGTTTGCTTACACATGGATAAAATCTTTGAAAGTTGAGTGTCTAAATCGCAAAATGGCTGCTGTTGTATTTCTTTGGTTTTCTGTAGAACATCTTTATTAGTGTGAAGTCAAATAGAGCTGTTATTTCGTAAATTACAACTGCAACACAAGGATTGGTTGGTTTTTGAAGATGTTAATTCGAAACGATACGTTTGATTGTAACCGAAAAGTATTTATTTGCTTCAAATAAATTTGAGTCCTGTTTTTACATTGGACTGGGTTACCTACCTTTGTTGTTCTCCATCACAATCGCTTCAAGGAAGGAGTGAATGAAATACTGACACTAGTAAACAGTCCAAGTACATGTAAAACGTACTAGTGCAACAGTTAGCGAATAAGCTTCTTAACTACGACAGTAGTCTTTGTGAATAATACTAATACTGAAAGTGCAGCATTGACCTTTTCTGAGAATGCATCCAGAATCTGGTACCATAGCTCCAGTACCTTCCATTTCCAGTTACTAGATTTACTCATTTAGTTCCAAGGAAAGTGAGAATTTGGTAATTTGTGCCATTGAGCTTTACAAAGTGGGAATTTAGCAAAGCAGTGATTCTAGAATTGCTCTGCCTCATTCTTGAACTGCCCATGCTTACACTTAACCGCTACTATTCTGTCATTCACTGATTCAGTGACATGACCTTGATTCTGTACATTACTGGGCCTAAGTTTAGCTTTAGGTATAGATGTTGAAGGGTTACATTTAAGATAACATGTCAACAGTTTAATTGTAAAACTTTTAAACATTGATTTAGATAAGAATGATGGTAGTGACATTAGAAAGGTATGGGAAATTCTGTAGTATTTAAATTTGATAAAATGTATGAAACTAAAACTAGTGAACCTGCCATGTAGGGAGTTAGTTGCCCATTGTGAAATTACACAGTTAACAAGCAGGGCTCTGGAGAGAAAGTCAGTGCGTATTCATGTACTAGAACCTGAAAGTGAAATTCACCCTTTTTACAGTTTTAGACTTTCTCTCTGTGCATGAAAATTACACTTTAAAATCTGAGGCAATGGGTGAAAATATCCACAGTCTGCCTAGGGGGTGATGACGACCACCAGTTTTTCACTGTAACAAATATTTTAAACAGTGCAACACATTTTGCAAGATGCACTGGTGACTGGAACAAATAGTGATCAATGTACATTGTCAGATCAGTCTTATTGATGTTCATTGGCAGTTGCCTTTTGCTTTATCTAATCACCTGAGCTGTAAGTGAACGTTGTGCACACATTTACTGCAGTGGTATTGTACGTATGGCTAATCAGTATGCCAAACCACAGAAGTGATCAGCAGTTATACTCCCAACAGTTAAGCTTACGAAAAACATTTGTACTAGTAGGTCAAGTGAACTTCCAGCATTCATGCATTTCAGCGCTAACAAGAGGTGAAAAAGAAAGACATCTATAGACATTGAAATTGTCTGTGAAAATGCAAATTTCTGTAGCGGTGAAACTGACTGCGTGGAGAGATAAAAATGTCCATGGGGAAAAGAAATGGGAGTACAAAAAGATAGAAAGGAAGCACTGGTTTTAATTCCATATCAAATACCCACAAAGCATACGGAGTGTGTTCACACATGAAAACTGTTTGTCTTATCATTAATTGTAAACACTGCCACTGGCAGTCAATCTCATGGGCAGGCATTAGGCTTGAAAAGTTTAATGCAGTCATTCCTAGTTCTGTGCAGTGAATGTTCCAAAAGTTTTGAAAGTAAAAGATTCACCATGACAGTTGCTCAAGTTGTAAACCATGGTGAAAGGTTCAACGACTGCGGTTGTGTCAGTGAATGGGAGTGGGTATCAGTAAACATTACCCGGATTGGTCTAGTTGGTCGGAGACGTGAAAAGCTGGTGGGACACTCAGAACTGCATCTTTTTGTTTGTTTGTTGCATCATTATTATTCATATTTGTTTTTTTTTCCAATTTGATGGAAGATACTTTATAGAAGAAGATTATCACTTGAGATGGAAGAGAAAATTTGTGAGGAAATGAAGCCTGGAACAGATCAGTGTGCAGTTCTGTGATTTTGCAGTTTTCGATCTTGATTTCATAGGTTCCAGGACCTAACTTTCACTTTTCAGTTTAGATACGACAAGAGGGGAGTGTGCACTGGAGTTAGGTGGTCCTTGGGGTGCTGATAGTTGTATGAAGTCTTGAAGTGTGGGGGCTTTCACCTGGTCATCACTGAGGTGGTTCCAGTCAGTGGCTGTGCAGACAAAAAAGTTAAATTTATTTCCATAATGACCTTAGGAATGGGGGGGATTGGTATCCCCTGCCCAGACCCCCACTGATTTCAGTTTTTCTTTCAAATCAGTTTCCATGCCCACATTCATGATGCTTTACCATCAATGCAGCACCGAGATCATATGCAAAAAAATTCTGGGGGAAATGGAGATTTCTGTAAGCAATTTACTCCCAGCTTGGAGTGCTTTTGTTTTTTCCTTGGCATGATCTCCAGGGTTACAGATTTTATAGTCTCATTCATGTTGTACTCACAAAAATTGGGACCCCTAACAGTAACACACATGTTTACAAATGTTGTTCACATGCAGTACTTGTCTTGACTGCAGATCCCCCGCCATCCACCCACATCCATGTGTTCATGTGTGTGTGTGCGTGCATGTGCATGCGTCTGTTATGCATGTGTTGTTCTTGTTGTTTACCCCCAAAATATATAGGATACCTTTTAGAATTTTTGGAAGAGGGTGGAAACACCCTTTAGTTTAAAATTGCAAAACGGGGGTGAAGACCCTCTAGGATGAAAAATGGGGAGCATGGTAATAACTTTAGGTTACTATATGAATAATGAAACAAAGCTGAACAAGCCAAGGGTGAGCAGTCTTTGTTCTTCAGCAAAACTATTTAACACTGGTGTAAGTTGTAATGAGTTACTACAACCTAATTTCATTGCTGGTACTTCAGGGATTGTGCTAGGCTTTTTAAAACTGCACACATGCAGATGTGTTGAAAAACACGTATAGGTCAGTCCATGTAAAATGTACAGAATGGTGATCACCCATTTTAGTCACTTATTTGTGAACACAGCCGCTGCTGTTACTCTTGTGGGCAGGCATTAGGCTTGAACGCAGTCATTCCTACATGCTTCTACACCATGTTTCAGCTGAGAAAAAGTGAATGTTCCAAAAGTTTTAAAAGTGAAATATTCACCATGTTGGTCACTAAAGTTGTAAATGGCTGTGACGAAAAGTTTGATGACTGCAGCTGTGCCAATAAATGGGAGTGGGCAAATGGTAGATGGATTGGTCAAGTCAGTTGGAGGTGTACAAAGCCAGTGGGACACTTCAAACTCCGGTTGATTGGATGTGCAGTTTTCTAAAACAATGAAATAAAAACAATAAACTGCTGCACATCCATGAACAGTGACTTACTTTTCAGTATGATGAAGGTCACTTTACGAAAGAGGAAGACCAGTTCAGCTGGAAGCAAAAGTTTGTGAGGAAATAAGCCTGAAATGCATTGGCATGCGGTTTCATGATGTTGATCTTGATTGCATATGTCGCAGGACCAAACCTTTGATTTAAATGCGATGAGGGGAGTGCACACTCAAGTTAGATGGGGGGGGGGGGGGGGGGACATGCCTCTGGACCCCCTAGATTTTCGAGTTTTTCCTTTGGATCAACTCCCATGCCTGTATAAAGTATATCACTAATAAATAGTATTCACGAGCAGTATCAGTTCTCCATGTCTGTTGTCACATTAACACCAGTAACATTAACAATGACTTTTTGTTTTCTGATGTTGCCACTTTGGAAAAAAGGAAAGAAAAGAAGAGCAAAATAATCAGCTTGCTGCCCTTTTTACTTTAGTTTGACATTTCACAGCCTGTTTTATGATGATCAGGAAAAAATGCACCCTTAAGTGAAATCAGTGCTGCAGAGGTGAAGTCAGTAAGTCTGAAACAGTGTCACTCTTTGCTTCAAGCTTGTCATAATAAATTGATACTTTCAAGTAAAAGTCTAAAACTTGTACTAAAACTGAAGGAGGAAAGACTGAGTTCAGTGATCAAGCACAGTTGGGCACAGGCACTTTGTAGTCTTTTCTTGACCCATTCGTGTCAGTGGCTAGTCAGGGAACTAGCCCTTTGAATTTGGTGTATGCATTATGTATAACAGTAAAAATGAATCTGTGCACATGTGGCATTCAAAAACTGCATAAAATATGCATAAAACTTGTGTAAACACAATCCCAGTATTTGTTATGATTATATAGAATCTGTTTGGAGGAGGGAGAGCACCTAGTGAAAGGTAAAACAGCATTCGGCAATGTTGAATGACTGTGCCTTTGTGTGCTGTATTTGAAAATTAATGTAAAAGTCCACTATAACTTCTAAGGTTCTTCTAGTAGAAGTTCTAGTTACAAAGTAAGCAAGTTACTAGCAAGGAAGGCGATGAGCTTTTTATTTTCTGATAATGCTAACACTGGTAATGGACATTGACACTAATGACATAATGCAAAAAGAATCCACTTTGGGCATGGTTAGTTCCAGAACTGAGCAGGTGAAAAATGAAGAGAAGCAAACTGATAGTTGACAAGTTGTATTACATCAGGAGTTATTTGACAAATATACAGCAAAACTTGGCTGTGCATTGTATGCACACTTGATTCCTCTGAGTCTGAGTCTGACAACTGTTCAGACTGACTCAGTGATTGCATTTACTGTACATACTGAAAGAACATCAAGGTTGGTATGACAGAATGCATGTTAATTAAATTGTCCTCTTTCTTTGTGACATGGGGATGCAAGGTCTGTCAGTGTCACCAGAATGTATCAACTTTGACACCTGCTGGACAGCATGACCCTCTACAAAAGCTTTCAAGTTCAGCATTATATTTGTTCACAATCACATATGCTTGTGGTCACAAAGTAATGAAGAGACTTTCCGTGGGTTCATGTTAACCAGTAATTTCCGGTATTTTACTGGTTAAGATCAGCTTATACAGTTATAGTTATACCAGGAAAGAAATTGGCAATTGGTCAGATGTGCTGGTGGTTTTGTTTGGCCGGTTTCAAGTCTGTGTGCATGTGTGTGTTCTAGATGGGGAAGGGATTAGGGTGTTACCTTTATTTAGTAGAGCTCTAGTATTAGTAGTAATACAGATGACCATGTGTATGACTGGTTATGGTAATTTACAGGTCTCCGTGAACCACTTTCACCACCTAGATCAGTGGATGTCACACCGGTTTGAAAAATGTCTTACGTCATCACTACTTTCCACCACTCACCACACTTGCAAAACATTGCCTCAGCTGGGTACCCATCACCGTTGTCAGCTGTGTGTTCTGTGAGGACACGGGTTCATTGTTCAGATGGGTGTGAAAAACTGATGTGGTCATGTGTGCCCCATGCTCATGTTAAACTTAAAGACTATCTTAATGACTGTGTTGATTGCCAAAGAGGGTCCCCAGCTTTTAGGATATTAATGCTTTAAAAATGCTTATTGAGTTATTTTGCTGGAATTAAAATTTAGAGACAGAAAAATATTGCAGTTATGTTCAAATTGGTATCTTTGCACCCAGAAATGGCCATATGCATTCCATCCCATCTCAGAAGTTTCCCCAGCATTGCCTTTCAAACAGTTTTAGTGTTGATCTGATTGATGATGGCTCTTTTTTCAAGAAAGATTGTCAGACTCAGATGCTTCGTCCTTCTATGCTTGTCCTCCAGGCAGTTAATGATGTGATGTCCTTATGATCTAGATTGCATTGAAAATGCATCAGTGTATGCACTATTAAGATCTGGCAGCCAGTCAACAGTAATGTTGTACTCTTGTGGAAGAAGATACGGTGCCCTTTTTTTTTTTTTTTTAAGTGTTGAGAGACAGCTTCTCTTTACTGAAATAACTACAGCTGCAGAATAATGGTAGATATGCACTAATGCAGTTACTGTGACTGGCATATTTTTGGTAATGCGACATTTTACTAGTAGTAGTTGGCATTTGTCTTTTCAAGGGTCACCACTGAACCTACAGATTGTTACTACTTCACAGGGCACTAAGCAAATTGCATTATTTGTGCAAAAAATCGATACACTCAGGTTTTGCATTAAGCAGTGATTTCCAGTATTTGACTGGTTAACTCCATTAAAATCAGCATATGCTGGAAATGAACTCAGGAATTGGTCAGATGTACTGGCTGTTATTTGGCTTGACCGGTTCTGAAAACACAACAACACAGCACAGAGAGAATGGGGTGTGTGTTGTAGATGAGGAAGGGGAAAATGGTGTTTGCAAGTAGAGCTCTACTATTAGTAGTATCTGACCATTTACAGTGATTGTCTGGTTTCAGTGAACCACTTTTGCTAGTTTGTAGAAGTCATACTGGTTTGAAAAGTCTTGCGCAGTCGCCGACAAAAAGTGACATTGATAAAGTGATTTTGTTTTGAGGTGCTGTTTCTCTGCCCCAACTTCTGTGAACCATGCACAACAGTTAACTGTTGTACTACAGCACTCACAGAAGGTGTGCAGTAGGGTTGGTTATGAAGAAGAAGGTTTGTGAATGTAATAAATGAGTTTCTGGATTGTGCTATTGTATTTGTTGTGATAGTTGCGGCCATTTCCAAATAATTGCTGAAGGCTGATGAGTAAAGTGTTTTATCGTGATTTCCAGCCTCTATTTATACAGTTCTGAAGTTGAGAGAACACTGTCCATGTGTTGTGCAGATGCGCTGAGAAAGGCCATGGCAAAAAGTGTGGCTGTTACCAAGTTGGACAAGATTGTGTACCCGTCTGGGTGCAAGGAGCTGACAGAGGATCTTGGGAAAGATGACCTCATCAAACGCCTCAAGGTAAATGGATCAGTTCTTTCAGCAGGATCATTAGGGTGTCATTGAAATGCTTGTGGTAAGTTTGAGGGAAGCAGAACTGTTGCAGAAAGAAATCAGAATTGTTTTGCTCAGTACTAATCCCATCCCACTGTATACATGTCAAATTTGTCAAGTGCTGCAGAATACTAGTCTCTTAGTCTCTTCCTGCGCATGAGGAACATCTGATAAAAGACTTCTCTGATGAGAGACCACCACTATTTTAACTAAGAGTACTTTTTCTGAACCTTTTCATGTCTCCATACACATGTTGAAGGAAGCCCTGACCGTGGACCTGTCTTTTTTCAAATACCACTTGTGTTTGATTTTTTTGCTACAAATATACAATAGTTTTAAGAGAGGGGCTCCCTTCGTATGCATGGGAAATCATTTGTGTGCTGTTTTACATTTTCAGTATGGTGTTATGTATGATTAAGAGTGTCCTGAAGCCTTGGCTGATGCAGGCCTGGGTGAAAGTGGTCTGAGGTGTTGTCTTGGATTGCAGCTGCTGGCAAGAGCATTCCAGGAGATGGGCCAGGATGACAATGAGCAGTTTACAGGGCTGGCTCTGCACCTTGCCTCTGACTTCTACATGGAACACTCCAGCAAGGATGTACGCCTTCTCATCGCCTGCTGCATCGCTGACGTCTTCCGCATCTTTGCCCCTGAGGCCCCATACAAGGAGCAGGACCAGCTGAAGGTGTGAAAGGATTGTGTTACTTTGAATTCCTGGTGCAGCGGAAGCACTGAAAAAGTGTTTGATGGCAGTTCTTGTGATGAATGATAATGACCCTTCTGTGTGTGTGTGGGGATTCTTTTTGCACAGTAATTTGGTGATGGATTTATCTTCAATGACATTTGGTAAAGTGTGCTGAAATGCTCTCAGGACCCAGGACTTATATGTAGAAAGAGATGTTATTATTACTTTTATATTATCCCAAAATGGTTGTTACCATATCGACAAAAAATTAAGTACTGTGGTTATTTTTGTTTTTGTTTGTTTGTTTTTTAAGCCAGCAGAAAGAATATTGCATGTACGATTGAACTGCTTGTTCAGGACTTTGGCAGTAGTAATGTTTGGACATAGTATACAGTACTGTCAGATGACTTGTTTCTGAGACAGACATAGTATACAGTACTGTCAGATGACTTGTTTCTGAGACAACTACCTTCTACTATTGGGTGTTGTTTATTCAGAAGTATTATTGTTTCTTTTGCAGGAAATTTTCATGTTCTTGATACAGCAGTTGCGAGGTCTGGAGGAACCTGACTCACCCTCTTTCAAACGCTACTTCTACCTGCTGGAGGTCAGTGGAAGATCCTACTAACATTGTGTCAGTGTTAACAAATATAATTTGAGAGGGAACTTAAAATAGATGCCCTCAGCATACTAAATGAGCAAAATAAAATAAACCCTTGCAATGGCCATGCTGAGAAGTCCAGAGAATCGCTGTGGAAAGGGTTGTCTGCGTATATGAATTGTGTGAAGCATTGTTGTTTTATTGGTTGTGGAAAAGGACTTTGAAAAATGTTTGGAGGCATTTAATTGTTCATTAATGGCATGTCCCACCAACAGTGTACTTATTGTTGCTTTTACATGTGGATATATTAGATGTTTTTATTTGTTGCAGAACTTGTCATGGGTGAAATCTTTCAACATTTGTATTGAATTGGATGACAACCAGGAGATTTTCTGTGCCCTTTTCAAGCTCATGTTTTCCATTGTCAAGTAAGTTTTGTGAGAGAGAAAAATTGCTGTAAGTGTGGCAACCTTGATTTGAGTTTGTTAGAGTTATGCCAGTTTTCAGGAAGCATCCTGAGAGTTATGACTTTGTAGTTCCAGATGCTCTGCTTTCCCTTCAGTGCATGTCCTGATGTGACCCAGTGCAGTTGACTGGACATTAACCCACTTGGCCCCAGACCAGCTGCTGCCCTTTCATTATGAAATCCCAAGCGAAGGGAAATAACTGTCAAATGATACCAGTATACAACTTCAAAAATCAGTAATAAACACCAAACAAAAGTTTCAGCTCACTTCATATTTTCCCCAGTTTGTGAATATATGCTTCTTGTATATCTAACAGATTTTGATTTTTTTCACTAAAAAAAATCATTAAAAAAAAATCCCAAGTCAGAAATGTCTGCATCTGAATGTCAGGTTTTAGGGTGCCTAAGGGTAACAAACTTTGCAAAATTTCCAGTTTGAATCTCCAAAGGTGAAGATTTTTAGGGTGCCCATGGTAAGCAACTGAGCCAGATTTGCAGTTCAAATCTCAAAGGTAACAGTAGGGCTTTTGCTTATTTTCGTACATCTGTTGTGTCCATCTCAGCTTCGAAAATTCACGGTGTCTCTCAAACACCACCAAACTTTTAACAAAGGACCTTGCTGGAAGTAGTAAATAGCAGAAATGAGGCTACAAGTCTCACAAGCATCCTGCTCCTATTTGCATAAGCTGGGATGCTAGCATGGAGCGTCTGCTTGCCAGCCGCCAGTGGGCAGTCTGTGGTCACACAGTAAGGAAAAAGAACAGGCGGTCTGGGGCAAAGTCGATTAAAATCAAACACTGCATCCAGTCATTGATCTTGTAACCAGGACTTGGTTTTTTTTCTTCATTTGTCCCCCCCCCCCCCCCCCCCCCGTGTGATCCAATATTGACAACAACAGTACATGTTTAAAAAAAAATATATATATATATAATTTCTGAAAGCAATTATGATAGAAAATGGGTTCACTTGTCACCAAAAAATGGGAGACTGAAAGGAAGCATGCATGCCTGTGCACCTGTGTGCTTGAAAATGCACCTACACACACAGTCATCTGTGATATTGTTACACACTGAAAACAACGAAGGTAGTTGACCTGATACAATGAAGGTAGATGACCTGTTTGTTCCAGTGACAAGCACTCTGGGAAAGTGAGGACCTTCATGTTGGACATGATGACTCCCCTCATCTGTGAGGCAGACTCTGTGTCCCAGGAACTGCTGGATGTCATTCTAGTGAATCTGGTGGAACCCAGGAAGGTATGCTGTGCTGCATGGCTCTGATGCTTGCTCCTAGTCAGTATTTCTGGCAGAGGTGCCAGTCAGTTTGAGGTCAGGTAGAATGCAGAGGGTTCATGGTGGTTCTGCATGTGACGGCTGCTTTTAGTAGAAGCTGTTGTAGGATCTCCAGCAAGCTCCTTGGGTGTCCATTGCAGTTGTGGCAAGAAACACTGGCTGCTGTTTCACTACTGTGGTGGGTACCACAGAGTTTCATGGTAGTTTAATTCAAAGTACAACACTTAAGTCACTGTGCCTGTAGCTTCTTGCCTCTTTTGCTCTCTGTTGCTACATATTGTGTCAGCAGCTAATTGTGGATGTGTGTTTCTGTTTTCAGGCTCACAATAAAATTGCTTACGCAATGGCCAAGGATTTGCTGAAGAGGACAAGCAATGCCATCGAGCCATACATCCAAGCGGTAATATACCTCACATAAGTACCTGCATGCTCATGTTAACTATTGTGCATTTGGCAGTAAATGATATGCCAGGGGTTGCCTGACTTGCAGTGTTTCTGACAGCATTTAAAACCATGGGTCACTTTGACCCTCCGTGCTGAGATCGGAGGATCATTTAGTAAAATCTAAGGGTCAGATGTGAATATTGTACTGCATATTAGAGAAGTAGGTGGAACACATATTTTTTTTGGTTTTGAATTGATTCTTGATGCGTTAAAGTTTGGTTTAATGTTTTGGATTTTCAGTTTTTCAACAATATGCTGATGCTGGGCAAGACTTCTGAGAGTGAGGTGTCCAGTCATCTGTATGACCTGATCTATGAACTGAACCAGGTGGCACCCAATGTCTTGTTTGCTGTCCTTCCCCAGCTGGAATTCAAGCTGAAGGTAGACATGGGCTGCCATGACAGTCATGACTTTTATAAATGCCAGGTGCTTTCTCAAAGGGATAGGGCGATTGTGTGTGTGTGTTTGCATGCTGGCATGTGTTGGTTCTTCAGCTGTTACACACAAAATTGTATTTTTTTCCTGATGTCAGTCAAAACTTTTCAGTGTCAAGCAATTAGCTGTGACAGATTTTTCTAGGGTTTTGTGAACTGCTGCAACTGCTCACTTTGTATTCTGGTGCAGTCTTCTGAAAGTGCAAAGAAAATGGACACATACTTGCAGTGGAACAGGACACACAGCTGGGATGGGAGGTGCACATGCTGTGAAAGATGACAAACATTTGTAAATAGGACATTGCTGACATTTCAAGAGATGCAGCATTAAAATCTTAGCATAGCAAACTGCAGCAAAGAGCTGCTTCTGACAGCTGCTTTAAGAGAGATGTAGGCTAATGACTGGTACTTATATTTGATGTATTTTGCTTCCCCCATTTCTGTGAGACATTGCCATCGTTGGAGATGGTCAGTGCGTGAACTCTGTATGCAATGAATGTTTGTTTGGGGATCACACAGGGTGTTGAGTTTTTTCTCCAAAGGATCAGGTTCTTATTTTCCCTCTGTTTTACTCTTTTTTTCCCTCTTGTCCCATGCATTCATTCAGTATTTTGTTTCTTTACAGAGTAATGAAGAGCATGAGCGCAAGAGCGTGACCAAGCTGCTGGCCAAGATGTTCTCTGAACCACACTCTGACCTGGCGCTGAAAAACAAACCTCTCTGGAACTGTTTTCTTGGCAGGTCAGAGCGGCAGCACTTTTATGTTTTGATTCATGCAGCATAGGAGAGTGGTAAAGGGTTTTGCACCTGCCACCAGTGGGGGATCTGTCTCTTGGGGGAGTGCTGTTGAGCTAAACCTTTCAGACACTCTGAACTGCTTCCTTGGCATGTGAGAGATGAAGCATTTGTATTTTGATTCCTGCAAAATGTGTTGTAAAGAGTAATAAACTTGCTGCCAGTAGGTTGGGGGGGGGGGGGAGGGGGGGGGCATTATTAAATGAAAGCTTTCTTTTGAAGTTAGAACAATTTCTTGATGAAGCTCCATCTCTGCTAATTCTGTGGCCTTCCATATGATGTTATGGCTGCAGCAGTGTTTGAAAGGTAAAGCTAAGTTTATTGAATGTATACAGAAAGTATCATTTGGGAAGAAAATGCTTTACTGCGATTGATCCATTGCTGGAAAAATAAAATCATGGTTTAAACTGGTTTTATCAAGTAGTTTCTGCTGGAGTGGTAAACTTAAAATTGTTTTTTGTGCTGCAGGTTCAATGACATTGCCATCAGCGTTCGCACCATATGTGTGCAGAATGCTCAGCACTTCATCTGCAACCATCCAGAACTAGTCAAAGACATCCTGGGTATGTACTTCTGTGACTCCTGAGGAAGACTTGCCCTCATTTACAACCCGCCTTCCTGTTTTAAAAAAAACCCTGTCCCATCGTATTTCAATGTTGATGAACCCCTGACTGAAGACAACCCTTTTCTTAAGATTGCTTCGGCTCAACTTTTCAGGGGTGGGGGAGGGGGTCTTAAAATTAAGAAGGGTGGGGGGAGGGCGGCTCCACTGTATTATATATAAAGCTCAGTGGAAAGCTAGGTTTACCTTGGAGCCAGTTTGGGCTAGTGGGAAGGCATTAGGCTGGTGAGCAGGATCTCGGGTTGATTCCCTTTTGGCTCTCTTTTCTCGTCAGAAATTTGTCGTTTGTGGACACTTGTGACTCTACCCCACACTGTCAATGAAACTTGAAAATGGCTCTCATTGATGCCCATCTTATTGCACATTCTTTCTTGTGGTGCAATATGTGTTTCGCCCTAACGTACCATCAAGGTTGACTGGGTGTTAAAACCCCATTAACAGTACGTATCCATCAGTCAGGTTTGTGGCTGATTGGTTCCCAGGACCATGGATTAAAGTTTCGAGGCATTTCTAACCCTTAAGCATGGATTGGTAGTTGCTACTCTGTGGCTGATAACTGGTTTGCCTACAGATAAGCTGTCACAGACACGTAAGCCACTCGCTAGGATCTGTTCTGCCCTGTACCTTTTGACAGCCTGCTGTTTGCCTCTACAGAGCAGTTAAAGGTGCGTCAGCATGACCCTGAAGAATCTGTTAGAATGGAGGTGGTCCACTGCATGCTGCAGGTGGCACGCAAGGACTTCAATCTCTGCACTGACGAAATGCTTGTCTTCATCAGAGAGAGGACTCTTGACAAAAAGGTCTGCCATTGGATTGTTATTCTTTACTTCTCTGTTAGTGTAATAGTGATGTCTGTTCATGTTGCAGAGGTGATTTTGCTTTATCAAAACAAAAACAAAACTGGAAAATATTGAACCATTTTCGATAGTAGTACCATCACTGCACTTCATGTCCAACTCAGACACGCTGTACTCACTCAATCAGTACTGTCTACAGCACATGCATATACCAGGTCCTGTTTTTTTATTTTTATTGATTGCATGCATGTGGTGTGTGCCTGCAACAAAACCAGAACTCCCAATATTTGTTGGATATTAATATTTGGGAGTCACAGTTATTTGTAAGATTTGATTTCCAGTTTTAGGTGTGATGTATCAGTTTTTCATTTCTGGATTGCTGCAAGTGAAACATGACTGGGGACTATTTTTCTTCAAATTAAAACATATGCATCGGTGGAAGGCCATATGTACATGCTTGAGTTGACCATGTGCTTTCTTGAGGAAGTGAGGAGTGATTTGGTTTGTTCAGTTCATAACCAAGTGTAACGTCTGTGATCTGGTGGAATTGATGGAGCATGCTCTGTCAAATACAGATACGTTTATGCAACTGGATGCTGCTTTTTTGCCTTAGATACTGTTTTTCGTCTATTTTAATTTTATTTAAACATGTAACATTGCTTAGTTCACTTTGATAGCACATTAATTTTGCTCTGAAACTGCTGAAGCAGAATGGAGAGAGGAAAAAATCTGCCTTTTGGGATTTTGCTGATGGATGTCACTTTTGATACACAGCTTTGGAGAGCCACATATCACTGGACTGGAAGTGTTTCTCTATGCTTTTTATAAACTCATGTGATTGTGTTAATCAATTTGTAGCACTGTTTGGGAGAACAAATTTCTGTGTTCTTACTGGGCAGTTTAAGATTCGCCGTGAGGCAGTGCTTGGTCTGGGAGGTATCTACAAGACTGTGTATAGTCGGGATCCAGTGGACCCACAGCAGGCCGCCAGGGTGGACTGGATCCGCAACAAAGTCTTCCATCACTACTACCAGAACAGCAACGATGACAGGTAGGGGCAGGCAGCTGATGGATAAACTCATTTGTGTTATCTTGTGATTGTCAGCATCATCATGTGTGTTGCTGTGTTACCTTCACCCTCATCCAACCAGTGTGGTTGACCAGGTGTTCTAAGTCTGCTGTCTGTTGCTAGTGTCAGGCTAACCTGTTTTTTGGCTGTTGACTCCACTGTTGATTCTTCTCTTGAAGGAACTAGCCTTCTCAGTTCCAACCTTTTTACTGAATTTGCTATTTTAGTCATGTTTTTGGAGCTTTTTTTAATTAATTTTTTTAACTACTAATATTACCCCAAATTAATCAAATAGATAACCCCTTTACTTGAACATAGCATATGCGTCTGCAGCTGTAAACACTACAGAATAAAAGGAAAAGCTTGGTTACAAAAATGAAAACCATTTATTTTTACCCATTTGCAGTTTGCAAATCTGGAATATTCATACCCTCATGGCATGAGTTGAGAGGTGTGTCTGCCACCATCACATGCTTGGAGAAAGATAAAAGGGATTGATGTAAGCCCCCCCTCCCCCATGTCATCCTCTTTTAAGTTTGGCTTTTGATCCTGTGTTTATATTCTTTGTTTATCTCTGCTGTTTTGTTTTTGTTTTTTAAGAGACATCAGTTCACCCCCACCCCCCTCGTGCCCCTTAGTTGGTCATTTCTGCTAATTTTGGGAGATCAGCCATGTCTGCCAGGAAAGCCAAGTGAGGCCCCCCACCCCCACTGCCACCCCATCTCTGAAGAGAAGCTGGCTCAGTTTGCTGATCACAATTAAAGACTGAAATTTGAATGTGTGAGTGGGTGTGTTGCTGTGTCTTCCAGACTCCTAGTGGAGAGAATCCTCAACATCCACCTGGTGCCCTACACCCTGCCGGTGGGCGACCGCATGAGGAAGCTGCTGGAGCTGTACTGCAACCTGGATGACAACGCTGTCAAGTGAGGGGCTCTCCCTTCTCTCTCCTAGTCTGCTGTACTGCCCTGTGTTTGTAACTGCTAGGCATGTACAGACTGTGATGCACTTTCAGTCTTGCTGTGTCGTATGATCTAGCATGTCACCAAACCGATGTCATGCAGTGTGCTCTGCCACATGTTCATTCACTGATTGATGAAAAGGCAGGTGTGGCTAAATGTTGCCATTGAATGGCAGATGCCAGCGATAAAGGAACCACAGTGGTCATAGCATTATTATTGCTCTCTTGGTGCCAGGATGAAAGAGTGACTGCTGTAACATCACTGGTTATGAGATATTGACATTGAAGATAAAAAGAAAAATATACAGTATGTTATTGTGTTCAAACTGTAGTCTGTTTAGCAGGTCAAATACATTACATGCTGGTTTTAGGTGTGGCTTACCAAGAATGTCTCATGTACGATACATGATTGTTATTGGCTGTCGACCGCTTGTATCAGATGAGATTGAGAGTAGAGCAAGTCTGAAACCAACTTTACACGATCAAGTGGCCTGGTGGTGACATCACGGTCTGTGGTTTCCCACAGCAGCTGATTGTACATGATGTATGACTTTGATTGAAAATGGATCATAGCCTGAAGGCATGCTTGGACCAATGTGCTAGGCAGTAGACGAACATCACACCCTTACAGGTGTGAAGTAAGCATTGTACTCTGGCTGACTAAGAGACTGTGCTGGGCAAGTGTGAACTTTGTGTCCAAGCCACATGACTGCTGGGCAGATAAGAAATGCTTACTCGCATAACCTTTTATGCTTTGCAGTAGATGTTAGATGGGGTGGGGGGGGGGGGGGGGGGAGATAAGCTTTGCTTGCAGTGGCTGTTTCCAGCACCCAGGTGGATTAATAAGAGATGCCTGGTGCATATGCCATCCAGCGAGTAGACATTACACTTTGGAACAGGCCAGTAAGCTTTGTACTGGGGAGGGGGGGGGGGGGGCTGTTTCTGGGACTGTGTTGGGCAGATCGGAGATGTCTGGACCTCATGCATGCCAGGCAGTAGACCGACATGACAGTTTTTTGTGAAACAGGAATCACATGTATCAAAGTTGTGAGGCCTGTATTATACTTTATACAAGAATGGTAATATTCCTGTGTCTGTTTTCCAGGGCCTTCACTGAGATGCTGAAACACAGGAGCAAGTAAGTCAGTGTCTCTGGAGATCTGCAGACACAGTACCAAGGCTCATTTTTTTGTCAGTTTTATTTTTGCAAGACAAGACTGTAGAGTGTGAGTACTCTTTATGCTCTTTACATCAGCTGGACTTTTACTGTAAGTATTTGTTACGCCAGCTTGAGGTGATGATGCAAACTGGTCAGTGTCAGTTCCACACCAGTGTTCTGTGTACTGTTTTTTATGCCCAAAGGCAACTGGAGCGGAAAAGTTAATGCTTTCCAGTCAAGTGAACATACTGACAGTTAAGTAAAATCCTCAAAACAGTGGTAACAGCTAATTCTGCGTTTCCAGGAACCTGTGCCTTGAACAAAATACTTAAGATTCATTTTGTTACCAAACTTTTAAACTTATAGCCAAAGGTTGTTTAGATTATATCCAGAAAGGCTTGCTGTGAACAGGTGTTAACGCAGAAGATGTAATTAATTGCAATTAGAACAATGCAACTTGCTAAGTAAAACAGCAAAAGGAGACCTTCATCCCCCCACACCCCCCAAAAAAAGAAAGGAAAAAAGAAGATATAAAAGGGAGCCTGGAACATTTTGAAATGTAAAGTTACTGTGGTGTGTTTCCAGCGTGCGTCTGATCCTACAGCAGCTGTTGGATGCTCATGACAAGCAGGAACAGACTAACCCACCAGCCATCTTTCCCAAATTGATAGCCCTGGCACGTAAGTATACAGTGCAGCTTGTCCTTTATGATGATAAATCACCACTGATAACCCTGGCATGTCAGTGCACAATGCAGCTTATCCTTTATGATGATAAATCACCACTGATAAACCTGGCATGTCAGTGCACAGTCAGTGTCGGTACCATGTACCCTTCATGATAATAAATCACCACTGATGAACCTGGCATGTTGGTGCACAGTTGGTGATGGTACTATGTACCCTTCGTGATGATAAATCACCACTGACACAACCTGAGAGTTGTTGGCATGAGGCAACAGCTACTTGCTCTGAGGTTTACTTATGAACCCTGGGTCACTTCTGCATTCATTGGTATCTGATGAAGGCCCCTGACTGTTTGGGCCCCTTTCCCATGATTAGCTGTCTGGAAAATACTAAACTTCCAGTGAAATGTTACCCGTTTGCCAAGCCAGTCTCAATCAGCAGTGCACTGTGGGGAGTCACTTTTGGCTGGTGTGTGCAGGGATCCTGTCACCATGCTCTCTTTTCCTTTTGATCACTCAAATGGAAACTCGGGTTCTGTAAATGGAGGCTGCTATGCACTTCAAGACATCCAACTGCCTAAAGTCTTCCTTGTTGGTGTGGTCTGCCTTCACAGAGATTCCTGTGTTTGATGTTAATGTGTCGAGTGCTTTTTATGTAAGGAAAGAAGAAAGACATTGCATCTTTACCTGTGCAGCCCCTTTTCCTAGTTTGACGCTGTGTAACACATGGTGCCGGGAAGAGATCCAGACCAGGTTGCTACATGTTTTGTGCCTGGTTTGTGCGCCTGCCCATTCCTAGCACATTGTGCAAGCTTATCTGTGCCATGCTATGCCTACAGGAACACTGCCAGAGCTACAGAAACCAAACGAACACATCAAGAAACTCAACATCAGTTTGAAGGATGACCGACGCATGCGCCAGCTCTTCAGAACTCTGGTTGGCAGTGACTGCACATGTAAAAAAGCTGAGGACACAGTGGTATGTTTAACAGTGACATTTTTTTCTTACTGAGAGAAGGAAGAAGCTTGAGCTCATCCAGTAGATCAGCTGTCAGAGTGTGATTTTGGTGGTTGCTGGATTTGTAGATTGTTATTAAGCAGTGTTCAAAATAGATCACCATGTGTTTAAAACAAAGCAAAATCATGTTCAGTAAACTGAATCTCTGTGTTGCATGTATAGGAAACAAGGCTGAAACTGTTCATGCTAAGTGCAGTGTTTTTTTTAATTAGTTTGACTGTGGGCTAGTTTGACTGTGGGTTTTTTCATCCAGGGTCCATGCAGATCCCCTCTCCCTCTTCCATTCCCTCCCACCTCCCTGACAATTCTTGTCTTCTCAAAATTGGAATCAAGATGACTACCATATGTCTGCTTGCTTTAGAACCAGACCTGTATAAAGTGTACCTCAGTGTCTTGATATACTGGTCTGTATCTTTGGAATGATAACTTGTAACGAAGCAGACCTGATCATCATGAAGCCACTGCATATTTAATTTTCAGAACGTGGTGCTGGGCAGGGCCCTTAATCTGGCTGTATACAGCTTTAACGTGACAGCTTGTGAATGAAGCAGACCTGTTTTACCACAAAGCCATTGCGTATTTGATTTTCAGAAAGAGGTGCTGCGCAAGGTGGGGTCCCCTCCGGGCCAGAACCAGTTCTACTACAACTTGGTGAAGTCTCTGCTGGAAAGAGTGGCCCCTGTCATGATCGATGCTGTCGCCATCAAGGAGCTGGTCGGCCTGGTAGGGGAGCTCCTCACAGGGTTTGGTCCCGTGGCAGATACCGTGGAGAATGCATCTGAGAAAGGCATCAAACTCTTGCTGGTATGTCTTGTTTTGTGTCAAAATAATGTTTCATCCCAGTTCAGACAAATGTCAGAGCTGTTAGGACTTTGGTACTGTTATGTTTTCTTGGACACCTAGGAAGCAGTTTTTTTCTGCCCGATGTTTCTGGTTTGCCAATTGTGTGTCACTGTTTTTCATGCTGTTCTTACATGCTACATATAGTGCAGTCAGTTTCGTGAAAGAATAGTGCATTATAAGAATGGTGTGTTATTGCTAGTCGTGTTATTTTTAAAGTAATGGGACAGTTGCTATTTATATGGCTGCTATGTTGCCCTTGTTTTTTGAAATGTATGTAAGATGTGTTGCTCTTGTTAATGAGTGAGAGTTCTCTGACACTGAACTAATCTGAAAGATTATGTTAATACATTTCATTTTCATTTGCACTGGTCATTGTACTGTGGGATTTTACTGATCCACACTAGTTTACATTGTGAGTGATTTTACTGATTGATACTAGATCATGTTGAGTGATTTTCATGAGATCACATTGAGAGTGATTTTGCTGATCCACATCAGATTGCATGGAGTGTGTGTGAAGATTACATGAAGAGTGTGTGATTTTGCTGATCCACACAAGTTGACACGTCATGAAGAGTGTGATTTTGCTGATTCACACAAGTTGACATGTCATGAAGAGTGTGGTTTTGCTGGCCCATGCTAGTTCACATGTAGGGTGTGAGTTTTCTGGCTTTATCAGTCCATATCACCACTTTGTGTGTTTCAGACACTTTCATATGCTTACCCACATTACTTCAAGACAGCAGAGGTGTTTGAAGATTTCCTCACTTTCCTCAAACATGATGATGACATTGTCTGTAAGTTCCCATTTGTTTTGCACACTGGGCTTTGTTGCACTGCCTCTGTCTCTTGCTTAAGCTTTGCTTACACACTGTTGCTCCCATGGACACTACCACAATTCACACATGCACTACACTGATACTATATACTACAATAGTTTACATTTTTTCTTTTTTTAAATTATAACAGTAACCACTACAACAGTGATACAGCTTGAACTAGATCAGGGGATACCTGCAACATCAAGTCTTGCTGACATAGTAAAATAAATTAACAAATACTGTAACAGAGACATCTAAGGGGGGGCACTGAAATCACATACATTTAAGGGGCTTTCTTTGTTTTTCCAGTGGAGGGAAAGGGAAAATAGTGGCATGGTGTTGGATTTGAGGCATGCCTTGTTTGGGTTGGTTAGGTGATGGCATGGTGTTGGATTTGAGGTGTGACTTGTTTGGGTTGGTTAGGTGATGGCATGGTGTTGGATTTGAGGTGTGACTTGTTTGGGTTGGTTAGGTGATGGCATGGTGTTGGATTTGAGGCGTGACCTGTTTGGGTTGGATAAATGGTGGCATGATGTTGAATTTGAAATGTGACTTGTTTGGGTTGGTTAGGTGATGGCATGATGTGATGTGTGTGTGCGTTGCAGGTGACTGCACACTCCAGACATTGGCTCACACTGGTGCTGGCCTGGAGGAGCAACATCCAGAGGTCTACTCGTAAGTCTTCTGATCGCAAGCTGTCATAGTACAGTATGGCTGACAATGACCTTTTTGCCCTACTTGTGCCTGTTTTTAAAACTTTGACCCATTTTCAAGGTTATTAGACGTCGACAGATTTACCAGAAGATTCGGTGTCTTTCAAGAATCAAGAATATTTATTTGCCCTCTGTAAACACAAGAAGTTTGAATTACAGTCAGAGGCAAAATAAACAGATGAATATTTTTATGATACGCACGTGATTCACCTGAGTGATGCTACTTTGATAGGGAAATGGGATTTTGTTTTACTTAACAGCACTGTTGTGTGTAGCTGAGTTTAAGGAAGACAGTATTTGATAGCTGTCCAGGGTTTGCATCATTTGTTTTAAGGGTCTGTCTTGGGTCCACAGGAGTTTGATACCAGTGCTGACCCACTTGGCCAAGATGGGAACCCCAAAACAGACCAAGCATGCGTTGCGCTGCATCAATGTCATCTGCCGCAACAAAGAACCCATCTTGTCTCAAGTGTTTGAGGTGAGGAGATGGAACCCTTGCTAAGGCAGCTGTAGTAATATGATGTCTGTCAAAGTTGGAAAGAAAAACCTCTTGTTTTCTTGAAGTTATGACTGAATTACAGCCTGCAGCTTGTGTTTGATGCTGCCTCAGGAGGGTTCTGGGTACGTGCAGTAGTAATGCCATCATTTAGTGGTAAGCCCTGAGAAATGCTGCAGCGAAGCGGTTGCATATGAAACTGTTTGCATGCATTGTTTTATGTGCATATGTGTGTGTTGACAGCATGTTCAGAAGTCCCTGAATCCAGAGTCGGCCAACTACATCACCTCCATTGTGGCATTGGGACACCTGGCCCACCTCTGTCCTGACACCTTTGCCACAGAGATGAAGAACATCGTCACCAAAGTCATTGTCAAAGATCTGCTGATGCAGGACAGGGTGAGCGAATTTAGCCACTGTTGCTTGGTCTTTTGTCAAACATGTCAACTTTCTGAAGCTTGGAATGAGAGATGTGAGAATTTCTGTGAAAAATCTTCAAATTTGACCACTGACTAGTGCAGTGGTTTGAGCTAGCCAATAATTCACTGTATATTCAAATACTAGAAGCATTTGTGTGTGTGCATGTGGGTAAGTGTTGACTATCACACACATACATGAAAATGTATTTTGACTTGTGGTAATCTGGCAAACAGGGGTGTGACAACAGCTGTGTGTTTGTTGATGCCATGCATTTATATATGAGCAAGTGCCAAAAGGTGAGCACCCAGTCAGTGAAAATATTTTTTGCTGTGATTTGAAAAAGAAACTATGTTAAAATGAAGAGGAGGCTTTGTACTAAAAGGAACATGAGTAGAAAGATAGTTCCTCTTCACGTTTTTTTTAAATGCAGGTTTTAAATTGTCCGGTCACGTGTGACACGTGACCAAAAAAACACCCCATTGAAAATGGATTAAATTGATATTGTTATGAAAGAAAACTAGCCATCATTGCACATTAGCACTTTTTTTTTTTTTATCAATATAGGGCAAACATATACAAATAGTATTATCTGGAGAAAAAAACAAAAAATTGCAGTGTGTTATTTCATCGGAAAATAAAACAGAAGACAGTCTTTTGGTGGACACATTTTATTGCTTAATACAAAACAGCAGTAGTAGCAGTAATTGGATTTTAATGTCCTTTCACCCACAGAGGTTCACCTCAGGTCATAGGCAAATTTCTAAACTCTTCTCACATATATATATCAACCCTCTGTCAAGTCAGTCTACAAAACCAATCACTTCACAAACATAAAAATACATACACAAATTTTCAAAGAGTTAGTCCCTTCAGTATTGCCCCTGTTAAAAGAGTGCATAAGGCACATGCTGGTATTGTCGATCCTTCCACCTAATTTATCGATACCAGGTTAAAGAAAAATTTAAAAAAGGAATGGACAGACACAATGTAAAATTAAAAAATATTATATCAATTTATGCATAATGGCAAATACCAATGCCATATGGCAGCAAGCTGCACATACCACCTACCATCATCTCCTAGCTGCTCAACAAGAGCCATACAAAAAAACCTAACCCTTAACAAAAAGTATTTGCGAGTTTTCTGGGGAAAAACTCAGGAGAATAGATCATTAGCAGAAAAATGACGAGACAAAAAGGGCAGGAGGCGGAGGCAGAAAAAACAAGTGAGGAGATAGGAAAGGGGAATCAAATGAGAAGCCCTGAGATTCCAGACAGGAGGGAGATGTCAGACATCCCCGGCCTTCCTTTGGGGTAAACAACAGCAGAAAAATCATGTTTTTTATCAACGGGTTTAATTCACTGACCATTACTAGTGGAATACTGGACCCCATTATTATTCTAAGAGAGAGAGAAAAAACAAAACAAAAAAAGGGGGGGAGGGGGGGAGCTGTTGCTTCTCTTCAAAGCTGTTAACTGTCAGCTTATAATCAAGAAACAGCAATAATAAAAATCCATGAGCATAAAAAAGATAGTAGTGGTGAAAGATGTCATTATTCAAAAAGTTATTGATATTCAGTCTCAGTTACATAAGAAAAAGGAAACATTTATCAATGTAATCTCATCCCATGCGAAAATCCCTGTCCCCACCTCTTTCAGAAGTACTGACAAGTGACATTAAGCATTCACTACTCTACCCAACTGTTACTTTCAAAGATTTAATACTAGAAATGCAGAGCAGATGACTAAAACAAATGTACATCTAAAATCATAATTTATGCATAATGCCAAATGCAACAAACTGATGTCTTCCTTCAACTGCAAGTAACTTTGTACAACTGCTTCCTCTGAGTGGAGATGGATTCTTCCAGGGTGATGTTGAGTTGTTTGTTGTTGCTCACAAAGTACTTGATGTCCTCCCAGGATTCCTCAGTTTCAGCTGTCCAGTACCACAGTGATCCCTGGGAAGTCATAAAATGCACCTGCAGCAACTGCTCCACACACATGGCAGCAACCTGAAAGAGATTGAATGAATAAATAAGTTTTTCCTGTTACTGTTAGCATTATCTGAGCCCTGGACACCAGAACTCTTTCTGTATCGGATGTTGCTATGAAAATTGTTAACAAGTGAAACTGCATTTAAAGTTTCATCACTTTGGACTGATGCAGAACCGTCCACATTTAGTCCAAGCTTATTATAAGCTGAGTATGTCCTATGGTTAAAAAAAGAAGAAAAAAGATTGCACCATTAGCATTGTTGCTACCAGTGCCACAACCATATTCCAAATGGGTCCTTAATTAAAATCAGTTTAATATATATCATATATCTTCTTCTTTCCTTGGATGCCCACAATCGTGTTGATGATTATTCTGGCACTTTAGGTGGTGTTCACAAAGTCCACATTTCCGCTCTGGTCACAAGTCCTTGATTTTAAAATTAAATTGTTGCACTGTCTCAAGTTCATTCTGTCTCTCACTCTCTAAAAACAAACAACTAGTTGACTGGTCAGTGGGAGGCATGCGACACAAAAGTGTCAACAGTCGTCACCTCTACTTCTGGTTCCACTCATATGATATTCTTCACACCCGTAACAAAACAAGTGTCCCATTCAAAAGATGCAGAACATAATTTTTGAATTATCCTGTTAGTGTTACTGTTACATGTCAAAATTTAATATGAAACAGAATAATGTTAATGCATTATTTTCTCTTGCATGTTAAAACATTTTTAATTGCAGAAAACAAATAATAGCCTTTTTGAGCCAACGATTTACTTTTTTCAGAAAAAAGAAGAAGAAAAAGGACTCTTTCCGTCCCAAAATCTACGGATCTCTTAACTAATACAGTAACTGGCCTAATGTCTAAAAGTTAAAAGGCATGTTTAAAGGGCCCCTGAACACTGATTTTAAGTCGTAAATATCACTTTGTACTATATAAATAAAGTTTAACATACATGCTGTTCGTTTGATAGATTGACATTTTCCTGAGGTACGTAAAAGTATTGATTTGAATGAAAACAAACACGACGCTTCGAGCATCTGCGTCATCTGCAGCTGAAAATCCTGTTTTCGGTCACGTGACCTCCGTGACGTCACAACAAGACAACTGACCGGCATGGCTCAGTAACGACTTGAACAAAATTGAATCGAAAGTGGTCTGGCAAATCAGTTTTAAAGCATGCTGAGCGAGTGTGCTGCAGTTGGTTGCTATGAAAAGTTGACAAAGGAGTTTTCTTTCCATGCTTTTCCTTTAAAAAGTTTTTTTTCTAAAATGAAGCCAGAAAACGACAGTGGCAAATGGCAATGAATCGATGGGACCTAGCCACAAAGAACTGGGAACCAAAACACCACGATGTGCTCTGCTCAAAGCATTAAAAAAAAAAAAAAAAAGGTTGAACCTCCGACGTCATTGCCAGTAGTTGGGCCTTTGTTTATTTCCCCCTTGTCATTCCATCTTTATCAAGCCTTGTTAGGTGCGTGGCGTTTTGGTCTTTTTCGTTGTGTTTACTCTAGCTTTCACAGCAGGCTAGACCTGATCAGGGAGCCTGCCTTTTATTGGGTGTTTTATTTTCCCAAATTATCCGTGTTTGTTTCATCATACGTAAAGATGAAAAAGTTTTGTTCATTCTTGTTCAATAGACTAGCGATTTCGTGGCCTCCCTGGGTTATGGTTTGGGGTTGGGTCGGTCCTTGCCATTGACTGTTTTTTCTCTTTCAGCTGCTTTTGTTTCTCGGGTTATAGCATTCATTTACGATGTACGAGTGAGGGGGGTAATCTCGTGAGCGTCTGCTGCCCCGCAATGTTGTTGTCACTGCTAGGTGGGTTGTATCGTGTACACGGATTATGTGTATCCAGCCTTTGTCACATTGCTCGCTGACATTTCCTGCCTCCTCTTTCTTTATAGAAAGTGTTTGTTTGTTGTTGTCGTTGTTTTGTTTTCCCTCTCTTCCACCAAACGTCTTTCGTTTTTATCTCTGGCTTATTGGCTGTTAGCTTGCCTGATTAGGGCAGCCATTTTGAATTTCTCTTTTTGTCTGCATTTGTTTACATCCTGATGCTGTGTCATCGGTAGTCCTGATTACCGATTTGCTTCATCAATCTGCAGGCATTGTGTTTCTAGATGGAGGCCGGGTTAGTGAGGAGTTAGTTATGGTTAGTTTGGCTTTCCATCTGTTTGTCGTTGGCACAGTTATTTTTGCTTCTGTGCTCTTATGTCAAGTTAAGTCAAGGCAAGAACTTCTTTATTCCTTCACAGGAAAATGTGCCACACATAAAGCCACAAAGACAGTGTACATATGTAAAAGATTAACACTTAAGTACGCAACAACATGTAGTATCGCACACATTACAATATACAATAAACACAAAGCATAACCACCACTATTCTCATGACACTTCTTCGTCACTTGAAACTCTCCCAGTCAATGCCAAAAATGATATCCGCAACTGGCTCGTACTGGAATGGCCATATTCCAGTTGCCATTTCCAACTTTTCAGGCAAATTTATCCTGAGTTTTGTGCACTGAAACTGTAGAAGCAACAGTGCCAATGGCAGTCGAGTCTTATCGTGACGTCACGATTAGCCTTTGACTTTACGGCTCCAAGTAAACTCTCGGCCAAAACACGTACGATCACGCAGCTGCAGCGGTTATTTCCCTTGCCCATTCTGCAGTGACATATTGGTTTTGTTTTGCGATTCATAAGCATTTAAGATACTTGAAAAATATGAAATGATTACTGAGGCATGGGATATATACCTGTATTTACTGTGTGAAAATATTTAGTCGGTGGAATATACCAAAGAAGAGATCTAAGGCTAAAATCGGTCAAAATCATTGTTCAGGGGCCCTTTAAAAGTAAAACTCTACAAAATGTTTTATTATTTTTTGGCTTATACTGTGTTAAAATAAAATTACACTGTGTTAAAATCAAACAAACGTCGTTCGTACAATTGTGCATTGGTGACGAATGCCCAATCTTATCCAGTTTGAAACGTTAATATGTGGAAAAGTGCAACACTGGTGTCACCACGTGTTTTTTACAACGTACACTGTTTGCGTGATAAAAGCTGGCAATTCGGAAAACATCACTTAAAGAAATATAACGGGTGTGGTCGTTCGTTCCAAGTACAAAAATTGTCTAATCATAATGTCTGGTCAGTCGTCATCGTGACAAAAACATGTTTTATGTCACAACTCAGAATTTTTGGTCCTCAAACAAATACGATGTCATGTTGACAGAAAATGCCACTTCAGTACAATACTTCAAATCACTTTTATCACGCAAACAAAAGTCTGTGGTAAGCGAGAGCATATTTGCCATTAAAAAAAAGAAAAGAAATCGTGGTCATTCGTCACATTCATACTCGATTTGGTTGTTTGTCACAGTGTTAACCAGTGTGACGAAAGACACATCTTACCCGATTCCTCTACTTCCATTTTCCTTTTGGCAAAGACGACCGGTCACGTGCTCTCTTGCATTCCTGGGAAGCCCATCTGTGGTATTGGATTGTATCCGAACCGCTAAATATTAAAATTAAACGAAGTTGGGTGGTTGTCACTTTGTGACGAAAATGTCTATACCTGAACTTTTTTCTCTTTATTTTTTAAGTTTGCAAACTGTAAACAAAACCAAACAAACAAAAAGCAGCCGCAAATGCAGAACTTTATTGTAACCGATCTTTTCCGATCCGTAAGATTACTGTAACTCGGCAGTTGTAAACTTCTGACAAGCCAGTCGAGTGACGAAGCGCGTGACAAACGACCTGTTGAATTTCTAGTATCGTTTTCTCTAATAAATCTCGGGAATTTTTGAAAAATAAAACATGCTCCTTCATTAACAACAACAATTCTATTCAAAAACCAAAGATTCCAAATATTTTACGAAAAGATCGGTAAAATCGGGTTGACGACGGTGCGTTGGTACACTTGCGGTGATCGGCGGGCGACATTTTGTTGTCAATTTTCTTAACTTTAGTGGCTCTCTCTCTGTTATTAGTCCACGAATCTTAACAATTTTATCTTATATATCTCTTTGTATATAAAGGAGCCAACACACTTTTTTTGGTTTGAAAATGAGGTTTTAATTTATATGAAAACCACCAGCAAAAATGTGACGTGGGTGTGCGCATCTTTTGGCACTGGCTCATATGTTCATGTGAAGTGCTCTCTTTGCAGACATCTGGGCCTCCTACAGATGAAGCGTGGTATGCTGATCACTTGGTTACCGAGGAAACACAGGCAAAGGTAGAGCACATTCTGTTTTTTTACTTTCACCCCTCTCATTTTGATTTTTACCATTGATATGCTGGTCACTTGGTTACTGAGGTTACTGTGAAAACATGGGCAGAGGTAGTGCGCAGTTTTTCACCCTCTTCATTTTGATCTTTACCCTTGGTTTGCTGGTCACTTGGTTACTGAGGAAACACAGACAAACATAGTGCACAGTTGTTTTTTTCCACACTCTTCATTTTGATTTTTAACACTGGTATGCTGATCACTTGGTTACCAGGGAAACGCTGGCACAGTTACTGCACATTTTTTTTTTACTCTTCATTTTAATTTTGACCTGTCTCAAACTCAAAGATACTTTTAGTGCTGTTGGGAACAGATGAATTAGGCTAATGTAATGGACGGAGCATTGTACTTTTGTTCTTACAAAATACTACCATGTGCTGGACATTTGCAGTTATCTGACCCATTTCTGCTGACCTTGTATCCGGACACAAGCAGTGAAGTTTCTGCACCTGAGTTCTCTGATTTTCGGGCACTGAAGAGAAATACATAGAAACGCCACCCTCTTTGTGCCACTGTTGGGCATATGTTTCTCACATGTGCTGTGTTCCTGTGCTCAGGTGCAAGCCATGAAGTTGCTAGTTCGCTGGTTGCTGGGACTGAAGAGCAACTCAAACAACTCGGCTACCTCCACCCTGCGCCTCCTCTACACCGTCATCATCCATGAAGGGGACCTGATGGAGCATCGCCGTCTCAAGTCAGTGCAGCTGAAGGGGATGGGGGCAACGGGGAGCGCTCTCACAAAGGGCTTACAGGAAGGGAGTGCTCTCACAAAGGGGTGGCAGGAAGGGAGTGCTCTCACAAGGGGCTTGCAGGAAGGGAGTGCTCTCACAAAGGGCTTGCAGGAAGGGAGTGCTCTCACAAAGGGCTTGCAGGAAGGGAGTGCTCTCACAAAGGGGTGGCAGAAAGGGAGTGCTCTCACAAAGGGGTGGCAGAAAGGGAGTGCTCTCACAAAGGGGTGGCAGAAAGGGGGTGCTTTTGCAAAGGGCTGGCAGAAGGAGAGTGCTTTCACAAAGGGCTGGCAGCAGGGGAATGCTCTCAAAGGGGCGGCAAAAGAGTCCTTCAGGTGCCCCGCTGGTAATAACCTGAGAGAAGAAAATGGCCACTTCTGTCTGTTCAACTTTGCAACATTGGATCAATTACTGTTGGAAGAAAAGCAGCAAACCTGTCCTTCTGAGGCCAGAAGAGCGTTGTTAGTTGGTCTTATGCCTAATACAACCAGTGATCTCGCCTTCTTGGATGACAAACTGTTTGACTTAATCACAAGGTTTGTTCTTGTGTTACAGCAAACCAGAACTGGCTCGGTTACGTCTACAGGCTGGCTGCTGTATGATGAAGCTTGCTGAGGAGCCATGCTATGCTGAAATCATCACCCGTGAACAGTTCCAAGCACTTGCCTTGCTCATTAATGTCAGTTTCACCTTCAGTTCAGTCTGTACTTGTGTGTGTGTGTGTTCATTTATGTCTGTGTATATGCGAGCGTGTAGAAGTTTGTGTGAATACGGATAATGTCAGAGGTCTCAGAATTTTGGCTCAAAGGGAGGACATGTTGGGAAGGATCTATAGGGGTTTGAAAAACTTTGAAGATTTTTATTTTTTATATGTATTTATTATAGTCTTGTCTGAAATACGCCCTGAGATAACTGTAATGGTTGACTGGGCGTAAAACACCAAATTACTTACTTACTCGTCTGAAATGGCAGAAGCTGATTTCAGGTCTCTTTTCCAATTCTTGTGCCCAGCATCATGGCAACTTCAAACAAACAAAAAAGGAGACCCTTCCCCTCCCCAGACCAAAACCAAAGGGGGGGGGGGGGGGGGGGGGAATGGAAAACTAAGTAAAAGAAAAGTTGACTGATGATAACAGTTTTTGCTTTGTGCAGGACTCATGCTACCATGTGAGGTTACGCTTTGCTGTCAAGCTGCACAAAGGCTTGTTCAGTTTGCGACTTCCCCTTGAGTACATGAGCATCTTCTCCCTGGCAGCCAACGACCCGCTGAAGGAGCGCCGAACACAACTCAAACAGTTCCTCAACAGCAACATACAGAAAAGGCGGGAATATCTCAAACAAAACCCCAGTGCTAGAAGTAATCCTTTTTTTCTTTTTTCTTGCTTTTTAAAGTTGAAATTTGCAGCGCACAGCTGTTCCCAGACGCCTCTTTAGTTAAAGCCAGTGCCCCAGAATCTAGGTCAGCTATGCAGATGGCCCCACTTGAGATATCGGATAGCTGAGCGGTCCGGCCACGGACATGCTGCTGCTGCTGCCAGCAGTAAATTATAGCAGCCATCTTTCACCCCCTCCCTTTCCCAGCGCCATCTCACCACAGAGTTGAACAGCAGACCATTGAAAAGTTCTTATTTTGAAGTTTACACAGACACCAAATATGCTTGGTACAATTATTTAAGTTTTCATGCTGCAACAAAACCATTTCATGCAAAAATCACACAAAACATCACATTGAGCACAGTACACAAAAAGTACGAAACGTATACGATTATTGTGAGGTCCTGCTTTTTTTCTCAACAAAACAACATATGTACATCACAACATCAATATATCTGCTACAGGAAGCACTCATTTAAAATCAGGCCCAACTCTCAAAGAAAAACTCACAGGGGGTGTAAACAGTACACCATTTTGGCAAGAGGGCCTTTCATGCAAACTATGAAAATGTGCACAGTACACACATGAAATGTACAAAACAAAGCAACATTAAAAAACAGCAAACGTGCATCACAACATCAATATGTTCACTACTGGAAACACTTAAAATACAGAAAGCACCGTGTACACTCAGCAGCCCACAAGTTAAAAATTAGAAGCAGCCGGCTAGTACTGGCCACTGCTGGTACTGACCTATATTCCACTGACAGAGCAGCTATGTGGGGGAGTTAAAAATAGCTCAGCCAATGAGCCGCTAATGCACCCGATTTTAAGCCTGTGGAACAGCCGTGAGCGCATGGCAGAAACTGATCACTCAGAATTGATTTTCCAAAAAGATAGCTTGTGTCCCTTTTGAATGTTTTGCTGTGATTTCCCAGCAGCAAGTGAAAGCTGAAATGGGTCCAGGAAAAACCTTTGTGAATGTACACTCTTAGTTAGCAGACTTGCTTGCTTACCAGTTTTAAGCTATGGATGGAACATCAGGTTGTTGAATACTGTAGCTGGCTATTTCAAAACAAAAGAAATTTTTTTTAAAGGCATTTCTCATACTGTTTATCTCTCAAAATGTGCATTTGCTTATGACAGAATTTGGTTATCCTGAGGTTATCCTGTGCTGCTGACTGGAATAAATATCCAGTCACTAACAAGCACACACACACACACACACATGTGCACACACATATGTGCACACACACGCACAGATGGTACTGCTTCTGGTGTGATAATTTTTAGTTTTTGTTTTGTTTTTAAACTTCTATGAATTACTGTCTGTATGTGTGAGGCTAAAGTGAATGTACTTAGTATTGTGTCTCAAAGGTCTGATGTCATCGGTGGTGCCTGACTACGTCCTGCCCTACACCATTCACCTTCTGGCACACGACCCAGACTTCAAATCTTTTGATCACCTGGAGTCTCTCAAGAATCTCAAAGAGTGAGTGGAACATGGTACAGTTGGTGTTGAGCACTGACCATGGGCTGGGCTGTTACTGTGTAATGTTGACGCCACAGCCGTGTTGCTCTGTGTTGCTGAGGATGTTTGTGCTGCTGGTTTTTGTTGCTGGTATCCACTAGCTCCCTTGTGTGTCTGCCATGAAGTTGCCCCACCTTTCCCCTAAAGAGAAGAAATGAAACAATCGACCCATTCCTAGAACAGGTTAGGATGGAAGAGAATAATTATATATTCACGTCAAAACTAACAACCAAAGTACAATAGTCACAGTTCTGTTTACATGGATTGTGTGGTGAAAGTTTATGGTTACTAGGATGTAGAATTAGACACTTCTGTCAGGAGCTCACCCTGGTTCAGAATTAAGGTTAAGTTTCATCATATGGTTATTGATACTCTAATAAATTAGATGAAATGGTCAGTAATACCAGCATGTCCTAGCATTATGTGCTCTTTTAGCATGGGTAATATTGAAGGGACTAACACTTCAATTTTTTTTATTTGATGTTTGTGCATGTATGTATTGTTTTATGTTTGTAAAGTGATTGGTTTTGTGGAGTGACTTGACAGAGGGTTTATATACAGGAGAAGGGTTTTGAAATGTGCATTTTCTTATGACCTGAGATTGACTGTCCTGAGGTGACCCTGTGTGGTTGACAGGACATTAAAATCCAATTACTAACCTTGCCCTGGAATGGCTGTCCTGGTTGGCAGGGCATGAAATGTAAAGAATCACTCCATCAACCTTGTGTCCTCTAGAACACAGCAATATAGCCATCAGATAAGGCATTGTCTTAAGGCCAGTTTATGGATGACAAGCCAAATGTGAGATAATTTTTTTTGCAGATGTCTTTGGTTTGTGTTGGAGCCTTTGATCGGTCGCACCGAAGACTACAACTATGCATTCCTTCGTCGCATGATTGAAAAAATCAAGCAGACAAAAGATATCCAAGGACCAGATGATGAAGCAATGAACAAGGTTGGTTTATTTAGCCCAGTTGATTTAGCCTGGCCTTTCAGTTCCCATTGGCTTGGCTACTATGCAGGCATGTGCTTATGAGTGGACATCTGGTGGCAGGGTTGTGTGATGAATAAGATTGAGAGAGAGAGAGCATGCGATAAAAGATGTGTGATGATGATTTCATTGAAAAAAAGGTTGTTTTTTTAACTTTTATTTAAAAAAAAATAAGAGCGGGTTTGGGATTGTAGTTTCATTTCAACCCAGTATCCCAATAAAGTTCTTGGCATTTTTGCTGGTAATTTCACCCATACAAGGGGGAATGACCCCCCCTCTGAAAAGTGAAAGCTTTTAAAGAAGGCATATTAAGAACCTGAGTTGGGTTTTTTAACTGTCCCTTTTATTTTTTATGGCCATGGGTGATTTTTAAAGTCACGGGGGATCCAAAGTCACCATGGGAAATTGTGTTTTTCTGTTTTGAATACAAGTTGCGTGATCATTTGTTGAACATGTAGGTCATGTTTAAAATTAAAAAGATTATGGTATGGTTGATGTAATCTGTTGAACTTGGGCGTAATCTTAGGGCTGGTGGGCAGGAACAGGAGTAGCAGATTGTGAACATTAAGATTTTGCCAAATTCACAGTGAAAAGGGAGAAGGTATGTGGAAATAATTTAACCTCATGGGGTATTGTGTATAGCTGTCTAAAAAAAAAAAAAAAATCAAGTTTGCTTTCAGTTTGGTCTCTACAGTGCAAGACTAGTTTATAGGAAGCTAGGTTACACTGTGTGGCTTGTGTTCTTTTGTTTCACCCAGATGGCCACTGAGTCCCATGTGTTGGTGTTGTCTTTTGCAGAAGTTGTATGCAGTGTGTGATTTGGCACTGGGTCTCATGAATGTCAAGACCAACATCACCCTGAAAGACAGCAATGTGGAGCCCCCTCTTCCTGCAAAATTGTTCACACCAGCAGACAAGGTGACTTGTGTACCCATCCTGGAGCGTGTTACCAGTCTAGCTTCCAGCTGCCTGTCTTCATTCAGTTTTGCCTTATACAATACGATCTGAAGATAAACTGTTTTTCTAAAGTTAATGATTGATCTGCATTTTGTTTGCATCATTTTTATCATGCAGTTTTGTCAGTTGACATTGACAGTACTAGGTAATAGGTGCCTGCACATGTCATCTTTTGTATGGTGAACTTCATGCACAAGGAATGAGGATGGCATGGAGTGATTGGAGCCGATTAGCTCTGGGGACAGATTAGGTGGATGAAATTTGACAACTAGGCCCATGTGTATTCGGAACAAACAGCCTCCTTAATTACATTTATCTTCTAAATGGTGATGACATTGAAAATATATGGCCAGCCTGAATGCATTAAAAGTTATGGACTCGTTTTTGTATACTTGAGCAGCCTGAATGCTGTATAACAATGCTGACTGTAATGCTGCCAGTTCTGACAGAGGCTACTAGTGAGGAGAAAATGAACGGTTGTGTGGATCATCACCATTGCACATGTTGAAGATAACAAATTATTCAAGAGAATTTGGACTTGTGCCTCAACACACATAATCAAGAAAGACAGCAAAGAGGAGACCAGAAAATCTCAAATGGGAAGGGATCATTGGGTCAGTGATGTCTGCTTGAACTTTGATTGAACTTTAAACTTTAAACTGACATGGCTGTTGTCATGTGGTGTCGAGTTTTCAACATCATTTGTGTTGCATTGTTGGCAGAACAAGGGACTTTACTGATCTAAAAATAAATACACAAAAAATAGCTATTTTGATGACTTGTGCATCTGGAAGGAGAGCTGGGCTGATGTATTTGTTAGTAAATCAGGATTAGGAGCAATTACTTATCATACCTATGGGTCCTGTTGTCATAGCACTTGTAGCTGTGTTTTTGCATACCTGTTGATGTTTAAAGCCTTTGATTTTTTTCCCCAAAGGCCTACAAGAACCTTCAAAGCTATCTACCTAAGGACTTTCAGTTTGATACAAAGGTAAGCAGATGCTTGTTGTTGTGGTATTTGGAGGATGAAAAATGGTAGAGAGTGTTGAACCTTGCAAGCATTACAAGGTGATTTGCAGAATGTAGTGAGTGCGTAATGCACCAGATTTAAGTTTGGAGTTGGAATCTTGGTTCCGGAAGAGAGAAGTCTGGACCTATCAGATGAAGTGGAGAAGGGAATTACTTTCTGGCATACTTAAATTTGAGTTGAGGGTGAGGATGATTTATCTACCAATTATTGGTTTTGAACACTGGTCAGCTGCCTAGGTCATATCAAGACAAAGTGCATTCAGAGAAGATTAGCATCTAATCTGTTCTACCTTTTCCTTCTTCTTTTTATAAACGGCCTACTGTAACAAAGTTATTACTGTCCAAGAAGTGAACACTATACTCTCTTAACTTTTAAAGGATTATGGCTTTTTGAAAACTGATACAATTATTACAAAATTTGCTTCATTCCCATCTTTCCTAAAGAGTTTTATTAGATCACAAGTGAAAGTTTGAAGAGGATGAAGTTTTAGATCAAAGTGTAAAAACAGCAAAACTGCTATGGAAAGATTTTTCTGTCTGAAAGATTTTATAGTGTGTGTGTGTGTGTGTGTGTGTGTGTGTGTGTGTGTGTGTGTGTGTGTGCATCTTTTGCATAATTATGCTTGAGCACTTGTCGATATATACTTCTGTTGTTGTTGGGTTGTTGTTGTTTTTTTTGGGGGGGGATAACGTTTTCCATCTCGATGTACATTATGTGTGTATGCTTGTTCAGTGCTTTGAGCTGCAGGGTAGGTGCTTTACAAATTTCCATTATTATTATTATAGTAACCTGCTCTCTTGTGTTGGTCTCTCCTTGAGATGCATTACTGTTGAGGTCACTTGACCATGCACCAGTGCTGTAGGAGAAACACATGCCTCTCTTGTGTTCTGTGAGAGCACAGTTTATTTCCGTGCTCACACTAGAAAACATTGCAACCACCAGACTTGTGTTTCAGTGTTCATCTCTGCTAACTAGCCCTTGCTCTTGAATGCTAAGACTTGCACCCTTGTTCTCTTGTTTGCTGCCTGCCCCTGTCCTCTCTCCGTTCTCCTTCCACCTGCACCCTCTCTCTCCCACCAAGCTGGTATTTATTTCTGTGTGTCTGCTTCAGCGGCGTTTCACTCCCGGTGCACTTGGTGGGAAGACCCAGACAACAACAGAGATCATTGTGATGAGCCACGCTCCCATCGTCAACCCCATGCCCAGGAGTCCCAGGATCACCAAGAAGAGTCTGCGTGAACAGGCCAAGCAACAGCGACAGGCCGACTCCTCAGGGTAGGACTGCTCTCATTTTGGCCTCTTCTATGTCCACTGGTCTCTTTGTTTCGTAAAGTGTCTGTCTCCCCCTTCCTTTCTCTCTCCGTCTCTTGTTGTTCACCTGATGTGTTATTTTTTTTCCAAAGTAGGATGATTGTTTTGCTTTGTGTAAAATGATTATTTTGATTAATTTACTTTGCATGAAATTTAGAGGGGGTAGAAAACTGCAGAAGAGAAGAGTCTTATGATAATACTCCGAAAGTTGAACTGATGGTTGAACACAGGAGTAAAGCAGAAGATTTTTGATGTTGTTGAGTTTGTTGTGTGTGCGCAAGTGTCTTTTGCGTACATTCTGCAAGACTGTTTCTCTCTCTCTCTTTTCAGGCAAGAAGAGAGTGACCCCAATGACAGCCATGATACCAGCACATCAGAGTCACCCAAGTCTGCATCCCAGGACTCAGAAAAGAGCACTCGTGGCAGGCGGGGGAGCACCCGATCCACGGAGGACCCTAAACCTGTGAAAGTGGGCACAAAGCAAACCAAAATGGAGGACTTTGGCACCAAGGCCAAGAGTGGAAACAAAGACTCTGTGGTGAATGGCTCAGCCAAAGCTGGCGGCCGGCGGGTGGGGAAGGGAGGGGGGGAGCGGGGGGACAGTGATGAAAGTTCGAAGGCAGCAGGGGAAGAGGCGAAGGTTGTGGGCCGGAAACGGCAGGCCAGCGGGGAGGAGGGCAGCACCGCGGCAGCCAAGCGTGGAAAGGGGGCAGCAGTGGAGGGCGATGGAAAAACCACAGGGGCAAAGAGGCAGCAAGCAGCAGGGTGAGTTGGAGCTGGCTTTCTCTCCTTGTTCCATGGTTTGGCTGGCGTTTTGCTCCACCAGCCTCCTGCCTGGGAACTTGGTGCTGTCGTTTCACCCCCCCCCCCCCCTTTCCTATCTCTCAGGTGCTACTGCCTAGCCCTCTTTTTCTTTCACATCTCCTCTCAGGTGTCACTGCCTAGCTCTCTTGCTCTCTTCTGTCTCCTCTTGGGTGTTACTGCCTAGCCCTCTTGCTCTGTCTCCTCTCGGGTGTTTCTGCCTAGTCTTGTTCTTTCTCTTGTGTCTTTTTCTGCTAATTTGCCATTATGCACTTACATAAAAAGAAATGTGTTGATTTTGTCCTTTAAAAAAAAAAAAACCCTGTTTTTTACAGCTGGCATCGATAAATCAAGACAATGGTCAATGATACTAGCATGTGCTAGCCTTGTATGATTTTAATGGATTTTTTTAACAATGGTAATATTGAAAGGACCAACTCTTCGAACATTTGTTTTTTGATGTTTGTGGATGTAGGCTGTATGTTTTGTACTTGTGTATTGACTGATTTTGTGGACCTGAGAAAAGGTTTACACTGAGAAAATTTGATCAACTTGATTTGCCTCTGATGGAGTTTGATTGTCTTGAGGTGACCCTGCGTGATTGACAGGATGTTAGAGTCCCATTTTCACCTGTAATACTTAATTTTGTATGTGTGTGTGTCTGTGTGCATGCATGTGGTGAACCTTTGAGAAAGAATTGCTGCCCATCTGGGCTTAATGTTGGGTTTACTTGAACAGCTGTTGACGTGAATTCATTGAAACACTGCATGATGAAAACCTCCTTGGACTTTTACCTGTGCTTGTTGCATTTGATTTGCCATGGACCATTTTTGGGGTTGCATGAGAGAGTGAAAATTAGTGAGTTAAAATGTCCAGTTTTAAATGTAAGCTGGCTGAGTATATTTAGCATTTTTTTGTTTGTTGTGGTTGTGGAACTCCAGACCTAGCAAAGGTGAAGAGGTTGCCGCAGCTGACTCCCAGCAGCCTGTCCGAGGATCCAGCAAGAGGAAGGGCAAGTCTCCATCACCCTTATCACAACGGACATTGCCTCCAAAAAAGTGTGTATTTCCAGGCAGTCTTTCTTGTATATTGAAGAGAAGGGGGAAAAAAGAGGAAGAAAAAGGACTTTGTTAGTTGCCCTCTCAAAGGGAGGCCATGGATGTCTGATGTTTACCCCTGTCTGTAATCTCAGGGCTGTCATTGTTCTTTCCTATCTCCTGTCTCATTTTCTGCCTATTTCTCATACTCTTTCTGTCTTTGCCATTATTTGTGCACTAATAGTTCATTTTCCTGACTTTTTTTTGGTGTCAAGTTAGTTTTTGTTGTTGTGGCTCCTGTAGAGCGGCTAGGAGATGATAGGTGGTATGTGCAGCTTGCTGCTATTAGCACTGGTATTTGCCATTATGCATTTATATGTAAAATAATTACAGTTTGGTTCTGTCCATGTGTTTTTTAATATTTTTCTTTAATCTGGTGTCAATAAATTAGAATGGTCGACCATACCAGTATGTCCTAGCCTTATGTGCTCTTTTAACAGGGGTAATATTGAAGTGACTAACTTTGAAAATGTGTGTATGATGTATATTTGCATAGGGATTTTTTGTTTGGGCAGACTTGAGAAAGGGCTTATATTTGTGTGGTTTTAAAGTGTGTGTTTGCTTATGACTGAGTTTGGTTGTGCTGAGGTGACCCAGTGTGGTTGACAGGAAGTTGAAATCCAGTTACTCATTTTGTGAGTTGCATCTCTGTTCACTCTACGAAGTAATATGGCTTGCATCCATCACAGAGTTCAGCAACATTAATGCAACAAGCTTTTGTGGTTAGCCACAAAATTTGACAAATTTGTTTTTTGAGAATTTCATCTTATGCCTGTCTCATGTGGCAGTGTCCAAGTAATTCTAATGCATTTGTCCATAAAAAGTGGAGAGATACCAGAAAGAACCCCCGCTCCACACAAAAACAACACACACACCCCAGTTAGGGTGTTTACAGCCAAAATGATACAAATGAGACCTAACAGGTTGAAGCAATTCCAGTAGTCTGTCCTCCATGGGCATTGCTGCAGACTTGATGCAGTGCATGAATGCATGTAGGATTGCTGGAAATCCAGCAGATTGAGCTGTTTTGGCTCCCAAATAGTCTGGGATTTAAAAATAAGTAAATTTATATCTAAAATAAGAAAGAAGAAAAGTTTAAAAAAATGCAGTGACCAGCTGAAGGGAGAGAAGCGAGGCTAGACAATCCGTTGTGGAATTCTTTCAGCAGAGTTATTTCCCTTTACATATTCTCCCTCCCGGCCTTTGCTCAAGGAACCGTCCTCTCCTGCTTCAAAATAATTTTGGTTGAAACATCTTCAGTGGTCAATGCACTGTGTGGAGTTGATCCTTGGTCTCTGTACTGTGGTGGAATAGGTCCTTGGTCAGTGTGCTCCTGTGACACGGCAACAGAGTGTGTGGTCATACTGCTTGTTAATCTACCACCAGTTGATATGCATTGACTGTGCAAAACTACCTTGTATAGATTGGAGTTGTTTAAACAGACATCTTTTAAAGTTTATGTTGTTGTTGGTTCATTTGAAGTTGTGCTACCTTTCTGTTGTTGCTGTTATGTTTTTCCCTCTGCTTTCAGGGCCCGATTAACACGAGGAGACATCAAAGGCAGTGATGACCTGGATGCAGAGAAAGCCAAAGAGAGTGATGCCCCTTCGCCCTCCACCAGTGGCGACTCCGCTAAATCTGCCACCAGGAAGGGGGCCACAACTGCGGTGGGCCGTAATGTGTAAGTAAACAGGCTTCAGTCAGAGGAGACCCAGAGTGCCAGTTGCACTGCATTGTGGAAAATGGTTTGCTGCCAGCTTTCAGGACTGAATACCTGACCATTGGCCAGTCAGCAATGTCACATTTTCCTGTGACCTGTGTAAGATATGGCTTTGTTAGCTGGCTCATGGTAGGTAAACCTCGTGAAGGCTGTATGCAGTTTGGATGTCTGCTGCAGCCAAACCCAACTCTCTTTTTTTTATTCAGGGCAAAACAAAAGCAGAAGAAGAAGGAAAATTGAAGCAGCTCATGTTTACAAATGTCAAAATGAAGCTAAAGGTTCTTGTTTTTTCTTTACATAAAATGCATGAACATGTCTCAGCAGAATCAGACATGGTAAATTTTACACAGTTGTGATTGTTCCATATCTGATTGTTTATTTCTCCTTTTTCAATGAATGTACTTCATTTCCTTAGTCAAGCACAAAAACATTTTTGAATCATTTAAACCCATGCCTTCAGATTGTTCAGGCAGGATTTAAAATCTAGCATCTGTTTCATTCAGTCATTTCACTTCCAGATTATGATTATCTGTCCTTCAGTTTAGCATCAGACTTGCTGCATCTTTACCTGATATGCCTACAGAACTGCAAGTTGCTGAACTTAAGATCAGGGATGACTTGGATTGCACATTTTGCAGGAGGCGAGCACGCCCCATGTCTAATGGCACATCCGACGGGGAGGAGCACAGCACGCAGGACTCAGATTCCCAGACATCAGGGTCGTCCAGCAAGCAGGCAGCTCTGACCCGTGCCCTGGAGCTGCTACCCACTGCGCAGGCTGTCAAGGACCAGGAGGAGGAAACGTTAAATGTGAGTTAGCATGGACAAGGCCTTGGCCAGAGCAGTCAGTCAGGCACGATTGTAACAGTGTGGGGAGTTGATTATCCAAGCAGTCTTTTGCAACAACAGAAATCAGGGGGAAAGATTAATAAGACGGATGATGTGATAGCTCCCCACCCTTGTGGATTTGTTGAGTAATTTGCTACCAGGGCAGTTGGCCTTTTGTTTTTTTTGAAAGCTTTGTGGACTGGGTGTAATACTGCTCCTGAAACTGAAACAAATTCATGTGGTGAAGTGGAAAAAATGTATGATGGTGCGACCACAGTAATGACAACAGATTCAAAAGATGCTGAGGGTGGATTTACCATCCCTTTCTTTGTCTTTTTCTCTGCATTTGTGTGTCTTTTTTTTCCTTTTTTTCCAGTCAAGACGCCGAACACGCCCACGGAAAAAGTGACCCCTGACTTTGATGTGTACAGTACTAAAGCAAGCAGCAGCCCATTGCACCCTGGCATATTGCTGGTGACAGGAATAGTCACACAGTGGTTTGTTAGGTCGTCTGGAGGTGTGCACACATCTCCAATCTGGCAGTGTTTTTGTGACGTGAAGAGAGAGTGTACAATTCAAAAAATGAAAGCAAAGGCTGATTGGAGCCCTGTACAGGTTTTGGGTAATTGTGCGTATCCATCCAAGGCAATCTGTAGATGGTGAAACCCCTTCAGAGGACCTGCCACCAGAAAAGCATGGGCCCAGAAAGGCACCTACGTGTAGTTCCGTTTTAGAAATTGTCTGCTGGGATAGGCTCTGGCGCCAAGATCATCTTCCTGTCAGTATATGACAGTGGAACAACCTCAGTAAAACAGCTGATAGGGCACCTAAGTTCAAACATGGTAGTAGCTAAGGATGTTGTCTGTTGAAGTGCTTCACTTTGTCAACAGGTGGATTTAGACTTCAGTCTGCAGTCAAGAGATTGGTTGTTCTCAGTTACTTCCTCCAGTTGAAATTTCAGCCACACAGTTGATACCTCTTCCCACTCTAAAGGAGGAGGAGAAGAAAACACTTTGTGACTGACATTATTTACTTAGAAAAGGCGTGAAGTCTAGATCTCTGTAAGCTCTTAGGCACAATATGAGGGTGGATTCTGATTTGGTGACCTCATATGAGTGCTTTGTCAGTAGAGTGGTCTCCGATAGCAGGTCTAACACGCATGTGCTGAGGTTTTGCTTGGGTGCCCAGGCTTTACTGTCCGGGTATGGTTTTGACTCCCATGGATATCCTTACTCTCTCACTTTTCAACGTGTAGTTTTGCTTTTGTCATCAACGTTCATAACTTATTGTTGTTTACCACACTTTTTTGTTTGTTTTTGTTTTTAAATATATTTGTCCAGTTGTAATGTTAGCATCCAAGTTGTGTATCTTTGCTTTGGATTGTTGGTCTCATGTTCATGCTCTGATGGCTTCATTACATTGTTGTTATTTTCTTCCATCCATGATCATGTTGATGATGTCTGAGATGTACATTTTGGTATCACAATAGGTGTTTCAAGGGCAAGTGAAGTTCATGTGAAAGAGACCATTACTTCCAGTGAACAGTTTTTCTTAAGATTTGGTTTCATGGGCAAGTGAAGTTCATGTGAAAGAGATATTACTTCCAGTGAACGGTTTTTCTTTAAGATTTATTCCGCCATCCCAGATGGCTGATACTTCATAAGCTTGTTCTGTCGTGCTTATCATGTGAAAACAGACATAAGGAAGACTTATATTTTCTCAGAAAAGGCCCCTTGGTCACATCTTTTGAAAACTGAGGAAGGAGAGCGCACAGCAGCGCTTGAAGGGCTGAAACGAAGCTGTCATGTTCATTGGTGTCTGTCTGTTTTTGTAGTTACTATCAATCATGTGTACAGAAAGTGTAAGTCTTCATTGTCCACTGTGTGTGTGCGACTGAGTGCCTTTGAAATGTGTGTAAATGAAACTGGCTACTGGGCATGGCTCCCCCCCCCCCCCCCCCCTCTCTCTCTTGTTTTGTTGTTTTTGCTGGATGATCTGTCACTTTTTTGTTTCATTTTTTTTATATTTTTTAGTGCATATGTGCTTGTCTGTTAGAAACAAATCTCTTGTGTTTTTTCTCTCTCTTTTTTCTTTTTTTTTTAGAATGCTAAAGGCAGTGTAAACCTTTATGAATTGTTGCCATGCTTTCGTTTGTTTGTTTGTGCTTCATACATTGATCCTGTGAGATTTTAAAGAGGCACAACAAAATCTCTTATTTTCTTGGGTTACAGCAGATTTTTTTTTCTTTCTTTCTGTTGACTGTAGTAACAGTTACGTGTTTGAAAAAATGAACTGTAATTGTGCATTTTAATTTCAGGTGGTGGCACTGTTGGCCAGGTTCATGTTTTATTTCTAAAACAGTTACGTAGACATCTAAAAATAAAATCACCTAAAATACCTTCTACAAAAAGCTCATTTATGCTTCAAAAGGGGGGGGGGGGGGGGGGGGGCCATGAAGACAGCAATTCTTTGAGGGGTATTTCCAGAGGAAGTGATGAAAGATGGCAGAAGGAAGTGTGTGGTATGTAGATATTGTGTCAGAAGATGAGTAACCTGTGGAAAGCATCTGCCCTTCAAGTAGTAGCCTGGCATTGTGTTTTGATGGTGATGGTGACTGGTAAGTACAGTGTGGTCAGTACCTATCGTACCCAAGTGGTCAATCAGCAAACTAGACACAAAAGTAAATGTTTTTTGTTTTTTATTTTTGTTGTTGTTATTTTTGGTTCAACTTGTTTATTGTATACAATTATCATTAGCATGTTAATTGTATACAATAAGCTCAGTCTAATATCACATAATTTTTATGTGAAAAGACTTTAGATAAAAAAGGGAGAAGTGGGAAGAAGGATCAGCAAACTAGTTTACACTGAAGCTTTTGCAGAACTGCACTGCCACTGGACAGGAAAGAAAATAAACAGCTTTCTGCTTCCGTAAACATTGTGTGAGCGTTTTGTAATGACCAGTCATGGCAAACTTCAGAAAATAGGCAAAACTGTTTAGGTCAGATCCAATCTTTAGATCTTCTGTACCATTGTTGGCAGCCTTAGTCAGTTTTCAAGATCACTGTGCCAGAATGATGAAACTGAAAAGGCAAACTTGGGAAAGCTGGCTTTTTCTCAAAACTGTTCAAGTTGGATATAATGTTTGGGTGAAACTTTGCTTGGCAACCTCACAAGTTGATCTTTACACTTTTGTACCAGTTTTGGTGACCTTTGTGAAATTTCAAGATCACAATGCCAGAAAAATGAAACTGAAAATTGCACTTTCCTGAAGAGTTCAGAGCTTAACCAACATGGTTCAAATTTTGACTGCCATATGCGTGGGCTTTGTTGGAATATATTTTTAATCAACTTGTTTGTGAATTCAAGAAAGCTTTATTAATGCTTTCGGACCACTGCAAAACAGACTTTTTTTGTTTTTGCAAATGGTGTTTCAGGAAGATACTTGAAACTCTGCATGATATCAGTTCTCTTAGGCTTTATATAATTGTGCTGATACTGGTTTCGATGACCTTGACCCCTTTGACAGGGTGACGTGAGAGTGAAATCAACAAAAACTGGCTTTTCTGTTTTGAAGGGGATTCATAATGAAAGTTAAATTTTTCTGTTTTCAGTGTGAATTTACTTAATGCTACCTGTCTTTAATTTTCACTTTCTGTTTGTGGGGAATACCTCTGAATTGGATTTTAATGTTTCTCTGTTGAGGGTTTGTTTCATGCCTCTTGACGTTTACTGCCTTTGTAGGGATGCTTGAAGTATTCTTGATTGTGTGCAAGAAAGTGTATTCACACTCCTCTAACTGCAAATGTTGAGTACCCATCCTACATGCTATCACTATTTCATGCCAAGACTTGAATCCACCGGAAGCGATTGTGTGTTATGTTGATGTTTTTGAGAGAGAGTGAGAGAGAGGGAGAGAGAGACGTGACTAAGGCTGTTCACATTTCATTAGAATAAAAATGACTTATCAAGTTCAGGCAATTGTGTATGTCTGTGTGTGAGTGTATGTTCGTGTGGGAACAGTGCTGCAAGTGTTTTCATATGAACCAGCACCTCAGAGGGGGGGGGGGAAATGCATATAAAATATAACAATGAACAGATTTGTTGTAAAAATGAGAACTGTGAAGGTGGTTCGGTGAAATCAGTGTACTGATTAGTTTGAACCTGTTTTTGTGTGTGCAAAACAAGCAGTGAAAGTGAAATCTGCATCGCTGTTCTCCTTTTTTTCTTTTTTCTTTTTTAAACTTGTGCTTTGGTGTCGATAAACTGGACTGAATGGTTGCAAGGAACTGCTTTTTAGACCTCCGCCACCCCTTTTTTCTTTCTTCCTACTCTCCCCCGCCACCCCCCTCCACCCCCACCCCCACACCTTTTTTCTTTTTCTCTCTTTCGTTCCCTTTTTTTGCCCACCCCTATCACGCATATTTAATTGGTTGTTGTTTGTTTTTGACATAGCTCAGTTAAAGATGGTATCTATGCGCTCAAAAAGCCACAACAGACCCCTTTCACTGAAATCTTCGCGGTATTCCGGAAGTAGGAGGGAACGCCTCAGCCGGGTGGCTGGCCGAGCGCATAGCTGTATTTCCCTGGTACTAGTAGTAGTGAAAACCTCGCATTTCACGGCGACAAGATGGGCGGAAGAGATCACTGCCGTGTATCTACTGGTTGAATAAAATCCAGGAATTCCGCGGAACGTCTGTTTATTTTACAGCGCATTTCTGTAACCAGTGTTATCATTCAGTCTAATAATGCTTTTGATATCAATATTTGCCCGTCCGGCTGTTGTTGCGCTCCGTATTTTTGTTTGTTTGTTTTGTTTATAAATTTATTTATGTTGTGTTTTTTTGTTGTTGTTGCTTGTTCCTTTATATGGAATAAAGTACTTGGCTTGACCTAACAAATCAAAACAGCGGACTACCGACAAGCTTAATGGTAAACGCACTACCAAATCGCAACAGCCTGAAAGACTATAGTCTGCAGCAAATTAATAATGGGACAACCGCAGACTAAGCATCATTGCACAGATTCGATAAAACGGAAGAAAAAACGAAGGGGGGGGGGGGGGGGGTCAACCCTAACCTATCTCTCTGATGAGGTTCGACATTTATTCCTCGCTGCGGCCTCACAAATTGAACCGAAATGTCAAACTCTGCTCGATGTTTGAGTCATAATTGTATAGCCCAACTGATAATAGTAATAATATGTAATTTATATTGTACGTTCGACGACTCAAAGCCCTTTGTCATTTAATTAAAACAAAAACGTGGAATGCATAAATTCTCTCTCTCTCTCTCTCACACACACACACACACACACACACACAAAAGAGAAAAAAAGAGCATAAAACTATAACATTACTACACATAGGCTTAGTTATACAATGCAAAGTGAAACTGACACACTGAAGGCACCGTGGCAACACCCTCGCACTCACAGACTCGTCCTGCCACGCACCGCCACGCACCCACCCCCCCACCCCCCCCCCCCCCCCCCCCCCCCCCCCCCCCCCCCCAACACGTAGGCTGCATTTGTGTGAATTAGGATGGACGTGTAACCTGACACACATGTTCGCAGGTTTCTGTGCACGCGCCCACACACTTCGAATTTATAGTGCGCGTTCGGCGAGAGAGAGAGAGAGAGAGTGTCCTATAATCATTTTATAGACCTTTCCTGTGTAACTAACCCATTGGTACTCACTGTCCCATACTCAGCACTCATGTCTGGTTTTGTTAGTCTGTTTTAGTGAGTGTCATTTTGGCATCTTGCTGACGGTCCTATGAACAGGGACTTTCTTTGTTCAAAGAAGAGGTGGTTGATTATTTTCCGTTTTTATTTTTTGTTTTTGAGGAGGCCACCGTTTACAAGAACGGGAAGGCTTTTTGCATCAGGTTATTTAGTGTTTAAAAAACAAAAAACAACCTTAACTGGCATAATTATATGGGTTAAAAAACACTGCATGAAGCTTCAGGCATTCCTCAAGTATAACTTGACGTAGACATTATATGATCAGAAGTAGAAACTTTTTTTCTTTTTTTTTTCAACCTTGATAAACAAAGTATTAACTTCACTATCCGCCTGCGGCTTACTTCGAGAGCGCAGACTGACACGTATGTGTCCACATACCGCATCAGTAGTTGCTCCTGTTTGTTGATGAACATGTGGAAACAGACCCTCAACACTTAGTGAAGAGAAGGCACAGGAATGGTGAGCACGTTGTCAGGTGACGTGGAGAAAAGCTGGCGCTGATTGGCAGAGGTTTCAATTCGTGAGTGGGAGAAGAGTGTACACTTTGATTGTGAAACAACGAGTGCAAAGACCTCATCAAAGTGTAACCTGTTTTGCCGCTGTCCCTCGTTTAAGTTGGATCTGAATTGGGGTACGGGGAGATGGGGGGCGGGTGTGTGTGTGTGGGGGGGGGGGGGGGGGGGGGGGAGGGGGGGGGGGGGCATTAAGGGAAACAGCTCATAATGAAAAACAAACGACCTGTATCCGATATAAACTCAATAATTTGCATTACTTACCCCGAAAACCAAATTAGATTAGGGGGTGAAGGAAGGGATGGGTGTTTGCAGGAAACTGCTTACACCCCCCCCCCCCCCCGCCCCCCCAACATCCACCCCCCCCCCCCCCGCCCACACACACACATGCACGCATGTGCACACACAAACACATACACACACACACACACTAACTCACTGTCGTTTTTGTTTGTTTTACTTTTGAAACCGACCATCCCATAGGGGAGCGGGGATAGCTCAGTGGTTAAAACGTCGGACTCGTGACCGAAAGGTCGCGGCAGGAGCGGCGGGATAATTTTCTTCTCCAGAGTCAGCTTTCTGTGCTGACTCTTATTTCGGTATCCATCCACCTTCGTGTTACCGCAGTAGCACATAAAAAGATCCCAATCATTCTGCCAAGAGTGCAGGTTAGGTTACAGCTAAACACACATACACCCTACCTGTGTGGCTTTGAATGAAGCGACACTGCAATCCGGTGGCATGGTTGAATGGAGTACATTTCACGTGACACCAGCCATGCAAAATCCAGAAAGCGCTACCACTACACCACTTCTGTTGATATTAATAATACGCGCTATAAAAGCATTGTCATTCATTCAGTCACATGCCCGAATGTGAGCAACGAGACTGCTGGAGAGCAGAGAACAGCGCTATATAAAAGCTATGATTAATAATAATAATAGTCAAACTTGTGCAGCCACGCCTGAACAGCCGACTGAATTGATTCGATGCGACACTGAAGGGTGTCGCCCACCTGCACATGTACGAAGCCCCCTGTGTTTTCTTTTTTCTTCTTCTTCCTTTTTCAGAGCTTAGGAGCTGTGAGAAAGGCAAGGTGGCCGTCCTTGGCTCGCGTCCCTAACTGACAAACCTACGATTTCTGTGGACGTAAAGCAACAACAAACTGCTGTTACACAGCTCGGGAGCTGCGTGAAAGTCGAGGTGGCCGTCCTGGGTTCCCGTCCATAATAAGCCTACACGTTTCAAGGTTTTATTGAGCTTGTTTGCCCTTGGGAGCTAGAAAGCGAAGTTACATTCGCACAAGACATTCCTTATGAACAACTACACGAGTACTACTAATAAACAACTACCGCACTTTATACATAAGACAAAAATAAACGCTCAAACACAAATCAAAATTGTTATAAATATATAAGCCTAAGGCGGTTTCTGTGGACGTAAAGCAACCCTTCAACCAACCAACTTACTTTTTATAGTGGTTTCACCCAAGTGATATGTCGTGAGCCGGTCTGACCTAGCAGTAAGACGTTAGGTTGGTAAGTAGAATGGCCTCCGCTCGGTTCTGCTTCGGCTCTTCTTTCTCTTCGAAAAGGTTGTGGTTTGTGGACACTGTCTTGTGGCTTTGTCCCTCACATTTAATGAAACGTGTATGTATTTGTGACGCTCAGCATTCTTCAGTCACAGTTCATTGAGAAAGGTTTCGAGAAAGCCGCAAAATTCTAAACAGAATGTGGTGTTACTGTTGTTGTTATTTACATTAGTTAATGAAACATTACGATAGCTCTCATCGCTACTCATCTTCAGACAGGAGTCATTCTGGTGGTGACAGTGTAGCGATAGGTATATAATCTCCCTCTTCCCCCACCTCCATTCGCCCATCCCTAACAAGCCTTATGGTTTCTATGGATGTAAAGCACCACGAAAGAAGAAGATAATAACATTTGTGAACAAATGACACCAAAACAACAAATATGAAACTGGAACTTATTTATAGGGGCTGTTTCTACTTTATTGGCATGATTGTCTTCTGGGTAGTTTTAGCTTGTAAGAGCCTACATGTATGCACTGTGTGTATATCTGACGCTGTGAACAAACAAGGTTTTGTGTGGAAGTTTCCATGCGCCATATATATAAGTTTTCATTCATTCATATACTGGAGAATACTGCTGCTGCTGCTGACACTTAGAGTTTCATCGCTGTCACTGAAACCTATTTAATCGGCTGTGCTGGCATCTTTGGAACTATCTATCTATCTAAACACATAAAAGGTTCAACAGAACGCTATTTATCAGGACAAAAACATTGTGACAAAAACACAATGTTTTTGTCCTAATATATAGGGTTCTTTTAAACCTTTTAAGTGTTTGGATCTTGTTTTAGAACGCTAGCAGCTATTCTTGTGTCACATTATCTATATGTATGTATGTATGTATGTATGTATGTATGTATGTATGTATGTATGTATGTATGTATGTATGTATGTATTATTGTGTCAGATTATCTCTATCTCTCTATCTATCTGTCTGTCTATCTATCTATCTATCTATCTATCTATCTATCTATCTATCTATCTATCTATCTATCTATCTATCTATCTATCTATCTATCTGTGTTATCTCGTCGCTTTGCAGCGGCCCTGGAGGGTCCTCTCCTGGACGCAGACCTGGGTAAGGGTGATACAGAAGACAAACTGTTGTCCATGTGTGTGTGTGTGTCCACGTCACTGATGTAATCCAAGCACTGTTTTAAGCTGTGTATATTTAGCTTTGCATAGTCAGAATGCTCGTGTGTGCGGGGGCCTTTGTGTGCGTGTGTGTGTGTGTGTGTGTGTGTGTGTGTGTGTGTGTGTGTGTGTGTGTGTGTGTGTGTGTGTGTGTGTGTGTGTGTGAATAGTCTCTAGGGACAAGATTTTGCGCTTTAAAATACTTTGTTAAAATTATTAATTAAGTGCGTAATACATGAACAGCAGTTTCAAAGGGTTTAAACTAAATCTGATATTATTTCCTAAAATCCTAAAATGTGCCTATTGTTTTATAGCACATTAAAAACCAAAACAAAAAAACCTTAGCAACCGATCCATGGGATCGGGACGCATGCGCACTGGAGTGATCGGGGCTTAGCTGACTAAAACATAAATAAAGCGCTACACGTGGTTTTGATGAGACAGCAAAAACAAAACAAAACAAAACAACAAAAACACGCCCAACTTGCACGTTCAACAGTGACTGTCCATCGCCTATGACTATGCCAGTCCAAGCTATAGTGTCATAAATGTATGCTGGAAATATTTTGTCGAAACTAAGATTACCATGCTGCTGACATTCTTCATGAATGTGAATTATGACACTTGTAACTACATTTGTTGTGATATAACTGTGGACTAAAGACATTCTTAAACTCCTCGAGGGAGCTGGGCTTTCCACCGTGAGTTTATATAACTTTTGCCCTCTTCATGAATAATAGTAATAATCATAAAGAGGATTTCTAGAGCGCCCATCTACCACACAAGGTGGGAGCACAGGTCGCTTTGCAATAACACACACGCACGCGCGCTCGCACGCACGCACGCACTCACGCACGAAAACACACACACACACACGCACGCACGTACGCACGCACGCACGCACATACGCACGCACTCACTCACTCACTCACGCACGCACGCACGCACGAACACACACGCACACACACACGCACGCGGCACGCGGCACGCACAAAACACGCACACACACACACACACACACACACACACACACACACACACACACACACACACGCGCGCGCGTGATTACTTTAAGTTTAGACTTTGGTGTCTTCTACCTTCTTCCCACGTGCTTCAAACAGTTCTTTTATCGCTGCTTCTTGCTCATGGTCAAGCCCAAACAAAGCGATAAAAGAACTGTTTGAAGCACGTGGATCGGATTAAACTCATGAAATTTCTCTTCAGTTTTCCTGAATTTCGACGAGACATTTTGTCAGGAACAGCTTTGTCCAGCCATTTTTTGCTACTTACGTTACCACTGTAGCAAGTGCCGAGCCAGAGACCAAAAGGCAGGGTGGTAGTTGTGCCAGTGCCATCGACGTAAGTGCAGGTGTTGATGTGGGCCATTCAGGTCAAGGAAACGAGGCCCCTTGAAGTGGATGATGACAGACAGGAATGCGTCTTTTGTTTTTGTTCCCCGTGTCGTAGTGTAACATGTGTTAGGCAGCTGTAGCCGGTTGGGGCATGCGCAGGGTGCTCACAAGAGAAATTCTGGAATCAGGAAAAAAACTGTACAGGAAATATTGGTCTATGGTGAACATGCGTGGAGCATGGCGGCGTCCTTTATGTGTTCGTAAAAAGGCGACTGCGATGTGTCGAGACCACGTTGATGGAACTGTTGTGCATGTGCTTAGAGAGATCATGCCGGAATGTGTCCTTAAATTAGTGAGAGGGCTCTATCCGAATCCATCCGACGCTCCATAACCCGGGCACAAGTGGTGGTAAAGGTAGGCGACATTTTCTTTTCCGCTTCTGTTATTGCTTGTCTGCATCTGTCGCATATACCATGAGCATGCATGTCTCGACGAACACGACGTGTATTCCTATTTATACATAACTGACACGCAGCGGCCCCGCCCTTTTCTCTATCATTCAGATTTATTTTCCTTATTTTGCACGTAAAATCGTTGTTGTCTATTGAATACCGTATTCATCAGATGCATAGCAAGTTACTTCAGTGCCAATATTTGGACTTTGTTATGCCCTCTGTCTGAAGATAATCGAGTCAGAAGTGGAGCGACGGACGTTCCGTTCCTTTCTAACGTTTGAAACGCACTGGTTGTCCGGTAATCATGGTGCTTAACGTCCACAGAAGCGAGGTGGCTTATTAGGGACAGGGACAAGGGCGGGGGGGGGGGGGGGGGGGGGGGGGGCGGGCGAGGGAAGAAAGAGCCAGTGGCTCGACCGCGCACTCCGACCCGGAAGACCGAGGAGGCCGTGGACCACCGCCAGAACAACAACAGTGGGGACCTGGTCATTGTGTAGCAACCAGTGTGCTACGCAGTTGCTGTTTCAACTGCTGTGCAGAACAGAGTCACAAAGACAATGTCCGTAGCACTGCTACTGAGGCACAACTGAAGCAAAAGAAGTCCAGTTTTCTGAGCCCAGCTACACCTCCCTGCTCTTGATCTCTCCTGGGCTGTCTTGAGGGTCCACACCACCTCCCTGTTCTTGATCTCTCCTGGGCTGTCTTGAGGGTCCAGCACCACCTCCCTGCTCTTGATCTCTTCTGGGCTGTCTTGAGGGTGCAGCACCACCTCCCTGCTCTTGATCTCGCCTGAAAAATCTAACTTCTTCATGATGGTCCAGCTCACCTTCCTTCTCTTGATCTCGCCTGGACTCCTATTGGTTGTCCAACGGCTTTTCTCCTTATATAACCCTGATACCTCTTTAATACGTATAAAGCACAACATAGAGTAGGAGACTGACAAGGATAACAAAGGTTGGAATCGATTGCGGAGTTCATTCAAGGTCACACTTAATACGTGTTTTTTTTTTGCAAAACCAGTATTTTCGTGTTAAAAACAACAACCCGACTCTGTTCGTTTCCTTTGTGAAGAATTGCCATTTTGGCAAGTCATTTTTTTTGTTTCGCCAGATCCCCGATTCCCGGTGGCCGGACCTCCAACCAGCCGAGGCGAACCTGGGGTCCGTCAGTAGCAGTCTTTTGGCTGTGCAGGGCCAAGCAGAGTTCGAGCTGAGCCTCCAGTGGTCCGTTCCAGTGTTCCACACATTGATGGTAGCAGATATTGATGTCCCGTTTTTGCTGGGGTGACTTCCTTTTCAGGTGCCATTGTGTGATGGACGCGGGCCGTGGGCAGATTTGCCTCATGCTGCCGGCTGCTATTGACGCGGCCCCGGTGCCGAGGCGGGTTGTCGCAGCAGAAACCACAATGATTCCCCAAACTCTAAGCACTAGTTTACGACATGTTTCCTTCAACCACTGCCGTATTTAGTTACGCCACAAACAACTCAAATAAAACAAGGCGTGTCATTTATAGACGCCAGCAAAGTTTACACCAGCACAAATAAAACTAGAATCGTTTGAAGTGAGACGGAACCCTTTTCTTTACCTGGAATGGATGCGTCTCATGTTTACGTGCCCGAACCTTTCAGAGGACGCCGACCGCGTCGGTGGACAGCTGCGCGGAGATAAAGAGTGCCGCTTCAGTGACGTAACTAAATCTGGCAGAGTTTGGAGGAAGGTACCGGAAAACGATGCTCGGAGTGTGTGATTCCCCCTGGGCAGGAGATGGTCTTGATGGGGAAGTGCAGTGATTCCGGTGGACAGAGAGCGGACGAGGCATGGGTGCTTGAAGCACTCCGGCCTCAGCGAGCGATACGGCTTACTGGTAGCCCAAGTGCTGGTGACGGCTGCCGAGCAGGTGCCGATCCGCGTGGCGAACGTGACGGAGACCAATGTGAGTCACACAGTGAGAAACTCTACCTGACGTCCCCGCCTTGCCTGATCTTTTCTCTATCCACTTTCTTGGCCCTTCACCCATCCTTCTGTCCCGGCCTCTCCTTCTCTTTTCCGGGCATCGAAGAAGGGACATGCACGTTCGAAGTGGCAGATAGCCGAACAGGCTTAGCAGACGTCCTCGCCTGATAGCCGAACAGGCTTAGCAGACGTCCTCGCCTAGCGCATATTTTCTCTATTTTTTGTTTCTCTATTTTTTTCCCTTTGCGACAACCCTCCTCACCAAAGCTAGTTTTCTGTCTGCTGTTTACTCTTCTCTCTCTTTCTCTGATCATTCATGGCATCGAAGAAGGGACAGGAGACCAATGTGAGACAGCGAGAAACTGTACCTGACGTCCCCGCCTTGCCCATTTATTCTCTATCCACTTTCTTGGCCCTTTCTCCATCCTTCTGTCCCTCTTCTTCTCTTTTCCGAGCATCGAAAAAGGGACATGCAGATTCGAGGTGGCAGACAGCCGAACAGGCTTAGCAGACGTCCTCGCCTTGCCCATCTTTTCTCTCTTCCCTGTATTGCTTTCATTTCCATTTCTCCCTACTCTCTTCCACCTTAGGTCTAGTTCCACCCAGTTAGAAAACAGCCTTTTTGTTGCTGTTTTTCAGTCTTTTTATAAGTGTTTTTGCTGAGGCCTAGTGGTGAGCAACGATTTAGGAGGAGATAATTAGTGTATGGCTGCTCGATTAAGGGCCGAGGAGGTTGGCTTGATAGGTTAGTTCGGTAGAATGCATGGATTATTTAGGTTAGTTTCATTGTCACCTACATGTAACTAAACTGGTTACGCGAACTCACAATGTAATTGTTTTATTAGCAGAACACAAAACTGGA
>OY757549.1:13313819-13316319 GCA_963584105.1 Alviniconcha strummeri
AAAATCACAGCCGGGCTTCTGGAAAGATTGAACTGAATTTTTGTTTGTTTGTCGGCAGGATCTAGTCTGATCTAATTCCAACTGTGTGAAAATATTTCATACAAACAAATGGTAGAATTGTGCATGTTTGACGTCATTTCAGTTGATCTTGCACACATGCATACTTTGAAAAATCAACTAATATAGAAAATTCACACCCAGCCACCTACCCGTATACATATATTTTGTATTCTGCCATGTTTTCTTTGTGTTTCTTTGTTGTTGTTGCTTTTGATACGTAACTTACAACAATGTGGTCGTTTCCACTACTTTCTGATCAGTAAACCATTGCAGATTAACATGTTTTGGTGACAGGTTCTTGGTTCAGTCACAGTTGTAGTTACGACTTCGTTGATATGTTACCCGTAGTGTTACCGCAGTAGCACGTAAAAGATCCCGGTCATTCTGCCAAAAGTGCAGGTGGCAGGTTACAGCTAAACACACATACACCCTACCTATGTGGCTTTGAATGAAGTGACACTGTAAACTGGTGCATGGTTGAATGGTGTACACAGAACTTGCGCCGAGACTGCAGCATTTCACGTGGCACCAGACATGCAACAACCAAAGAGCGCTACCAGTACACCACTTCCGTGGATATTAATAATACACGCTATAAAAAGATACAGTCACTCATTCAGAATTACATGTGACATGTGCGCAGTGAGTCTGCTTGAGAGCGGAGAACAGCGCTTTGTAAAAGCTATGAATAATAATAATAATAATAATATGTGATTGGCTGAAGCGTTGGTTAAATAAAGCAACCTGTCATTTTGGCAAATTCGTAGTCCATAGCATTCATGTCCTTTCTAAACGTTTTTGGTTCTCTTCCATTCAGTCTTGTCTGTCTTGTCTTTATTGCATCCTCCAAGACGCCTAGATGTTGGTCGACTCGAGACGCCCTTTCGTTTTGTGATTGTTCAAAATGTCCTACCGTGTCTGTATTGTTCAAAATGTTCTACCGTGTCAGTATTGTTCAAAATGTCCTGCCGTGTCTGTGATTGTTCAAAATGTCCTACCATGCCTGTATTGTTCAAAATGTCCTACCGTGTCTGTATTGTTCATAATGTCCTGCCGTGTCTGTGATTGTTCAAAATGTCCTACCGTGACTGTATTGCTGAAAATGTCCTACCGTGTCTGTGATTGTTCAAAATGTCCTACCCTGACTGTATTGCTGAAAATGTCCCACCGTGTCTGTGATTGTTCAAAATGTCCTACCCTGACTGTATTGCTGAAAATGTCCTACCGTGTCTGTGATTGTTCAAAATGTCCTACCGTGACTGTATTGCTGAAAATGTCCTACCGTGTCTTTATTGTTAAAAATGTCCTACCGTGTCTCGTAGCTCAGAGCCTGTCGGGGCGAGCTGGTTGATAGCGTTCAGGCGATCAAACTGGTCTTGACTGTTGTTGTTTGCGGTGTCGTTGGCGATGTCGATACTGCAGCAGCTGTCCTTGTCGTTGCTAGTCCTGCAACATGATTCTCTTTGCCAGTGGGGAATGTCGGCCCATGGTTTTGGGTTCGGCGCCTGCCATCAACCAACATGAGGATCGAGTAGCGTTGTCACTGCAAACCAGAGTTGAGGAGCTGTATGAGAGTCGAGGTGGCCGTCCTGGGCTTTCCGTCCTAACGAGCATTATGGTTTCCGTGGACGTCAAGCAATATTAAACCATGCTGACGCTTTGGTCTCAGCTTGTCCCTAATATGTCAACCGACATCCGAGGACGTTAAGCAACACAACAGCAGCTGCAAACCGCGGAGCCGCAAGCCCGTGAACTCGCAGTCCTTTTACTCTTTTTTGTTGCGATCGCCGCTTTTTTTTTTTTTTTTCGGTCAGAAATTTTAGTAGAATTCCAACAGTCCAATGGCTACTCGACAGGCTTCGAGAGAACACACAATTAATTTGTGCTGGTTAATGAGATTTTCCGTAATTAGCGAAATATCGTTCGACTTCCAGTTACGAGGCTGTTAATAGTATCTACCCAGAGAGGGGGGCGGGAGAGAGAGGGGGGGCAGAGAGAGAGAGAGAGAGAGAGAGAGAGGTGGGCAGAGAGAGAGAGAGAGAGAAGAGAGAGCATAGAGAGAGAGAGAGAGAGGGGGGGGGGGAGCAGAGAAAAAAAGAGAGAGGGGGGGGGCAGAGAGACAGAGAGATGGGGGCAGAGAGAGAGAGAGAGAGGGGATAGAGAGAGCACAGAGAGAGAGAGAGAGAGAGAGAGAGAGAGAGAGAGAGAGAGAGAGAGAGAGAGAGAGAGAGAGAGAGAGAGAGAGAGAGAGAGAGAGAGAGAGAGAGAGAGAGAGAACAGGTGCCGGAACCCTAAGGAACAATGCCCAAGCCTAAGCCGAGCTAATTCAGCCCGTGTTTGTCCCTGACATAGTCATTGTAAAGGACAAGAATAGCAAGCACGCTAGGTACCAGTTACGAACTGTAACTTTACTCGGGTGTGCGTGCATGCAGTTAGCGAA
>OY757549.1:13321319-13323819 GCA_963584105.1 Alviniconcha strummeri
ACATAATCACCTAGCAAACGGTAACTATTTACACATACATACATACACCTCCCCACACACCCACACCCACACAAACTCAAGGAAACGCACACGGGCACAAGTTAGTCTCCCATCGTCCACTCAAATTCGCATTACGATTAGTGAATTATCAATACCCTCTCAAAAACTCTCCCTTTGAATCTCTTTGTCCCCCCTCCCCACTTGCCTGGCTTTCTCCTGGTTCCCCCCCTCCCCCTCCTTTCCATCTCTCCATCCTTCCGCAATCAGTGACCAATAAATTAATAGTAATAAGGATGGATAGCTCTGACTGGGCGATTCAGCGGGATTGTAACTCCCTTGATTTTTGCCCGGCATCGCTTACGTCCCTGGCTGTTTTTACTTCCGGTGCGTACTTTCTTCACAATGGAAGGCGGTGACAGTGAATTTGCGAATTTTTCACTGCCAACTTTAAAGGCATTTTTGGAGGCCGGTAGTCATAATGTGTCTGAAAATAAGCAATAACTTGTTGCTCGTGCTGTAGGATGCCCCAAAACAATTTTTTCCCCCTACGAACTCGCGATCTTCTGGTCAGCCGAAAAACGACGCAAAGACACTTTTTTTCTTTCCACGGTAATTTTTGCAACTGCAACAGTATTGGCATTTCTTCTGCTTCGCGATTCTAGATTCAACTTCCACTGTTATACACAGCGTAAAGCAACGCCTACTCAGAAATCGGCCCGGAAGTACGCTGCGACCTCTCGCGACTTCTTGCGCGAAAGATTACAAAGCGCATTCACTCTAGCAAACCAGCTTCGCCGAATCGGCCAATAGAACGCAAATTTTTTTGTAAAAAAAACAAAAACAAAAAACCCCGCAAGCACACACCATTCACACGCGACATACACAAGTTGCTTCGCACTGGCGAAGTTTCCACCATCTTAACATCTGTTGCCCTGGTGGAGGTCAATGGTCTCTTCGGTCTTTGCGTCGGAGCGACCGTCCACCCGCCACCATCCCCCGTCCTTAACCCCTTCCGGGCTGAAAGATGCACGGAGGCGCCTGCTAACAGTATATCTTCCAGTCCTTTCATTCAACTTTGATATTTCATTCCAATAAAGACCACAGTGGGTACCTTCCCATTGTGGTCTTTATTGGAATGAGATATCAGATAAATTAGCTAAACAAGGTGCAATGAAAAACATGTCTGAAATATCATACAATAACCTACAACTTTCGTATCATGAGATTGCGTCAATACTTGAGAAGACTGTATCAAGAACTTCGATACTTTCTTGTTCAAGATATTTATCAAGAGTAATATACAAGTTATGTCTAAATTCATGGAACAATATATATTGACAGAATGTGACATGCGTTTGTAAGAATATTCTATCTGTTTTACAAATACTGCTTGAATGTCCTATGACCACATATTTATTTCAGAAAAATGGATATGACTTCAATGATTGTAACAACGTAAGAGACATTTTGTATAATACTGATATTATAATTGCTATTGCTAAATTGATTGTACATAGTCCTGTGGGTAAGTTAGTGTGATCGTTTTTTTGTTTTTTGTTTATATTTATTTTTATCACCTCGTGAACAGACATAAAATAAAACATTGACTGATTGATTGATCTTCCGGTCCTGTAATACATCTACTTTCAGTGCTATGCGTTTTGATAAAAATCCTTTCACTTGCCAGAAGACAAAAAGACTTAAGGGTTTCCTATTTCACTCTTTTATTGGTCGTTTTCAAGTGACAGCGTGGCAGTGAAGGGGTTAATAGACCGTGTGGTGGTCTCTGCGGATGTTAAGAACTGGCAAACAAACAGGCCTGTGTCGCTATAGAAGTGCTATGCATAATTGCCAGCCTGTTATAAACCCAATAACCCACGGCGTGCAAAAACATGCCTACTTCTCAGAGTTCGATGTTTTACTTCTGGCGATTGGTTAAACTCGTCTAATGCCCAGCTGTCTCCGAAGATGTAGGCCTACTGGCGGGAACCGAGATCCCAGGAGGTGGGCCGGGAAGAGGGAGCTAGATCATACTCAACACTACACTGTCACCACCAGAATGACTCCTGCATTAAGACGGGCAGCGATGAGAGCTGTTTTAAAGTTTCATTAATTGTGATGAGCAAAGCCACAATTAAGGCAGTGTCCGCAGACCGCTACTTTTGAAGAGAGATGGAGCCGAAGTGGAATCGAAGTAACTTCTTCTTTCATTTAAGAGCCGGGCATCCTTGGCGTAACTGGCTCTGGTAGTGGTGGTCTTTGTTGTGGCTTGTGGTACTTAGAAAAAGAACAACAGGTTAAAAAAGGTTACACATATTTACAGGGAGCTGGGTCCATGGCATGGGGCTGTGGAGCTAGCTATGCGTTTTGGAGGCTGCCGCCAAGCTGGTTCCGGAACGACTGGTGTGAAATTGCCGAGTGATGGCTGTCGGAAGATGGTTCCATTCCTTACGGTGCGGGGAAAGAAGGAGTCAAACAGGACAGGATGACTGGTGTGCTT
>OY757549.1:13326431-13328931 GCA_963584105.1 Alviniconcha strummeri
AGAGAGAGAGAGACAGACAGACAGACAGACAGACAGACAGACAGACAGACAGACAGACAGACAGACAGACAGACAGAGACAGGGACAGAGAGAGAGACAGAGACAGAGACAGAGAGAGAGAGACAGAGAGAGAGAGACAGAGAGAGAGAGACAGAGACAGACACAGTCAGACAGACAGACAGACAGACAGACACAGACAGATGTTTGGTTACTTCGAAAGGTTTGGGTTCTAATAAGGCTGTGGAAGTAACAACGTCGAAGCACTCACATAAACGTACGAGGCGCGACCGCCCAGTGCAAAAAAAAAAAAAAAAAAAAAAAACAAGAAGGAAAAAGGTGCTTCAGTCCCCGACGAAAAAAGAAGAAGAAGAAGGAAAAAACAATTTCTGTCTTGATTCAACCAGTTCTGCTTTTGTTTGTGCTGGCATAAGCACTGTGAGCAGTTACAAAAGAAACGCCTGATGTAATCTAAGCTGTTTTACCGCCTATTGGGAACAACAAAAAACTGCTCTAACCAAATACAATGGCAGTGGCTGCAAGTAGAAAGGATGATACGAACTCCTGGAGTGTGTGGGTGCGTGTGCCCAGGAAAGGGATGTGCGAGTAGATTGCAGGGACAATATTATGAAAGGCAGTAAAGAGCCTCCCTTGATTATTGTGAGTGTGCGGGGAGGTCGGAGGTTTTCACTCTAGTCCCCTGTAGAGGAGGTGTGGAGGCTACAGCGAGTGTGATATGATAAGCAAGAACTCGAGGCCGGAGAGACCACCCTGCCACACAAGAGTTATGTACCGCGCTTAAAGCAGCTGTCACCCACTGCGTTTCGCCTGTCTACAATTGTCACAACTAAAAAAAAAAAAAAAAAAAGAAAGAAAGAAAGAATTGAAACAAGAATGACTACTAGCTTTGTAATACTTACTTACTTTTATTATGACCAAGCAAAACGTGCGAATTTTCGGGGTGAGCCCCTTTTTCAAGCTAGAAAACAACGCTTAAAGGGCCCCTGAACACTGATTTAAATCGTAAATTTACGATGTACGAGTGAGGGGGGTAGTCTCGTGAGCGTCTGCTGCCCCGCAGTGTTGTTGTCACTGCTAAGTGGGTTGTATCGTGTACACGGATTACGTGTATCCAGCCTTTGTCACGTTGCTCGCTGACATTTCCGGCCTCCTCTTTCTTTTTAAAAAGTGTTTGTTTGTTGTTGTCATTGTTTTGTTTTCTCTCTCTTCTCTTCCACCATACGTCTTTCGTTTTTATCTTTGGCTTATTGGCCAATTCGTAACCGCTGTTAGCTTGCCTGATTAGGGCAGCCATTTTGAATTTCTCTTTTCGTCTGCATTTGTTTACATCTCGATGTTATGTCATCGGTAGTCCTGATTAGCGATTTGTTTTATCAGTCTGCAGGCATTGTGTTTCTAGATGGAGGCCGGGTTAGTGAGGAGTTAGTTATGGTTAGTTTGGCTCTCCATCTGTTTGTCGTTGGCACAGTTAGTTTTGCTTCTGTGCTCTTATGTCAAGTTAAGTCAAGTCAAGAACTTCTTTATTCCTTCACAGGAAAATGTGCCACACATAAAGCCACAAAGACAGTGTACATATGTAAAAGATTAACACTTAAGTACGCAACAACATGTAGTATCGCACACATTACAATATACAATAAACACAAAGCATAACCACCACTATTCTCATGACACTTCTTCGTCACTTGAAACTCTCCCAGTCAATGCCAAAAATGATATCCGCAACTGGCTCGTACTGGAATGGCCATTCCAGTTGCCATTTCCAACTTTTCAGGCAAATTTATCCTGAGTTTTGTGCACTGAAACTGTAGAAGCAACAGTGCCAATGGCAGTCGAGTCTTATCGTGACGTCACGATTAGCCTTTTACTTTACGGCTCCGAGTAAACTCTCGGCCAAAACACGCCCGATCACGCGGCTACAGCGGTTATTTCCCTTGCCCATTCTGCCGTGACATATTGGTCTTGTTTTGCGATTCATAAGCATTTAAGACACTTCAAAAATATTAAATGATTACTGAGGCACGGGTTGTATACCTGTATTTACTGTGTGAAAATATTTAGTCGGTGCAATATACCAAAGAGGAGATCTGAAGCTAAAATCGGTCAAAATCAGTGTTCAGGGGCCCTTTAAACAACAGTTAAAGTAAAAGTCCAAGGTTTTTAAGTATGCAAAATGGCCATCGAAGTGACTGACAAATGAGTCACTAGTTTCAGATTGAATGAAATAAAAAATAAAATAATAAAAGTTTGATTGGGTTTTTAATCGATTTTATTTTCTGTAGGCTGGCCTACAGTCTCTGGTTCTCCATCAGTTACGTGACTTCCCGGAAATGACGTCAGTCTGGGGAGTCAGTGCGGTTGCCATCTTAGATTCTTCAGTAAACTGTGTATGCGTGTGGTCGACAAAAAAGTAAACTATGCTGGCCTAATGTGTTGCCGCGAACTGTAACAATTCGCAGACGACCCCAGGTATAACAATGCA
>OY757549.1:13333931-13338931 GCA_963584105.1 Alviniconcha strummeri
TGTAAGGCAGGGCAATTTTTAGAAGTTTGACACTAATACCATCACAACCTGTAGATTTCTTATTATCCAGCTTTGAGAAAGATATTCCTACTTCGAATACAGATATAGGCGGAACTGAAAATGTGGTATTTTGAAAGATTCGATCTCTGCAAAAGTTTAGTCACCTACCAGAACAATTATACTGAGACCCATCGGTTTGATCGTCTGGTAAGAACTTGGAGACTACAGATACGATGTGGGCGTTAATGACGTCTGGTGTGAGTTCTGATGGAAGATTATCGTTTGCAGGGCTGTGGCCTTTAGTGAGTGTGTTGATAACTCTCCACATGGATGATATATCTGCTTTATTTCCGGCAAGTTCATTAAAATATTTGTTCTTGGCTTCCCTCACAAGGTAATTTACACAGTTCCGTTGTTGCTTATATTCTACAAATTTCTTTTGCTTCCTACACAAGTAACATGGCTTACTTTATACCAGTGTTCAGCCATGGTGGAAGGGTTTGGTGTTTTACCCGCTTTTTTTCTCTCTTTTTTTTTGGGCGTGTTTCACCCGATTCTTTTTTTCTTTTCTTTTTTTCTTTTGATTTTTTTGAGGGGAGCATGCTTACTAATAACATCAAGAAATAAGTCAATCCAGTGTGACAGTGCCACATTGGGGTCGCTAAAATTGTACACATTTTCAAAGGGGATTACGTGCAAATCCATCAAAAAAGCTCTTTCATCAAACTGTTTGAAACATCGGTAAACAGCTGAAAAATGGACAGTCAGAACAGGCTCCACAGTTTTAACAGACAAGGTACAGCACACTGGAAATGATCGCTTCTTCCTGTGGCAGGCACTAGAATATTTGACACAATGTTAGTATCACTTTTGTAAATATGATCAGTTAGCGTTGAAGAATGGGGAGTGATTCTCGTAGGTGACGTAATCATTTGATTTAGGCCAAATAAGGATATTGTGGAATCCCATGCTGGGTTACTTTTTTGCATGTCAATATTAAAATCACCCAACAGGACAACATTCAGATTACAGCCCTGCACCCTGTCCATTATTGTAACAAACTGATCATACCAGTCAAACGTTGAAGCTGGGTTTCTATAAATATAACCATCTAAAATACTGGACTTGCGCGTTTGTATTTCTAACCACACGTTTTCTACTGCTTCAGACTCTAAGTCAGGACGGCGACGGACAATTTTGCTGATTGAAGAATGTATGTAAACAACTAAATCTGTGCGCTGAGATCTGGCAGCATCCTTTCGGATTAGTGAATAGTGAGGAAGAGACAGACCTTCACTTGGAATGTGGCTTTTCAGCCTAGTCTCACTGAGACCGAACATGTGGAAGAGTTGATGGGACTCAAAGAAGACATTACGATCATGATTTTTTTCCTTCTAAATGTGGTACACATTAAGGTGACCGACTCGGAGACAGTCCCTAACTAAAAATCCGTTCCTAGAACTGAAAAATGCAGGAATTCAAATCTCTGCGTGATTAAATGTTCCTTTAAATGTTACATATATATATATATCCCAGAGGCCAATGGCGCATACAATTGAAAACAACAAGAACAACAACAAAACGAACTAGTAGTACAAAGCAGAGGGGATCCACACAGAACACGATTAACAATCCAAAGGGAGCCGGCACAGCCGCTCAAGTTCTTGGACAGATGCAGACACAAACTATTCAGCTAATGAAATATCCCAACGTTTCCAAGGTTAACTATTCAAAGGGAACAGACACAGCCGCTCGGGTTCTTGAATAGTTTCCAACACGAAGTATAAACTTAGTTAGTGGAATATACTAACGTGCCCACCAGTTAATGCTAACGGAGCAGGCACTACTGTACGTGATCCTGAACAGGTGCAAAAGACAAAGTATTCAGCAAATGAAAGACACACACGCACGCATTCGCGCCACAAGCACACACTATGATGATGATGAGTTGATGCTTAATGTCCTCAGATGTCATTTGACATATTAGGGACAAGTTGTGACCAATGCCGAAGCACGGTTCAATAAAATCCACATACGTAAGGTGTATGCGTGTTTAGCTGTAACCTGCCACCTGCACTTTTTGGCAGAATGACCGGGATTTTTTACGTGCTACTGTGGTAACACGGGGGTGGAACGGATACCGAAATAAGAGTCAGCACAGAAAGTCGACCCTGGAGAAGAAAATTCTCCCGCCGTTCCAGCAGGGATTCGAACCCGCGACCTTTCAATCGCGAGTCCGGTGCTCTAACCACTGAGCTATCCCTGCCCCCCTGGCACACACTATTCAGGTGTGTACAGAGATAAACTACGGTTAAAACGCACTGCAGGATACCCTGCAAGCGTGCGTTACGCAAGCGTCTCCGCTGCACCCCCCCCCCCCACCCCCAGTAACTGGTGTGATGGGGGTGCAGCACGATGTTGACTTGCTGTGTGTTGAATGGGCTGTGGGCCTGTATGTACCCTGACGTCGACGTGGCGGGAGAGCTCCATAGCTGGACTGCGGCGGTGGCGCCGTGGCGCGGCCCACATGCGGAGAGGGTGTTGATGTGCTCCGTACCAGCCACTGAAGGGTGGCGGAGCGGTGCCGACATCACGGTGTTGGGGTGTTCCTCTGCTGTAGCGGTGAGGTTGGTGGTGTAGTGGGCCATCACCCGGCCGTCGTTGTGGGATGGAGCTTTCCGTGTCCGCAGGCCGTTGTTGTAGCAGTGGAGGTGGTGGGAAAGGACCGCGAGTGATTGAAACAGCTGGCCCGTTTCTGTACTGCTGGCTCCTCCCACCTGCCTCTCTGAGGTGCTGGCTTGGCGGACAGACAACACGTGGCTGAAACGAAGGGGTCTCCAGCAACGGCACTCGGCCACTAGCAGAGGGTGACGGATGGGAAGCGCGGTCTTGGGGTCGAAGGGGAGGTCGATGATGATGAAGTGATGCTTAAAGTAAAAGTCCAAGGTTTTTAAGTATGCAAAATGACCATCGAAATGATTGACAAATGAGTCACTAGTTTCAGATTTAATGGAGAAAAAAGAAGAAGAAGAAAAACAAAGAAGGTTTTTAATCGATTTTATTTTCTGTAGGCTGACCGAGACTACAGTCTCGGGGTCTCCATTAGTCACGTGACTTTCCCGGAAGTGACGTCAGTCTGGGGAGTCAGTGCGGTTGCCATCTTAGATTCTTCAGTAAACTGTGTATGCGTGTGGTCGACAAAAAAAGTTAACTATGCCGGCCTACTTTGTTGCCGCGAACTGTAACAATTCGCAGACGACCTTGGTATAACAATGCGCGAGCTCCCGCGCAATAGACCCGCAGTGAGGCGAAAGTAGATTAAATTTATACAATTCAAACGAGCTGACTTTCTTGCTGCGCCGCATCCCGCCTCCCGCCATTTGTGTAGCGAGCACTTCAGTGAGTGCGATTTCGCAAACCCCATGGAATACCGCATGGGGTTTGCTTCGAAGCTGACACGATGTTCCGGTACTCTATCAAAATCCTGCCTGATACGGCTGTATCCTTGTGGATCTCTCGGGCAAAGTATCAGTTTCGTCTTCGGAGCTGGAGTTAGCCATTTTGCAGCAACTCCCCAGAGTGACGTAGTAGGCATATGGTCACGTGATTTGGGCGTCATGGCAACGGTTTCGGTACGACAGAAAATGCCTTTTTTCGTGCATTTATTAACCTCAGATCACAGTTTCACCTGCATCATCGTTCTCAGCGAAGCTGTGTGGCGTAGAAAAGATAAGCCGACGCTGCTGGTTAAGTGTTTTTGCGATCTCTTTTGACTGCGTATCATACTTTCATCCCACCGCCAATGGTAACTGGTAAGTGGTAACTGGTGAGAGCCAGCCGGGCTGGCCGGCGAAGAAAACACGGCAAAGTTCGAATATGAATTCACAGCATCACATAAAGTAAACTGTCAGGAATGACAAGACGACGTTCTTCTGTCACCTCCTGATCCGCATCCTGGCGCCTGATCCACAAAATGTTAACAACGAACCAATCAACAGCGACCATCTGCCATCAGGCAGCAGACCTCTGACGCTGAGCGATCCACGTGTCCGACACAACCCGGCAAAAACACACCGGCAAATGAAAAACAACAACTAAAAAACAAACAAACAAAAAAACTGTCCGTAACTACATGAACACACACAGAGAGAGAGAGAGAGAGAGAGAGAGAGAGAGAGAGAGAGAGAGAGAGAGAGAGAGAGAGAGAGAGAGAGAGAGAGAGAGAGAGAGAGAGAAGGGGCCTTTAAGTAAAGGGGCCTTTATGCCTCGATCCCCTTTCATTTGTCGTCATTCATGCACTGGGGCTAGGCTATCGCACTGACCTCGATTCCAGTACCGTGTACAAGATTTCTAGCCCCTTTATCAGCCCGGTAAACACTTGGGTCTGGACGTTGACATGCTTATTGTCAAACGGAAGGCGTTGTACGTTGGCCGTTGGAGTGAAATACGTGTGGGATGGTTGGCCAGCGCGTGTGTGCTCGTTGATTTGCAGGTACGGTTACTCTAGTTTTGCGGATGATTGGACACAGAAAGTGAGTCTGGCATGACATTTCTGTTATTATTTTTGCTCTTTCCACACATGAGTGTTATAAACATCATTACTTGTATGTTATGCTGATGGATTGTTTCGCTGCGTGTATTTGCTGCTTTTGATGATGACAGTATTTTATGCCAACTGTGTGCAGATCTATTTCTAAATTGAAGCGAACGGAGTAGTAGAGTCTGTAAGTGTCCGTTGACAGTCGAGTTCATCTTTGCACACTTTTGTAATTCAAGCATGCGCGCTGTCCTTCAAATATCCCCCCATTCCCCCGTCTCTACTCCCACCCCCCAGCCCGTTTTTAGTTGTTGTTTTTTTAGTATGTAGGGGAGTGGGGTGTTGAGGGAGGTAGGTTGGAAGCCGGCATGGATGAAGAGCCACAAGTCAGAGGTTGCTGTAACATAAACCTTTATTTGCACACCAACCAACCAGGAAGTGTAGGCTCTCCCCTGAGATGAAC
>OY757549.1:13343931-13352331 GCA_963584105.1 Alviniconcha strummeri
GTGAGTGTTATGCCCAGATTTTTTTGCCTGCAAGGAAAACAGAATATCAGTGTCTCCTGTGTGAATGGAGGTTGGGTGAGGGTTTGGGAAAGAGGTTCTGTTCGAGACAATGAGCAGACAGCGTAAGGTATGGCACCCCCCACCCCCTACACCCCACACCGCATTCCCATCGCGAGCTTGTAAATTTGTACAGGGTATAGCGCTATATAAGAGTTATTATTATTATTATCTCGGTCCTCCTCAGTGTATCCCCGGTAACAATTTGACGTAAGTAAGTAAACATGGTGTTTAACGTCCACAAAACCCATAAGGTTTATTAGGGACGGGGAGAAGGGGGTGGGGGGGGTGGGGAGGTATGGGGGTGGGGGAAGAGTGACATTATATACCTATCGCTACACTGCCACCATGAGAATGATTCCTGCATTAAGATGGACAGCGATGACAGCCATTTTAATGTTTCCGTAATTGTGAAGTACAATGTCGCAAGACAGTGCACAGACCACAACTTTTGAAGAGAAAGGAGAGCCGAACCTGATTCGAACCGAGGTCCCTCTGCGGATAACTAGCCTAACGCCTTACCGCTAGGCCAAACCGGTCACGCACATCTTGGCGTCAACTTCAGCTCTCCTTATTGTGACTCCCCCCCCCTTCCTCCACCCCCCCCCCCCCCACCAACCACTCCCATCATGAAACATTAAAATGTCTGTATGGCCATCAGTCATTCCAACGGTGACAGCATAGCGTCAGGCATAGCGCGCCTTCCTACACTCCTTGTCTCACTACCTCCACTTACTGAGATGTCGGTCCCTGCCAGTACCTTGTCCTAGAGAGAACTCGAGGTTAAACAAGCCTAAAGCCCGTTCTTAACGGGGCGAATGCTTGTTCGCCCGAACATACTTCGGACATTTCGACGAACTATGATTCGTTTCTTAATTGAACTTTTAGTTCGCCGAACATGGTTCGGACAGTTTGACTTTATTTCGTTCTCCACTGGCTTGTAATGAGATGCAAGCTTCGGCCCGAACTTGCGGCAGACGCGCAGCAGACAGCATGACCGAAAATGTAGGCTAAAGTCAAGTCAAGTCAAGTCAAAATACTTTAATCATCCCTCAAATTCAACTAACTACTGTCTCATTCTGGGTCCTCGAGACAAGGCTGCACTTCCCACAAGTCAACAAATAAAAATAAAAATACCTCCGAAGCGAGTGAAGAACCTAGCGACACCGTCATTCATTTTTATTTTTATTTCTTCCTCATCCACAGGACAGCTCTGCTCTCAGCCAATCAGAGGCAATGTTCGTCGAATAGGGCGAATGTTCCCAAAACGTGCTGAGCGAAGCTTTTTGGACCCCGAATATAGCTTCGTCGCAGTTCGACGAATACTCCCAACTAGGTCCGCGAAACAAAAGTTCGTCCAATTAAGAACCGACTAGGTTCGCCGAATACTCCCAACTAGGTTCGCGAACAAACATTCACCCAGTTAATAACGGGCTTAACAACAGTGGAGACGAGGGTGGAGTGAACAGGGGATCTACTGAGCGTGCAGATACAATCTTGGACTGAATTTGAACTAAAGTAAAAAAAGCACCCGGTGAACCGTTTGGTCGCAGTATACGGCACGTAACAAACACGTCATGTGTTATAAGAACGTGTGTACTAGAAGTCCTAGGAAAGAGATCAGCAGAGGTGTAGGGAGGCGAAGGGGGGTAAGTGGAAGGGAAGGGAAAGGGAAGGGAGGGGCGGGCGAATACGTCCACTCACCAATGATAAGCTATGGCCGAACACCACTTGACAAAATTTATCGTGCATCGTCGGAAGGGGGAGAAGAGGGGAGGTGGGAGAGAGGCCGAGAGAGAGAGGGTGGACAAAGCACACTCCAAGCGGTCTAGCTGTCTGTCATAGGTGATTACATCGTGGCCTCGAAATCGTCCAACCGAAGAGGAACAAATGAGAATTAAGCTTTCTGCCCGACTTCGTAATTTCCATCTACCCTAAAGCCCGTTCTTAACTGGGCGAAAGTTTGTTCGCCCGAACGAACTTCGCCCGAACATACTTCGCCCGAACATACTTCGGACACTTCGACGAACTATGATTCGTTTCTTAATTGAACTTTTAGTTCGCCGAATATGGTTCGGACAGTCCAAACTTTACTTCATTCTCAACTGGCTTGTAATGAGATGCAAGCTTCGGCCCGAACTTGCGGCAGACGCGCAGCAGACAGCATGATCGAAAATGTGGGCTAAAGTCAAGTCAATATACTTTAATCATCCCTCACAGGGTACTTCAACTAACTACTATCTCATTCTGGGTTTCCGAGACAAGGCTGCACCTCCCACAAGTCAACAAATAAACAAATTCCCCTCCGAAGCGACTGAAGAACCTAGCGACACCGTCATCCATTTGTTATTGTATTGGATGTATGCTGTACGATTAAACGCCCTACAACTGACGTTTTTTGGCAAAAAAACTAAACAAAACAAAATAAAAAAGTGCTTACGCCGGCCCAAATAAAACCCAAATCGTTAGAATCGAAACGGTACTCCATATTTTTACTCCACGCGGATGCATCCAATGTTTACTTGCGTGCTTCGACGCAGTGTTACTCCCACAATCTTAGCACTGAAACTTTTCGCAAATTTTACGGAAGGCAAGTAAGTAAACAGTGCTTAACGTCCACAGAAACCATAAAGCTTACTAGGGACTGAATGAATGAATGAAAATGTATATATAGCGCATAAAAACTTCCACACAAAACCTTGGGGTGAAGGGGGTATGGAGGTGGGGGAAGAGGGAGATTATATACCTATCGCTACACTGTCACCACCAGAATGACTCCTGCATTAAGTTGGGCAGCGATGAGAGCCATTTTTAATGTTTCATTAACTGTGAGGGACAAAGTCACAAGACAGTGTCCACAGACCTCAACTTTTGAAGGGAGAGGACTGCCGAAGCAGAATCGAACCGAGGTGCTTCTGCTTACCAGCCTAACGCCTTACCGCTAGGCCAAACCGGCTCGCTTTCGGAGGGCGCTGACAGCGTGAGACTTACAGGAGAGAGTTCGGTAGACAGATACGCTGACGTGTTCCCCCCTACTTCCGGCAGATTTCACTTGCCAGTCCAATGCGCATGCGCGAAAATCTAAGTACGGCAGAGTTTGGAGGAAGGGTGGAGGAAAGCGAGGCTTAACACACACACACACACACACACACACACACACACACACACACACACACACACACACACACACACACACACACACACACACACACACACACACACACACACACACACACACACACACACACACACACACACAACAACAACAACAACAACAACAACAACAACAACAACAACATCGCACTCCAAAGATATTTATCAGCTAGATTTGCACCAAGGGGACACAAGATTGACTGAACTTTTTTTCGGACAAAACCTCAGAACAGAACGCGCACAAGTCTACTTAGCAATGGCGCAGGACCTCAGACGTGTGGTGCAAATAGTCTACCCACCTGTAGGCAAATAGTACACCCAGCTGTTGGAAAATAGTACACTGACTCACCTGTAGGCAAATATTCTACAGACCTGTAGGCAAATAGTACACCCACTTGTAGGTACATAGTCTACCCACCTGTAGGCAAATAGTGCACCCACCTGTCGGCAAATAGTATATCCACCTGTCGGCAGATAGCGTCGGCAAGTGTACCCTGCTACAGGGAAATAGTATACCCAGCTGTTGGCAAATAGTGTACCCAGCTGTTGGCAAACAATGTAACCAGCTGCTGGCAAACAGTGTAACCAGCTGTTGGCAAACAGTGTAACCAGCTGCTGACAAACAGTGTAACCAGCTGTAGGCCAACAGATGCACGATAAACTGATCATCTCGAGTTTCATCGATGCTCTATAGGTGGTGACTCGTATAGATCTGCACTTGCCGATTTTTCAAGAGAAACCATAGGCACTCGAAGAAGCTGTCGGACCAGCAATTAGACTTGAGTCGTTCCACGAGGAAAGCAGAGATCGTTATGAACTTCGTTTCTCGAGGAAAGTTATGAACGACAGTATAAAGCAGCAGCGAATGTCGAAGGCACAGAGGAAAGCAAAGGAGCCCGTAGGCTGTGTTCTACTGCTGTAAACCGTGGAAAGGGAAAGTGTTAGACGATCTTCCTTGAAAGGACTAGAGAGGGCCATTGTCATTCAGACGAACATTGGAACCGTTTCTAAGGCGACGTTGGGGAAACTTCTGAGAGACGGGGTGGAGCGCATAATATGGGCTTTTCCGAGCGCATAGATACCGTCTTGAACTGAACTGAACTGAAACTGGAACACCGGCTGCAAAACTGCCGTGAGGGAACAAGAGACGTGGCCAAAACAAAAGCAGAAGAAGAAGAAGAAGAAGAAGAAGAAGAAGAAGAAGAAGAAGAAGAAGAAGAAGAAGAAGAAGAAGAAGAAGAAGAAGAAGAAGGAGGAGGAGGAGGAGGAGGAGAGGAGAGGAGGAGGAGTGCAGAAGAAGAAGACTGCGGCCTTGTAGAAGAGCGTTGAGAATTGAAAGGCTTAAGCAATTTGGGACTGATAGTTAAAAGGACAGTTCTACGCATCATCAGTTTCATCAGCGAGAATTCCAGGTCGCTGCTGGGGTTCTGGGACGAGAGATGGATGATGATGATGATGATGATTATGATGATGGTAGCGCTGTTCTCCGCTCTTTTGCGGACTCACTGCGCTCGCATGTGAGTCTACACGAGTGACTAGCTTTTTATAGAGCATTTTGAATATCCACCGAAGTGGTTTACTTAAAGCGCTGGCATGGCTGGTGCCACCTGAAACTGCTGCCATCTCGGCACAAGTTCTGTGTACACCATACAACCATGTCACTTCATGCAAAGCCATATACGTTACATGTATGTGTATTTAGCTGTAACCTGCCACCTGCACTTTTGGCAGAATGACCGGGATCTTTTACGTGCTACTGCGGTAACACGGGGGTGGAACGGATACCGAAATAAGAGTAAGCACAAAAAGTTGACCCTGAGGAAGAAAATTCTCCCGTCGCTCCTGCAGGGATTCAAACCCGCGACCTTTCAATCACGAGTCTGTCGCTCTAACCACTGAGCTATCCCTCTCCTCTGGATGAGTGGCAACTTTCTGGTCCGCAGATGTATGGTGAATATGTCCTACTTCGCTGCAGCAAAGGCAAGGCAGAATCGGAGGCGATTGTTGCAAGTGAAAAGTGGAGGCAGGTGTGTCTGTTGGGTACCTTTGCTGGTCAGAAAGGTAAACTGTTGGAAACTGGTATAGGTAAACATCAGAACAGCACGCCACAAATTGTTTGGGTTTGGAGAGAGAGAGAGAGAGAGAGAGAGAGAGAGAGAGAGAGAGAGAGAGAGAGAGAGAGAGAGAGAGAGAGAGAGAGAGAGAGAGAGAGAGAGAGAGAGAAGACATGAACTCATCTTCTGCCGTATAGACTGACACAGTAGCGCTTTTATAGTTTTTCTTCTTCTTCTTCTTCTGGAGTCCTACTATCATCGGCGTTTATTCACCACCATAAGTCCTTCAGTCGGGAGAACTTTGTAAAATACTTTTGCCGATCTTCTTTTATCTTCGAGCAAACATCCAGCGGCAGTTCAAAAAGAAGGCTGAAGCGAGACCAGTGGAGTGCTGTAGAGAGAGCAGACAGAAGCAGAAGATGATCAAAGAAACGTTAAAAAACAACAACAAAACGGGTATGCCGAACTGGAGACGCTCGCGGCAGTCTGAGGACTGAAGCAGTAGCTCACACTTGTGTGAACAGCAGTTGAATGGCGAAAAACTGTATGTTGTTGATAGCTTTTATATATGCGCTCTCGAGCAGGTTTACGGCGCTCGCATGTGATTCTGCATGAGCAAATAGCTTTTTTATAGCGCGTTTTTGAATATCCACAGAAGTGGTGTATACACTTACAGCACTGATATGACTGGTGCCACATGAAACTGCTGCCGTCTCGGCGCGTTCTGTGTACACCATACAACCATGCACCATGTGACTTCATGCAAAACCACATACGTAAGGTGCATGCGTGTTTAGCTGTAACCTGCCACTTGCAATTTTTGGCGGAATGACCGGGATCTTTTACATACTACTGCGGCAACACTGTTTTGTTATGTTGTTTTAGTGTCCAGTGTTTTGGGTCATGCCGACGTTCTTCCACCGAACACTGGGCACCAAAACAGCGTACCAGAACAGCTCAACCAAAAGCAGGTAGGTATCCCACCTCCCATTTTTCACAGTTTAACTGTTGTTTTGTAGCTTGAAAAAGGGACTTACCCCTACAATTCGGACAGTTCTATTTTGTCCTAACAAATAGCGTTCTTTTAAACCTTTTTATGTGTTTGGATCTTGGTTTAGAACGCTAGCAGTCATTCTTGTTTCATTTTTCGCGGAATCGCCTGCACTCGTGTGATTATGGATGGTGTACTAGGAACGTTTTCCACACTCGTGTGATTATGGATGGTGTACTAGGAACGTTTTCCATACTCGTGTGATTATGGATGATGTACTAGGAAAGTTTTCCACACTCGTGTGCTTATGGATGATGTACTAGGAAAGTTTTCCACACTCGTGTGCTTATGGATGATGTACTAGGAACGTTTTCCACACTCGTGTGATTATAGATGATGTACTAGGAACGTTTTCCACACTCGTGTGCTTATGGATGATGTACTAGGAACGTTTTCCACACTCGTGTGCTTATGGATGATGTACTAGGAACGTTTTCCACACTCGTGTGATTATGGATGATGTACTAGGAAAGTTTTCCACACTCGTGTGATTATGGATGATGTACTAGGAAAGTTTTCCACACTCGTGTGATTATGGATGATGTACTAGGAACGTTTTCCACACTCGTGTGCTTATGGATGATGTACTAGGAAAGTTTTCCACACTCGTGTGCTTATGGATGATGTACTAGGAACGTTTTCCACACTCGTGTGCTTATGGATGATGTACTAGAAACGTTTTCCACACTCGTGTGATTATGGATGATGTACTAGGAACGTTTTCCACACTCGTGTGATTATAGATGATGTACTAGGAACGTTTTCCACACTCGTGTGATTATGGATGATGTACTAGGAAAGTTTTCCACACTCGTGTGATTATGGATGATGTACTAGGAACGTTTTCCACACTCGTGTGCTTATGGATGATGTACTAGGAACGTTTTCCACACTCGTGTGCTTATGGATGATGTACTAGGAACGTTTTCCACACTCGTGTGATTATGGATGATGTACTAGAAACGTTTTCCACACTCGTGTGATTATGGATGATGTACTAGGAACGTTTTCCACACTCGTGTGATTATGGATGAGGTACTAGGAAAGATCACTTTTCAGTTTTCCACACTCGTGTGATTATGGATGATGTACTAGAAACGTTTTCCACACTCGTGTGATTATGGATGATGTACTAGGAACGTTTTCCACACTCGTGTGATTATGGATGAGGTACTAGGAAAGATCACTTTTCAGCTTTTCTCCTCTGGACTCTGAATGCTTTGCCTCTGTGTGTGTGTGTGTGTGTGTGTGTGTGTGTGTGTGTGTGTGTGTGTGTGTGTGTGTGTGTGTGTGTGTGTGTGTGTGTGTGTTTGTGTGTGCCATTGGTGTGCATGTGTGCCGTTGGCGAGTGTGTGTGTGTGTGTGTGTGTGTGTGTGTGTGTGTGTGTGTGTGTGTGTGTGTGTGTGTGTGTGTGTGTGTGTGTTGGAAGTGACGAGAAAAACGTAGAATAAAGTGTTGTAGTGTGTTCGTTTATCACTTTATGTAATTGGTAGTATTCATTGTGCTCTTGGCTCTGTACATATTTTGTCGACCCTGTTGTACTTGTGTTGTGCGCTTCGGGCTCACGTTAGTTGTAAGCATCTTATAAAGATTCTCTTGAATTACATTACATTCGTTGTAGCGATGAAAGATTTTTTATTTATTTTTTAATCTCAGTCATGGTCGAGGGGTGGGGGGGGGGGGGGGGGGGTGAGGGGGTGAGGGGGGGAGAGGAGTCTAGGAAGCCCCCCACCAGACACACACCTCATCTGTCGTTCCCTCCCTTAGTCTCCGATGCTCAGGGCCCATATTATCTATGATGAGCAACTGAAGTTATGTATAGAATATTGTACTTAGGTTAATATGTATCATGTGAGCGCTCGGGGCGTTGATGAGCATATGATAAATGCACATTCTTCTTCTTCTCACTAAATTAAAGACGGATAGCCTCTAATTCCGATTTGCTAAGGAGTCCAAAAGTCCGGATCCCTTTCTACATTCACGAGTCGTCAAAAGGCTCCAACGTGGCTAGTTCTTTGTTTTTATTTTTGTATACGGCGTCTAGGCTGATAAAGCGTAGAAAGATGAGTCTATAACTTGCACAC
>OY757549.1:13352531-13363076 GCA_963584105.1 Alviniconcha strummeri
GATAATCCTAAACTATCTAATAACGAATGCACTTTCATAAGCCATGGGAGCTTATAATCGCTTGCATAATACAACTTAGAACATAGCTGAAACATTAGGTTATAAATCTTAGGCGATTCAGAGTGAGAGGTACTGCACAAACCATACCAAAATCCTAACATCCTGCATTTTGCTTCAGTTTCTATTACGATACCCGAACACGCCTGCTTAGGTAATCTTCATACGATTCGTAATGTAGTTTCTGTCCTAGCACGATACCCGAACACGGCCTGCTTGGTAATCGTCATACGATTCGTAAATTAATGTAGTTTCTGTCCTAGCACGATACCTGAACACGGCCTGCTTGGTAATCTTCATACGATTCGTAATGTAGTTTCTGTCCTAGCACGATACCTGAACACGGCCTGCTTGGTAATCTTCATACGATTCGTAAATAATGTAGTCTCTGTCCTACCACGATACCCGAACACGGCCTGCTTGGTAATCGCCATACGATTCGTAAATTAATGTAGTTTCTGTCCTAGCACGATACCTGAACACGGCCGGTTCGTTTTACACCAGCGCATCGCCTAGCCGTGTCCGAAAAGCTCACGCTGCACGTGTCTCCGTGCTGCGCACCGTGAGGCTGGTGCACTGGTCCTCGGTCTAATGGATTTCATAACGAACCAGTGCACATGGAACCGGCGACAAAGTGTGTGTGTGTGTGTGTGTGTGTGTGTGTGTGTGTGTGTGTGTGTGTGTGTGTGTGTGTGTGTGTGTGTGTGTGTGTGTGTGTGTGCGCGCGCGCGCGCTCGTGCGTGTGTGTGGGTGTGCGCTCGTGCGTTTTTTTTTTCTTTCTCTGTGTGTGTGTGTGTGTGTGTGTGTGTGTGTGTGTGTGTGTGTGTGTGTGTGTGTGTGTGTGATGAAATGCGCGCATCCGTATGCCTTTGTAAGTGTCCGGGGCTCTTCCGAGATGGAACGCCATAAGTAAACTGTATTATTACATTACTATCAGAGAGTACAAAATGCAGTGTAGTATATATACCAATTTCTTAAGTGGCCGATTGATCACATCAGTTATTTAGTTAGCAACTGGATTTTAACGTCCAGTCAACTTCAGGATAATCAAACTCGGTCATAAGAAAATACACATTCCAAAGCTTCAGATATGTAAACCCTTTCAAGACAAATCGTCAAAATCAATTCATATACAAATATAAAATAAAACAGACATACATAAATATCAAAAAATCCCCAGAGTTAGTCATTTTCAGTATTGAAAAAAAGCACACAAGGTTAGGGCACGCTGGTATCGTCGACCCTTCCGTCAGATTTATAGATGCCAGGCTAGGAACCAGCCTTCTGTAAACATGTTGCCTTTCTCCAACAGGCAAAAAGAGACTAAAAAACAAAATAAAAACCTAATAACACTCCGTTAATATTTTCAAATTAGAATCCTACTCGCGTCAGTGACGATTAGCGGAACTAAAGTCAATGTCCAGTATGGCCTCACGCTGAACCCTTGGGTGAAGTGAGCTGTGCCAAATTTGGACCCGGTATCCAAGAAGCGGTGCGTGCTAAACGGTCGAGTTGGGACATTTGTCGTCTTTGTGTGAAGCCAGCACCGCTAACTTTCATTACATAACTATAGTTACTCGCGAAACTCAGACTGGAAACTGAACATAAACTCGAGCCAGCATTTCCAAGCAAAACCCTTGTTAAGTTTCTTTTTTAGGGAATCCCTTCTGCCTGTTGGACAAAATATGTTTTGAGAAGGCTAGGAAGTAAATTTTCCTTTAATACTTCAGTCAAAGTGGAACTGACCAGCAGGAAAAACAACAACAAAAAAACCCACTTCAACAGACCAAAGCCTGTCCGTTGCAACTCTGCCAACAGACATGCAAAGGGAAAGGAGCCGCGTGGTGCTGAGTAAGGCCTGGTCTCCTCGCACCGGAAGCGATCACTGCGAGAGTGACAACTCGAAAAGGTTAGCAGCTGGATTTGAACGTCCAGTCAAGCGCACAAGGCCACACCAGAGCAGTCACACTCTGTCAGAAGCAAATGCGTATTTCTAAACTCTCTTCATGCATAAGCCCATTTTCAAGTCAAATCTACAGACAAAAAACAAGAAACAAAAACCGAACAAACAACAACAACAGAACGAACAAACAAACAAACAAAAACACCAACCAGACAGTTTTGTTGTTGTTTTGTTTTGTTTTAAATCTCACAGACACGTGCCGAACACTCATCAATTTTTCATTACTTTTCCTAGCCTAAGTTTTAGGTTACAGGGCTATGGAGACAGAACTTTGTCACACCGATAACAGCTAGTGCTTGTTAGCCGTTGTCGAGCGCCTGAGTAGCGTACGTTGCTCGAGCCGTTGTTCGAGCGGTTGGGGGTCATATGCACGACACTGCAGCATAAAACAAGAGTTCTAAGCCATTTGAAACGTTAATATCATCATGCACTTTTTATTTTCATTTTTCTTATACCCCAAACGTGCACTGGAACGGTCTGCAGTGAAGACAAAAGAGATCATCAAATTCCAGTCAAGCCATTTTGCATACGATTCAATACCAAATACAAAGAGGGGCATGAAAACCTAAAAACCTGTGCAGGATAAACAATAAAGCCAACACAACACAGTGTATGGCACCATTTCAGTATCTGAATCTACTGGGTGTGTGGTGGGGCTGGGTGTGTGTGTGGGGGAAGGGGGGGGGGGGTTGTTTAGGTCAGGTTTGACAGTTTCGGGAGAAACATCACGTTTTATGCAATGGTTACCAGAACAATAGTCAAATCTAATACCTTTCAAATGACAGTTGTCACTACTGGTGGTGTATATTGCTGACGATCTATAATGTCCTATGCCATGGAAAGCTTAATCAACTTCTTTTTTCTTTTTTTCTCTTTTTTTTCTTCTCCTTTTTCAAGTAATCTTTCTTTAATTACGTATACCAAAGTGAAAACATTTCTTTAAAAGTATTCATTCCAAATCTGTGTCACGTTCTGGTCTTTTCCTCTTCTTCTTCTTTGACTGCTATCAGTCAACTTTGTTTTAATTAAAATGTTATGGTAATCTGTAACAATGTCCAAACAATCATCAGACCAGCCAGTCTGCAACCAGTTCGGAGTTGGCAGAGCACTGCAGGTTCTCGTATCCGAGTCCCAGCAGCGGAGTGCACTGTCTGTGGCTTCTGTATCTAGGTCAATTACAAGTTACCATTCGCTGCAAATAGCTGCTTAAAGTGTCTTGTAAATAACTCCCATTACACCTGTGCACAATTACACGCTTTACTGATAAAGAGGCAATGCCATTATATCATCTCAATGAAGCAGAGTTTCAATTACTACACATTCTACACAAAAGCTAACGAGATCAAGGTGAATAATGACACACATCACAGTACAAAACGTTTATGGTATGCTGGTGTGTCATACAGTCCGAATCCTGAGCATTAATACTTTCAGGTGTCAAATTCTATATAAAAATAATAATAATTAAAAGTAAAAAAATGTCCAAGGTGTACTGAGTGGTTAGAACTTTTTTACGTGCAAACTGTCAGGCCATGTGCTTCGTGTGTCACGCAGTTTGCTTCATTCCACCTTGACACCTTTGCACAGAACTTTACAAGCCCCATTAATAAAGAGGTTCTGTGCCATGGCATCCTTACATATAGTTCAGGAGCTGTGTGAGAGTCGAGGTGGCCGTCCTGAGCTGTCCGTCCTAACGAGCCTTCTGGTTTCCGTGGATGTAAAGAATTATTGAACCGTGCTTCGGCATTGGTCACAACTTGTCCCTAATATGTCAACTGACATCTGAGGACATTAAGCATCAACTCATCATCATCATGGCATCCTTGTCCTGTGGTGGAGGTTTGTTCATTCTGTTGCTACACGTAAGCAAAATTAATGAGGTCAAGGAACACTATGACAAGTATGTGCAATCCACAGTTTTAACAGCTAATGAAGTACAAAATATGCATTGGCACATCAAACAATCTCAATCCCAGTCTCAACAGTTGTCAAATTCTCCAAAAATGCTTAGAAAAGAGTAATTAAGTGTTATGTGTACAATATCTGTGGGGGTGATCACATCACAAGATGAACCAAGTTTGAGTCACAAGGAGGCATCATTTTCAGATGCAGAAGCACACCATAAACTGCTACTCTGTGTATTTGCCACAACCTCATACTTCAGTATATTAAACTGGCACAACTGAAGAATGAGATACAGAGAAAATGAGAGAACTGACTCGAAGTTTCAGCTAATGTCCCCATGTTTAAAGTGGAGAACAAAGAGAGCTGACTCAAGTTCCAGCTAATGCCCCATATTTAAAGTGGAGAACAAAAATCCAGGAACATCAATCAAATCTAAAAGACAACCAATAACTATTTTCACTAATGTCACAACCTCATAACTTGGCAAGTGGTACAACTAAAACACAATTTATGTACAAACTGACAGAAATGATGGCTTTAAAATAAATACCCAAACAAAAAGACAGCTAGTTTGCGCTAGATGTCTGCTGTTTAAAATGAAGAACAAATCTATAAGCATCAGCCAAATTTGACCATATGCGTTCCATGGATGCAATCAGTGATACTTAAAAGTTTGAAATGATTGATAGAAAGAACAATGAACTATATACTCTAATCCTCTGGATGTTTTCAAAACTGAAAAACTGTACAAGTTCAGAGCATGAATAAATAATATGCACACAACTAATGATGATTACGTTGAGTAAATCCTGTTGTTCAAGATGCTACATTTAATTAAATTAAAAGATCATGTACAGCACTCACTGGAAGGTAAAACAATTACTTCAGGAGGCTACTACAGAAAGGAAAGTGTAATTTAGTTGGTACGTTTGTCTACATCAGTCATTTTCCCCTTTACTTTCACCAAACTGATTATCTCTCCATCACCCAGTTACACCACAGAGACATTGACAATGTATCCACTGTTCTCGGCAAAGGCTCTGTAAGTAAGCACCACCTCACTGAAATGGCACATGACAAAGGCAAGTTGCTGGTGAACTCAACAGAGGGTTCCTGGATGAGCTCTTAGACTGACCTCCCACAGTTACAGTCCCATAAGCTCTTAGACTGACCTCCCACAGTTACAGTCCCATAAGCTCTTAGACTGACCTCCCACAGTTACAGTCCCATAAGCTCTTAGACTGACCTCCCACAGTTACAGTCCCATAAGCTCTTAGACTGACCTCCCACAGTTACAGTCCCATAAGCTCTTAGACTGACCTCCCACAGTTACAGTCCCATAAGCTCTTAGACTGACCTCCCACAGTTACAGTCCCATAAGCTCTTAGACTGACCTCCCACAGTTACAGTCCCATAAGCTCTTAGACTGACCTCCCACAGTTACAGTCCCATAAGCTCTTAGACTGACCTCCCACAGTTACAGTCCCATAAGCTCTTAGACTGACCTCCCACAGTTACAGTCCCATAAGCTCTTAGACTGACCTCCCACAGTTACAGTCCCATAAGCTCTTAGACTGACCTCCCACAGTTACAGTCCCATAAGCTCTTAGACTGACCTCCCACAGTTACAGTCCCATAAGCTCTTAGACTGACCTCCCACAGTTACAGTCCCATAAGCTCTTAGACTGACCTCCCACAGTTACAGTCCCATAAGCTCTTAGACTGACCTCCCACAGTTACAGTCCCATAAGCTCTTAGACTGACCTCCCACAGTTACAGTCCCATAAGCTCTTAGACTGACCTCCCACAGTTACAGTCCCATAAGCTCTTAGACTGACCTCCCACAGTTACAGTCCCATAAGCTCTTAGACTGACCTCCCACAGTTACAGTCCCATAAGCTCTTAGACTGACCTCCCACAGTTACAGTCCCATAAGCTCTTAGACTGACCTCCCACAGTTACAGTCCCATAAGCTCTTAGACTGACCTCCCACAGTTACAGTCCCATAAGCTTTAGCTCAGACCAGTATGTTGTTCCGATTACTGGTGGAATGGACGATGATTTGAGAGTCTGATTCGAGCATTCAGACAACTGTGATTTGCCTCATCCAATTACAGCTGATATCTCTTGTCATCAGTGAATGGGCACCGTCACTTATTTTAACAGTTTTATTCGGAATGTTCTTGTCTTCCACTCAGTTGCTATGCTTCAGCTTATGTAAGTTGTAACCACCTACGGTGGACATTGCAGAGGCATTTTGCACACAATATATATGTATATATTTCTGTAATGTTCTGATTGTCTGGTTGTCCCTGTGAAGATAGCATGCGACCCTCAATAGGTTGTACAGTCATTGTGGATGATTTTGTTCTGTTATCATTGACCGTTTTGACACATGCAAAACTGAACATTCAGTTAGAAAAATAGCACTCAGGATTTCAACTAAACAGGAGCAGCAATGAAATACTATAAATTGCTGAGTGAAACTCACCCACAATTCCCTGAAGCATAAACAGAACAATTGCAAAAAAGCGCCCATGCACATTCATAAAATCTCATCCCAGCAACAGTTGCTGCAACAACAGCATAACCTAACAACAGCTGCTGCAGCAACACTATAACCTAACAACAGTTGCTGCAACAACAGCATAACCTAACAACAGCTGCTGCAGCAACACTATAACAACAGTTGCTGCAACAACAGCATAACCTAACAACAGCTGCTGCAGCAACACTATAACCTAACAACAGTTGCTGCAACAACAGCATAACCTAACCACAGCTGCTGCAGCAACACTATAACCTAACAACAGTTGCTGCAACAACAGCATAACTTTGGATAACATTTTCCATCTCGATGTACATTATGTGTGTATGCTTGTTCAGTGCTTTGAGCCACAAGTTGTTAAAAAAAAAAAAAAAAGGTCTTAAAAGAAAAATGGCTTTTTTGAGGATTTTATTTACACTGAATACAAAGAGAATTGCTTTAGAAATGTCAGTGAACAGTATTTTACTTTCAAAAGCTAAAATCTCTTAATGTCAGTGCTGCTCTTTTATGCTAGTTTATAGATAAAAATCTCAACCCAAGAAATTAAACACATGGCCAAACACAGGACACACATACACATGTATGTTGGGCTGGGCATTTAATTTTCTAGATGAGATAATAACTGATCTTCCATCTTAAAAGGCAACATCTCTTTGGTGAGAAATAAGTAAGCAAGTTAGTGCTTTACGCCCAGTCAACTGGTGCGGTTATATCAGGGTGATCTTTGGTGAGAAGCTCATGTGGAAACACGAAAAGCAAAATGTTTCAGACGTAATTTTAAAAGAAAAGCAGGATTTGGTAGAAGGTCAATTTACATGCAAATGTAAAGGGTATTGTTGCAACAAATCGGGTCTTAAAAAGAAGGTTCAGATGTAACTTTAAAAGAAAAGCAGGTTTCGATGGGAACTCAATTTACATGGAAACGTAAAGGGAATTGTTGAAATAAATAGGGTCTTAAAAAGAAGGGAGGGCTCTCACATGGGTGGTCTTCCACCAGGGTCTCCATCGTAATACTTTGTTGTGGCATTTTATATTCTGATTTTGTGATCTTGGAGACTTTAACACAGTCACACACAGAGAGAAAAGGAAGCTTTTTATATTTTGAACTCAGAGACCCTAACAGCTAAACACAGAAAAGGTGGCATTAAAAAAAAAAAAAATTACTCAGGGAACCTAACACAATCAAACAGTGAGAAAAGCTGGAATAATATCCAACACTGATTGGGGAAAAGGCTGGATCTGCCATGTTACTGGTTCTGCCACATGAACGTAAACTGCGCTATATAATCATCCGGAGGGGTGGGGTGGGGTGGGGTAGAGTGTGAAAAACAGCACTTATGCCAGCTCAGCCTAGAGTGACACACACACACTGAACAGTAACTATCACGCTATGCATTGTGCTTGACTGAAAACACTGCTTCGGATGACATCCTATCCCTTGGAGACTCCAGCCAGAATGGCACCAGCAGCTGTCACCACAAATGCCAGCAGTAGGATGAGAATATTACGCTTGCCCTGCAACACACACACACACACACACACACACACACACACACACACACACACACACACACACACACACACACACACACAAACAGGCATGTCAGTTTCAGTATGATGAGATTCTGGTCACAAATCGGCTACCCGCTCAGTCAAGGCAGGAACCTGATAATTCACCAAAATGACTGCTGTGATGCCGTAGCATCTCTAGGTTTTCAACATCACCACTCATGTTCGGTTCAGCTTTACGTACTGGCCATCTTTCATCATGATGCTTAACAAAGACCATTCAAACTGCACTGTGTCAGCTCATTCATGATCAAGAGCTCACCCCACATTCAAGCATCCAATTTTCTTGCTATCATCCTCGGTATCCAACAATCACACATACACACACACACACACACCACCACCAATCTAACCTTAATCTCCTTAAAGATGCAGACTCCCCAGAAGAGAGAAGCCAAGGCTGCTGGCCCTGTGGTTATGATGGGAAAAGCCACAGGTTCCGACAGCGCTTCGTTGGCGATGAACCAGCACCCGGTGGCTACAGCCCACATGATGCCTGAGGCAATGGCAGGCAGGATCACTCTGGGGTACACCTGAGGCTGGTTCTTCTTGCAGGCAGCGTAGATGAAGAAATAAAAGCTGCTGGTGAGGTAGATCCCACAGTACTGTGCGAAAATGTAGTCAAGGGCTGAAACATGAGATCATGAAGGCATGAAGAAGCCCAAAGTCCCCTCAAAAATGAAACAATTGTCTGATCTTACCCTAACTGCATGATCTGCAGGTTTGCACACTCCCATTAAGTTCCAACAATTTTGTCTGAAGTATCCCATGCACAGAAATGTGAACCATAACAATCATTCTAATGCATGGATAAACATGCATGCATCATTCTCATGGTGGTGAAATTGGGATTCAAGTAAATACCACCACAACAGGCTTTTACTCTCAGAAATAACCGTAAGAAAACAACACATGAAACACACTCATGTAGATCTCCAGCTCCTGCTCTCTTTGAACAGGAATCACTGTATGTACCTATACAAATTCTGTTTCTGTTCACAACCTTCCCAGTGGCTCTTTCGCCAATAACATCTACCAACTATCATCTCCAAGCTGCTCAACAAGAGCCGCGCATTTTTTATTTTTTTTTAACAAATATTTGTCAACAGAAAATATTTGAGATCTGGGGAATGTCAGGAGCATTACCAATCAGCAGTGAATGACACAAAAAGAGCACAAAGCAACAGTACTAGGTAGTAGACCAAGAAAGGAGACAGAAAAGGGAAATGACATCCGACATCCCCGGGCTGGAGATAGAAAAGGGAAATGACATCTGACATCCCCAGGCTGGAGACAGAAAAGGGAAATGACATCTGACATCCCCAGGCTGGAGATAGAAAAGAAAAATGACATCTGACATCCCCAGGCTGGAGATAGGAAAGGGGAATCAAATGACATCTGACATCCCCAGGCTGGAGATAGAAAAGGGAAATCAAATGACATGCGACATCCCCAGGCTGGAGATAGAGAAGGGAAATCAAATGATGTCCAACATCCCCAGCCTCCCCCTAGGGCATGAGTTCACTGTAACACTCACAGTTCTGACTTGCGTTGTGATAGTTGTCTTGGACATAGATGGCTGGAGCAAAGTTGACACCATAAAGGAACCCGGAGAACACAGACAGCGACACCCCTCTGCACAAAACCGACACACCATGGGAATGAACAAAAGCGACAGCCAAGAAGGCAGAGGTGGACTCTACACATACAAAATAATTAATGGGTAGGATTATCACTGTGTGGCCATGTTTGGTATGTTGATTAGGTACTTGGCTGGTATCCAGACAGACCTAAGTTTAAATGCCCTTCTCTTCGAAAGATGTGGCTTCTGGAAAGTGTACCTGCACTCTGCACCTTGCGTGTGTCCATGTGTGTGTGTGTGTGTGTGTGTGCACGTGCGTGTGTGTGTGTGTGTGCACACGTGGGTGTGTGTGGGGGGGTTGTGCATGCATGCATGTGTGTGCGTGTGTGTGTGTGTGTGTGTGTGTGTGTGTGTTTGCTTCCATGCATGCCAGTGTTTTTTGGGCATTATGTCCACCTTCAAAAAACTGGACCTAGAAACAAGAGGCACTGTGACAACTAAATATTCAGCACAGCGACCCGCTAAGCCAGACCAAAGGCAGCCTGCAGTAAACACTGTTGCATGACCAACTTACGCAATTCTCTTGTAGCCTGGACTCAGCTTGTCAAAGAAGGAGTGATTCTCTGTCATCAGGTCCACTCGGCTGGAGTTGATGCTGGTCAACCTCTGCAACAGCACCCATCACTTCAGCACTGCCTTTGCTCATGCTTTATTTGTCTTTGTATTTAATTTAGTGCATCAAATCAGAGCAACCTCCAGATCAATAGGATTAAAAAAAAGTTAAAAAAAAAAAAATTGCTTACTGCTGCTTCAAACAAGAAACGTGGCAGCCAGGACACATTCAAACCTGTCCAAAAGGTCAAACCACACACAAAAAGATTGCCTATTTAAAAAAATATAAATCATCAGTGAAAAAACTTT
>OY757549.1:13363276-13375557 GCA_963584105.1 Alviniconcha strummeri
AAAACACAGAGGTGACCCATCACAAGGACACAAAGCTTCAATAAAGGCATTCATGTCAACAGTAATAAAAATGTCACTCACTCTTTTGTTGAACACCAGGACATCCTCCTGTGGGTTTTCTCCATAAAGAGAGGTCTGCCAAAAAAGTCAGAATCAGTCATGATAAGAACATACACATTCCTCTTGCAGTTTTAGTTGTCATTTGACAAAAGTCCTTTGGATGAGACTATTAACCCAAGTTCCCCATGTTTATACACATGCAAAAGAATCACATACGCATGTTAAAGATCATGTAGTCCATGTCAGAAATCGGTGGACTATTGAAACAAAAAAAATAACCCAGCATGCACTAAAATAACAGTAACAGCCAGCTTTCTGGCTATGGTTATTAATGAAAGAAGAAAGCTTTGTCCTGAGATGACCCTGTGTGGCTGATGGGACACTGAAATCTGAGAACTATCTTGGCAATAAAACTGCATTGTATTGTACCATACTGCACATTTCAACATTATTATACCTAGTCATGACACATTACAAAATAATGTCTAAATATCAGAACATGTAAGACAATCTGTTGGATGGTTGATGTCAGAGAAGCCTTAATTACAAAATGTGCGCATAAAAAAGGTACTGAAGGAAATTAACACTGAATGGACAAAAAATAAAAATAAAAATAAAATTCAAACTTATTTTATGGAAATATGCCTGAACTTTAAAGATTTAGAATTAGAGAATCACTGCATTTATAATCTGCTTCATAGCCCCCCAGCCCCACCCCTGATCTCACCCCTTTCTGGGGGGGTAGGGGTGGAGGTACTGATTATATTCCAGCAACAAAGCATACTGTACTTACTCTGTTATGAATCAATGGCTCTTTTTCAACTTCATCTTCAACTTGTACCACCATCTCCGTGTTTGGTGGGGTGACGCTGTTCTTCACAAAAATGTAGATGGCAGAGCTGTACAGAGGTTTAAAGCAAACAGTTTGGTCATGCACAATTTAGCAGATTTGTGTCTTTCTTTTACACAGGTAGAAATAAAAGCTACAACTTTTCCTGAAACAGTTTTTTTTTTTACTTTGAAAGCAAGTATGGCCTTGTAAAAAAAAAATCCACGTTCATGCAAAATGAAGGTAAGGAAAACAACAAATATGAAAAAGAACAATTAAAAGCAAGTATTCAGTGATCACTGTTGCCAATTGTGAACTCTTACACCCCGGGAAAAGAGTTTTCTGGGAAATCATGAAATAAATATATATATATGGATAGCAAATGTAATTATCTATAATGGTTTTAATACAGATGTATATAACTACTAAGAAGTTAAAAAAAGAAAAGAAAGAAGACTAATAAGCATGTACATGCATGAAAACAGCAGCACATCAATGAAGAAGAATCACAAGATGTAACAACTTACCTGGCCACAGCAAGTGCAACACCTATATAGTTCAAAAGCTCTTGCTTTGGCACTTCTGGGGTTATTCCAAACCAGCCGAATCTGAAAAGTCATCAGTCAAACATTTCTATTCATACAGAAAATACAGAACTTGTTGACACATATATATATATACAAGTGCACACCAAACACCAACATTCACAGACATTTTAAGATTGCAGGGTAGACTCAGGTCACCTGGTTACACCAAAGGTAGTGAGCTAGTAAGCATTGGTTACACATAATGCAGTGTAATTAGATGCACTATAGGCATATGAAAACATGATTTATTTCCACACATGTAAAATGATCCCTGTTACTGTTAGTGTTACAGGGTTAGTCTTTTTTCACCTCTATTCTGTCCCACTTAGCCTAATCAAGTTAATGTGCATAAATTAACAGCTTAGTGCTCAAAGCATATTTTACCTCATTACAGCATTTTGCTATGAATGTTATATTTTACCTCATCACAGCATTTTGATGTGACTGTTATCTGCTCAACCTGTAGAAAATTTTACCTCGTCACCACAACACTATTTTTGCTGTGACTGACAACTGATTCAGCAGTGGGAAGATTTTATCATGTCACTCCAACATTTTCTGTGAGTGACTGTTATCTTCTCAACATGAAGAAAATTTGATTGCATCACAACAACATTTTGCTCTGAATATCATTTGCTCAACAGGTGGAAGTAAAGTCAAAAGTGACAAATGTTTTGAAGCCCTCCAAAAAGAAAAAGGAAAATCTGTGAAGATTAGGAAGAAAAGGGAAAAATGCAAGACATATAAACCATAAATGTTTCTAGCAAACTAAGTGAAAATTATAGGATGATACTGATAGAAGAAAAGATGGAATGGCTGTCCCTAGGGCCATTCACCACACAATGTCTTGCATCTTACATTAGAACCATTTCCAACCAGACCAGCAGAAGGACCCTATGTTTGTTGTAGAGACGTTTAAATTCAAGCTGGAGAACACAGCTTTGCAGTTACACATCAAAGTTTCAAACACATGACCAAGAAATAGTCATAAGTTTATTTAAGTAATCCACACTTTGTAAGTATGACTGTGAGCATAAAATGGAATTAATGTTCTTCACAAAAAATATATTGGAGCCAGAAATCTACAAGTTCAGAGGCTGGTGAATGTTCATAATTTACTGCAACTTCTGCAGGTCTGTAAGGCCCTAACTGTGCTGCGTCACAGGTAGTTTCTAGAGTACAGACCTGCCACTGGCCCATCCACCCAGCAGGTTGAACATGCCCCAGATACACAGTCCCAGCCCCATGCCAATCGTCTTGATGATGGGCACCACACAAATATTGCCTGAAACATATGAGAGCTGCATCTGACTATGTGCATCTGCAGTTGACACAATGAAATGGAATGTAAATTACCCTGAACATTTGTATAAGATACAAAAGGAGTAAAAGTTTTCTCTCTCTCTCTCTCTCTTTATATATTTTTTTTTTACCTGATTCTGGGGGTAACAAAACATGGTTCATCATTTCATAACCATATATGCATTGATTTTTGAAGCACTCCTTCTGTCCATGAACAAGTTTATCATGTGCAAGGCCCATTCATATGACTAAGAGGTGGGGAAGGCTCAGCTGGTAGAGCATCCAACTAAAAGCCACCTGTGCAATACTGCTATACTGAAGTGGCAAGGGATTTTTTTCCCAGAGCCAACTTCCAGTGCTCTCTTACACTGCCCATACAGTTCCTCACTTTCTTAGTTTCTATGTGCGATTACATACCTCAACATCTGTGTGCATGTAAAAAATCCCAAATGCTGGCAGCCATACCATTGTTTAGACACGTGAAAATACTACACACACACCAAACTAGTAACAGAAATGGATAGTGCTGCTCTTGCAGCTGCTGTACCGTACCCAGGTAAGGTGATTCAAATTTCCTAAAACACAAAAGGGGCAATGAAGTAATCCTATGCAGTTTCTTCAAAAAAAGATTAAAAGAGTCAATATTTATTTAACAAATAACTGTTTTAAGTGCAGCAATGTAATTAAACTAAGACATAAAGCTAAACTTAACAAAATTACAAAACAAAACAAAACCACACAAATACTAATTACTATACACATTAATCAAAATTTTGGGTGAATGCAACAAACATTCAACTCACCAGTAGCCCAGATAACACCACCAATCATGACAATCGGGTGGAATGTTGACTGACGCACAATCTGAACAATGAGGCCAGTCAACCAAATCCCAGCACAAAGGATCCATTGGAAAAACATGCCTGCACATGTCAAAGATGCCCAAAAATCATTTTGTCCAAGTAAGTGATGACATACTCAGTTATTTCTGTCAATATAATTATAAACTATATTAAATTTCAAAACTGTTTTATATAATATTACTTAGAAAATTTAACAAAAAGTAGTATGCAAACTTAACACATATTAATACACAAATGTGCACATAGTTAATTCTAACTTTATTTTTAAACAAACTCCAGCTCTCAAGTTTGGGAAGCACATTCTTGGTTCTCCCACGACTATAGATTTTTGTTAATCATGTATTTAATAATAAAACATCTTACCAGTTACCTGAGTGCTATTCATCTGCTTATGTTATTCAATCAAGTATTTCTTTCTAAATCAATTACTAAATGATTTACTTGTTAAGTTGTAAGTATATTTTCATTTTGAAATGTGTTATCTTTTTACTTTCTTATATCTGTAGGGTTGGGAAGTATCTAAAACTGAAAACTAATTTACATACCATCACCTGTTTCAAATTTCTTCACAGGCACGAAATTACTTCCATAAAAGATGACAGCAACCCCAGCTGTGATGAAACCAACATATTCTGGGTAGGTGGTGTTGTCTGTGGTGTCATTATCCACTTTCCCATTGGTGACTGTTTCATGAAGCAATGCACCACTAACAGCAACAGGGCTAGCAAAGTTGTTATCTTGGAGTTGGACATCCTCATGTCCTGCCGAAGCTGTAGAAACTATGCAACCAGTCCCAAGCACCAAGACCATGTAGATAATCCATGCAGACTTCATGGTAGAGATGAAATCAGATTTTTAAATGAGTCCTGTAGTTGCTCCAAGATCTTCACCACCACATCTGTTTGATGTCCTGAGAGAAGCAAACAGAAAATAGCTCACTGGTACAATGGTAGACACATAAGACAGTGATCATGCTAGACATACTTCAAACCAGTGTGTCATAATTTATAACATGGCAAAAATTGTTCAAGAAAACGGGTCAGGCATTCAGTTATGCAACTGGTCTGATATGCAGCAATCTGCACTACTACTTGAGCTCTGCTAGCAAACAGCCTACTCCTTTTCCTGTCTAGAGACTGGAACACACACACACACACACACACACACACACACACACACACACACACACACACACACACACACGTGTGTGTGGATACATGCAAGTGCGCATGACCTCTCTGTGTGCTGCATTTTTATTTCTTATTTTTATCATTTATTATTCAACTTTGTCTAAGCCTTCAAAGTTTTGAAGTTGGTCAATATAATTTGTGTTCAGGCACATGTATATATTATATATGGAATGTGACGAAGAAAAAGGGAACCTTTAAGTTTAAACCTTTAATGAGATATATAATATATATGACCCATTCTCAAAACCTGAACTGGGCTAATGGTCTCATGTTTGCCCACGCTAAAAGTAAACCTACAATTATGTTATGCATCTCAGTTTTGTTTTATTGTGTTGTACATTCAATAAACAAATACATATGATAACCATGTGTTTGTTACTTGAGTGAAAGTGACTTAGTGAGGTTTATTTGTGTGAATGAACTGAAATTTGCGTAAACACTCCATGTAAAAATGTGACGCCGGTACCGATGTTTAAACGAACTTAAAGTGACTCACCACTACTGAGTTTTATCAAAAACTAAATTGTTTTATGGATGAATAATACTTTTATTCTTCATCCTATTAAACAAAAAAGTGGAACTTTTTATGTGTTATTTATATTATGGAGTACTGAATATTGGCGATTGGTCGTCACATGTCCCGTCATCGGTCAGAATATTTTAAAAAAAGCTTGACTCAGCTCATAAATGAACAAATTGCTGTAACAAGTCCATCAATGTGGGTGTCTTTACAGCAGGAACAGTCTGCATCATTTATTTCAACTGTTTTGTGGTTTATTTAGCTTTACTCTCAATGTTTTTATTTTGACAACAATGTCTTGTCATGCCATAACGCCCAACCAAATTTGAAACCTATACGAATTACTGAATGCAGCAATATGTTCCGATCCTAGTTTTGTAGTACCAGGTGACCTGGAAGTAGTCAGCTTTGTTTTGATGTAAAAAAATGATGAAAACCAGGCATGGTTAGCAATTTATTTTTCTTGTCATTGACAAATCACGTCCAAACATTACGTCACGTCCAATCACATTTACAGCACTTTTACACAAGTTTCACACTATTTAGTGACTAAATCATAGCTAATTTCCATGTATGGAATGATCAATGTGGCAACAACGTAGTCCACATAGAAGGCAGATAGTTGCAGTTGCACACTGTTCAAATTTGAAGACGACGAGTTCAGAGTGACAAAAAGCAAATTCCTGTCATAATCACGACCGAGCACATGGTCAACCTTACCAAATTAGGACTGAGATTTCATCATAATGCTTCTATAATTAAATATGCTTCTTGTAATTGTGAAAAACCAATCTTGTTTCAGCTTTTCAAACATAATTTGGTGACTTTGTTTTAGAAATAGAAAAATAAATAAATAAATCACAATCATAAAAGTATAATAGTAAAACAGTAATAGTTTTTAGCACCCTGCTACATCTGTCATGCTTGTATGATACTGCAGTGTCAAAGTTTTGATTGCATCAAAGTAAAGAAATAAATCAAATGTAAATTTTTTATCTGATACTGTTTTGACATTTTTGATCGGATGTGATGATGACAAAAACAATCTTAACATCTGATACTATATTTTCTGCATTTTTTCTGGTTGTTATACTGCATATGAAATAAACAGTATTTGTACCATGTATAAGCTGTGTTTGTTAATTACTGTCAATATTTTGTTTAATGTTAAATGTAAAGCACAAATAATTTAAGGACTTTTGTTGGACATTACTGATGACATGACATTTTCATTCACAATCAATGAAAAAAAATCATTTATGAGATGTCTTATTTCAGCTGGTGACAGCAACACACTTCTTTCAGTTAATGTATATTTAACAACATATGCTGATCATGTTAATAATTTGTTTGACTACTTTTCACATCCAATCAAGGTAGGCAGTTTCAATAAAATCGCCTTCAACATCAGCAATTGGCCACAAACTATCTTCTAGCTCTTAATCTTACATTTAGAAAATATAAAAGTTAGACAACCCACTAATACTAAGATTTCCATTGATATAATATATATGCTATTGATTTATTCCCTCTTGTGCCATACTTCACAGATGACATTCTGAGAATGGGTCATATGACGATATGTATATATATATTATGTAACATCCCTAGTGCTTGAAGGGATCAAATGTCGTCAAGCGATTCTGTGGCCACCGTAACTGAGAACACTAGCAGGTTAGGTTATAAACATGTCTGCGTTAATTACTTGCACATGGCATCTCATGACTATCAGTATCAGAAAGTGATCCAGCACACACACACACACATCTAGTGATCTACACACTTGCTCACTCACTCACAGAATCATTCAATTTTTTTCTCTCGCTCAACTCCCACCTCTCTTTCAACACGAATTCAAGTGGAGAATGAAAGTTCTAAATATTACTGAATCAAAAACACAAGTCACAAGCACATCATAAGCAGAAAGAAGAAGGGGTTAGAAGGCACAAAGGTTTGAAAAGCCAATATAGTTAGGTAAATTTTATCTGGTTGTCTCATTCGGACATTCCCTGAGAATTTAGCATAAACAACAATTAAGTCAACATAAAATTATCTGTGTGGGTTACGAAAGTCTGAGCTACAAACCTGTGAAAAGACAGTTCACAACCGGTGTATCATCAAAAACATTGCCTCAGTTTATAATTTCTCAGCAGGGTCTTACACTGAATTTATGGAAGAAAACTTTAAGGTATCTTCCAAGTCTGTGGACAGTGGAAAATTGAATACACAAGAGAATTATTTATGGAAAAGTCAAACCAAAGCTAATCACAGACTATCATGGAGCTGGCCTTTTCACATAATGTTAAACAGAAAAGTAAAACCTCTTAATCGCGGATACGTGGAACAGGCCCTTTCTAACTAGTAAAATAAAAGAACTCCATTAGGAGGTTTAGATCAGAATGAAAAAAATGGAACCAGGCTCAGATAACAGACCTGACCTCTCCATTAGAACATCTGTAGCGAAACGCAGTTTAAGATTCAACACATCAGTCATGAAATGAGAACAATTGTTATAACCCATATATCTGAAACAACTCGTGACTACCACGAAGCTGGCCCCTGTACCCAATCATTTAAGCGAACTTGAAGAATAAGTCATACATCAGCAACACCAGATCTTACGGCAAGATTAAACCATAAAAACTACAACAATCAAACAACAATAAAACATCAGTCAGGAACTAAGAAGATTAAATATAGTCAAACCAAACTGTTGAATGTGGATTAAATTGAGCCAAAACAATAGTTGCATGAATGAAAAACTTTGACTTGGAGACTTAGAGTTAGCAACTGACCTGGAGACTGACCTAGAGACTTGGCAAAGTGACTGCAAAAGAGGGCACATGGTCTTTAAATTTCTGTGATGGTGAGTGGTGCGGGGATTAAAATGGAGGGTCTTTTATACCTTCAAAAATACAGCATTGGTGGCCCAGAATTTGGAATACAAGAACAAATTGTAACAGAAAAGGGAAGAGCTTTCCATGCCCGTGCCATGAACAGGGAGGCTTGTTGTCTACAGCTCGGTCAGGAATCATACTTTGGTCAGTGGTTTCACACGGGAAAGGAGACTACAGCACCCCACGACTGCACTAAGACCCAGTACCAACGAACTATCGACTGAACTAAAAATTCTCATCTTTTCAACTTCAAAACTTACAAAGACAATTTCACCAACAGTCTCACTAAAGTCGAACGTAGATTTTTTTAAAAAGGGGGATCGGTAACCCGATGTACTTTAATAGAAGGGCTTTTCTCCACATATATATGTATATATATATGACTTAGTGCCAAAAGGTGCGCATGCAAGGGGTTATGCACTTCAGTTTAAAATAAAACATTGTTGAAAACTGTTTTTATTTAAAATGTTGTGTTGTGTACTTGCATGAATGAATGAATATATAGTACAGATAATTTCAGCAACCAGGCTTTGGTTGATTTCAAGATACAGTCATCACACACTGAAAAAGCGCCAAAAAATGACTGCCAAAAAAGGACATCCATGTACCGAGTGATTTTCGTCACTTTGCCTACAAACAAATCGCAAGCACATGGAGAACCAATCACTGATTTGTACATGGAAAACATCTTTTTATACGGATAATATAACATCAACACTCATGATAGTTGTATTTTCGATCAGTTGATCGCGAATGTTTGCCCTGTATGTACGTCAGATGTGTTGCAAACTCAAACTGAAAACTTTGAACAGCCAAAAAACGACAGCATCGCTTCGGAATCACCGAAAACGTCGCGTGTGTTCCGATCCATGCATTTGCACTACACAGTGGTACTCGTTTTTTTCCAGCTAAGTTTTGCACGAAATCTGAAGAATATTTCCCCGATCGTTTGATATTGTTGTAATATCTGACGTCCCTACAAGCTATCTAATATTTTGTACAGAACAAACGAGAAAGCAGTCTCTTTTTTATCGACAACATCCGGAACGTCACGTGACCTTTCCCGAGTGCATTCATTTTCCCGGCCGCATGGCGTGTCTTTGTTTGGAAACATCGAAAGGTGTGTTGTAGTCTCCTTCAGTGGTGCGACGTTGGTACAGTGGGCTGATGTAGAACATGCACTGTACACTTTTTCAAGAGTTTGTTGAGATTATTTTCAAGTTTTCCGCCGATTTGGGTGCGCGAAATGAAAGTACTGTGAAAAGTGGCATCTTCCCGTGCCGAAGATTTGAAACCTGTTTTTTATACTTAGCCGAGTACAGCGTGAATAATTTCATTACGACAAGGCAATATCTTGTAAATCTTACATGCAACTGTTGATTCAGGATGTCTGCCCTTTTTCTTCAAAAACTTATCAGTTATAAGTGTATGCTTTTTGTAGACTGTTTAGTGGTGTTGCGGGAATATTTTGTTAACTGAGCGAGAGTGACGAAGTTATAGTTTTTTTCCTGGAAGTAATTTTCGTTGTCAAAGCTATGTCAGACGTTATGTTTGCCACACAATTGTTGTTGTAATATGACGTAAAACATTAAACTTTTCAAGTTTAATTAAGCCCAGCAGATGTTAGTAATACTAAGAGCAGTTCTGTGAACTGAGTACTGATTTGTGTAGAAGTCATGGTGTGTAGGTTTGACATGTTTGTACTGAGCATATCAGTATTGGGACAGTTGCAGGTTATTGGGTTAATAATTTCATATTCATAACACTTCAAATTCATTGACAAGACCATGGTATGCTGAACTGAGTGTACTCCTGAGCCAAGTGGCATAGCAAGGAGGAAGACATCAAACACAGATAGTTGCAGACAGTACAGAGAGAGGCTGGCCGCAAAGAATCCACATCTCAAACAGTCAAAGAGCTTGGGGGGGATTACCTGGATAGAATCAGGTCATTCTCATTTGTTTTTGTTAGACTGATCTAAGCAAACAGAATGTTTTCTACGCTAAAATTGGGGAAATGTTATTTTGTTGTAATACTGATGTAATACAGAAATTTGTTTCATTTAATTTTTATGACTTGTTATTAAATGCAAACTGAGAAAAAATCTTCTCACTGTGTTTTTGCATGCACTTGTATGGCTGATTATAGTAAATTGCATGAAAGGGCATGTTACTTGTTATATAAAAAAAAAATTGAGTTATGGGTTTTAGTGTCGCCCATCAGATATTACAACAATCAACATGTCATAATCATGTGTAAAATTATATGAGTGTACAAAATTTGGCACAAACATAGTAGGGGAGATGTGCACTAATAGTGTGACTTGATTTTGTGCATACTTGTGCAAAACTGAAGACACAATGAACTATGCATGTTGTAATATCTGATGTACAACATGCAGTCTTTTATGACCTTTTGTCAGCAAATATCTCCAAAAGTGCGCAAGTTTTTATCTTTTGCTTTTAAGAAATATTTCCTAGCATTGTGCACATTCTAAAAACACAACTAGTTTCAATGTATAATCAACTTTATTTTCTACCTCCTTTGTCCTGTTTTCATGCACACCTTTTTGCACTAAGTTATATATATATATATAATATATAATATATATATAATATGCCAGGATATGGCCCAAGTCGACGTAACCGGGGGGGGGGGGGGGGGGTGGGGGGGGGGAACCACATTATTCCTCTCTGTCATAAGTTCATTCAATGTATAGCTACTATCAACAAGCAGCGAACGAGGGCAATGTTTCTTTGTCTGCGTCGCAGTTGGCACATCAAAACGTGTAAACATCAGCTGGCATGGTCATGGATCCGTAAGTTTCAAACCGAAAACCAGCCTTTTTTCTCTCTCTACCAGCAGAAAATCAGAATGAATATCATCATTTAACATAGTCAGATCCATCTGTACGGGAACTGTCACAAACGTACTTACAGAAGTTGTTGTTAATAACTTGGAACAAGCAAAACTCTTATTCCTTTGGAACAAGTCTCACAGTCGACAGAATACAAGGTTCATTTTGTTTGTGTCATGTGACGTTTATTTCGGGGATGATGTATTCTTATTATATCTAACTGTCGTTTGTTTGTGTCTCTGTCCAAGTGCCAATTGACGAAATTACCATTAGATGGAAACAATAGTTTTATACATTATCTGAAGTTCTCACACACATAAAATAAAAACAATGTTGGCAAAATGATGAGTTTGCCTTTCATTCTTACTTTGTGAACATGGATGCTCCTTTCCGAAAGGGAGACAACCATCATCAGCTTGACAGTATCGTCTGCTCTCAGTATATATATATATATATATATATATATATATATATATATATACAGAATTGGAAAATCTTTCACCATTTGTCACAGCACATACGACCGTCGCTTTGCTTACTCTGTGCTTTAATTAATTAATTATTGTGCGTCATCGATCATGTCCATACCTCTGGCGGTTGGCCCTTCTCCTATCAACCGGTTGACATGGGGTTTTCATCTTTGAGTGTGCTGTGCTCACTAAGGTGGGACTGGCATTGACATAAAAGGAACTAGCCTTCTCCGATTTGACTTCATAGTTCAGGAGCTGTGTGAGAGTCAAGGTGGACGTCCTGGGCTGTCCGTCCTAACGAGCCTTCTGGTTTCCGTGGACGTAAAGAATTACTGAACCGTGCTTCAGCATTGGTCACAACTTGTCCCTAATATGTCAACTGACATCTGAGGACATTAAGCATCAATTCATCATCATCGATTTGACTCATAGTTCAGGAGCTGTGTGAGAGTCGAGGTGGACGTCCTGGGCTGTCCGTCCTAACGTGCCTTCTGGTTTCCGTGGACGTAAAGAATTATTGAACCGGCGTGCTTCGGCATTGGTCACAACTTGTCCCAAATATGTCAACCGACATCGATTTGACTTTCGTCTTTTTGTATGCATTTTTTGTTAATCGTGGTTTGTCTGTTGCATTCTTTTTATGATCTGCCAGCGAATTTTACCCTAAAAAAATACGAGTTGAAAACAAACAGGGGCTAACAATAAG
>OY757549.1:13375757-13405649 GCA_963584105.1 Alviniconcha strummeri
GTTTCTTTGTCTGCGTCGCAGTTGGCACATCAAAACGTGTAAACATCAGCTGGCATGGTCATGGATCCGTAAGTTTCAAACCGAAAACCAGCCTTTTTTCTCTCTCTACCAGCAGAAAATCAGAATGAATATCATCATTTAACATAGTCAGATCCATCTGTACGGGAACTGTCACAAACGTACTTACAGAAGTTGTTGTTAATAACTTGGAACAAGCAAAACTCTTATTCCTTTGGAACAAGTCTCACAGTCGACAGAATACAAGGTTCATTTTGTTTGTGTCATGTGACGTTTATTTCGGGGATGATGTATTCTTATTATATCTAACTGTCGTTTGTTTGTGTCTCTGTCCAAGTGCCAATTGACGAAATTACCATTAGATGGAAACAATAGTTTTATACATTATCTGAAGTTCTCACACACATAAAATAAAAACAATGTTGGCAAAATGATGAGTTTGCCTTTCATTCTTACTTTGTGAACATGGATGCTCCTTTCCGAAAGGGAGACAACCATCATCAGCTTGACAGTATCGTCTGCTCTCAGTATATATATACAGAATTGGAAAATCTTTCACCATTTGTCACAGCACATACGACCGTCGCTTTGCTTACTCTGTGCTTTAATTAATTAATTATTGTGCGTCATCGATCATGTCCATACCTCTGGCGGTTGGCCCTTCTCCTCAGTATCAACCGGTTGACATGGGGTTTTCATCTTTGAGTGTGCTGTGCTCACTAAGGTGGGACTGGCATTGACATAAAAGGAACTAGCCTTCTCCGATTTGCCTTCATAGTTCAGGAGCTGTGTGAGAGTCAAGGTGGACGTCCTGGGCTGTCCGTCCTAACGAGCCTTCTGGTTTCCGTGGACGTAAAGAATTACTGAACCGTGCTTCAGCATTGGTCACAACTTGTCCCTAATATGTCAACTGACATCTGAGGACATTAAGCATCAATTCATCATCATCGATTTGACTTATAGTTCAGGAGCTGTGTGAGAGTCGAGGTGGATGTCCTGGGCTGTCCGTCCTAACGTGCCTTCTGGTTTCCGTGGACGTAAAGAATTATTGAACCGGCGTGCTTCGGCATTGGTCACAACTTGTCCCAAATATGTCAACCGACATCGATTTGACTTTCGTCTTTTTGTATGCATTTTTTGTTAATCGTGGTTTGTCTGTTGCATTCTTTTTATGATCTGCCAGCGAATTTTACCCTAAAAAAATACGAGTTGAAAACAAACAGGGGCTAACAATAAGACGACACGCACCTTTCTCAAGGCCTTACATCTTTTCGTTTTTAGAACACTTCAATACGTCATCAAAAGCTCACTCCACACAGAGATAAAAACAACTGCTGACAAAAATTATTGCAATCCAGCGCAGTAGACTAACTAGTCTTCATAAAAAAAAATTTAAAATTAAAACCTTAGAGGCAGAGAAAACAAAAAACAAATATATTCAGCACAAAAATCACCGTATTATAATTGTGGACCACATTGTTCCCAGATACTGGAATTTGTGAGAGTATCATTGATTTGGCTGATTTTTAACACTTTGCCAAGTACCGTTCATCTCTTATGTTTCATGTATTTCACCAGTCAGGATATTTTGGGTGACAGTTTCCCACAAGTTATTATATATACTGAACACACACACACACACACACACACACACACACACACACACACACACACACACACACACTCAACTTGCATGTCATCCAGTCAAGATATCAAAATCATGAACATACCAAGACTTCTTTTGTTTTGAGGACATTTTATGTCAAAGTTGCGATCTGTATTAAACTTTTTTTTAATGAAATAAACAAAATCTTAATTATTTTCCTAAACAAATAAGCACTTTTTATTCTTATCTGTCTGCACACACACACACACACACACACACACACACACACACACACACACACACACACACACACATGTAGCCTTACATTTGTTCTAGAACACTGCAATACATCATCAAAAGTTCACTCCACAGAGATAGAAACAATCAGTGTCAAAAATTAATGCAGTCCAGTGCTATATACTAACTGGTCATGTGTTTGTGTGTGCATGTACACTTTGATTGATGAACACAATTTTGTTTGCTTGTCTTCCCAACTTTTTATAGAAATTAAAAGGCTTCAAACTGCTTATTAATTATTCAGCAACATATACACATTATGTTAAACTAGGGAACAAGAGATTGAACTTGATACATGCAAATTACTATATTCAACAAGACTGCCCCCCCCCCCCCCCGTTCAAGTCAGTCAGAAACATTTTACTTCCATATGTGCACATACATTCCAAATCCCAAAACCCACGACACATTTTTCAAAAAAAGCACAAAATACCTGAACAACAGTGCAGTATGAAGAGGAGAAAAAATGCACACACACAACAAATGACACCAACAACTGAAAAGAAAGCATACACACACCCTCCTACATACATAAATGTGCAATCAGCAGGTAGTACATAGCAACATGCACACAGCAGTATGCTGGGAAGAGTTGCACAGACTGAGCAAGATGAATTTTGCAAGCAGGCCCAAGCAGATAAAAAATTTTTTGCTGAGTTGCATCAGCCATATCCCACTGCCCATTCAAAAAACTGACAGGTGTTTTTCCTGAGAGGGCAGCAGAAGAAACGTCGGCCATTGCTGGGTCCCTGTTTCATGACTGTCCTCAAGGAGCATGGCTTGCCATGACCCAAGCAGGTGGGAAACCTCTCATCAGCCCACTGAAAAACAGCATACCAATAATGATAATGATTTCTATTTCCATCATGCTTAAATAAAGCAGATATGGGAAAGTGTGCAAAATGTCGGAAAGAGCACGTGAAAAAAGCATCAGTGATGCTGACAGAGCCTTTAATAAAAAGCCCTAGGTGCGCACGTACTTGCAAAGATGGACAACCAGCAGATGTGCACAGAGTACATCACTGATATAACACTACAAATACTTGTGCAATCTACCACCCCTCTCACAAAAGCACAGTTGGTTAAAATGTGCTCTAACACCTAGTGTCTGCAAAGTGCACACCTAAAATGCTTGACATAATCTGCAAAGTTTATGTACGCACACATGCAAAATCACCCAGGGTCATATGTACACCATTACTTGTGAAACTGCATGGTTATGTGAAAATCCATTGTTCATACTTGAATTTCCTTGCATCTAGGCTTTTGCTCACACACATGCATGCAGAGTTTATACATAGTTTTCAGATTTTGTAAAAACAAGATCTCCATTATGGCCCAGTATCCATACTTTTCTCTGATTTTAGGACAAAATATTGTTTTTTTGCCCTACACTGAGAGATCCTTTGCTTCTGTGCCTCTATACAATGTGACCTAATATTCAAGGTTTAATGACTATTTCTGTCTGTGTTCATTGTTACTCAACACCATGGACCTCATCACTCATGTGTCAAGAGTGCACTGTGCTAATCTTGAATGCTCTGTACACTGATGATATCATTTGACCCAGCCTCTACTCTCCACTTGCCCTTCTTAACTATCAGTGTGAGTGACCTGGACACAGCAGCACTGTTTAAAGGAGCAGTAAAAAACAACAACTAAAATTTATAATTTTGTGTGCAGAAGAGAGGAGGAGAAAAAGAAGACAAGCAGGAAAAGGGTTTCAGATCCTTCAAACCATGGGTTTTATTGTACCTAGTCCTAGAGTACTCTGTTTCATATTACCTTAAAAAAAGAGAAGATTCTTCAGCAGCAAGTGCACATTTTTAACACTGTGTTTCTTCATATCCACAGCCAAGGGAAGTATTTGGATGTCTTGATGTACACAAAAAACGATCATCTATTTGTAAAGTGCAAAAGATAACAAAAAGCAATGATACACTTGATCCAGATAGATATCTTAAGCCTCTACTGCATGCACTACAGTAATCCCACTGATAAAATGCCACATTTAAAAAACAAACAAAACAAACAAACAGAGAAACACCTTCCCTCATTTAAATGAACCCCTCATGAACTAGAAGGATCAGTTCTCTTCTAGAATCACTTTTGCTTGATTTTAGGGTGGTTTTTAAAGAAACAGAGGGCCTCAGTTCCAGTGAGAAAATGATTCTTCATATGAACTTTTGTTAGTCGTCTTTTTTCTGTTGTTTTTGTTGCTGTTTTCACCTGTCAGCTAATTTTATCCCAAAATTAGCTTTAATTTATCCCAACATATTTATGATATTACCCTTTTTCTTGAATGCTCCAATATGTCATTAAAAAAGGATCACTCCTCAGAAACAAACACTATGGGGTGGGGGGGGGGGCAGGAACTACAAAAATAAAATATATATATATATAGGTCTTCTGTAACCTGTATGCAAGACTGAGAGCTTTTGGTGTTCCCTTTGGAGACAACAAATGAAAAATGTGAAAGTGCAAAATGTGGGAAAGAGCACATAAAAAAAGGCATCAGTGATGCTGACAGTTACAGAATCAATATTTATAATACTATGCATTCAGTAACTGTGCATTAACTGTTGTCCTTTACAAATTTTACATGTGTGGACTACAGTTTTAGGAAAGCAAGCACTCTGAGTGTTAATTTACTGTGTCCTATTTGTTGTAATAATTTTTTATGTGTTTGCCATTCTCAGTGTGTGTGTGTGGATGGGTGTCAGTGTGTGTGTGTGTGTGTGTGTGTGTGGAGGGGTGTCAGTGTGTATGTGTACACTGATGTATTTTGTTGATTAGTGCTTTGCTATTGTAAGTGCCTAGTGCTGTCAAGTTCCTTGATAGGTAACGAACATCACACATGTCCTTAATCTGTTTCTTCTTGCTTGTCATTATGTTACTCTTTACCTTAATCAAGTTAATGAAAGAAAGGCCACACAGCGAGTGGCTGCAACAGTGTCCATGCTGTCACAAATCTGACCCTTAGCATCTGCTGCCAAGGTGGATTTTAAGTCCATCTGGAATCGGTGCGATACAGCTTTAGAAATTATGTGTGATACAGTCTTTCATTAAACTTGTATTACCAACAGCCAGTAGAAAGTACCCACCTGGAAGTAATTACATCTTTTTCTGGCAGGGGCTGCAGCACACGAGAAAAACCAACGCCCTTTATTTTCATTGTCTTTAAAAGTCTGTCGCATTGCGCACTGAATACCATGACCACGGCATGCTGGGATTTTGCTGAACTGGTCTCCCCGAGATGCACCAGAACTGTGATCATTTTCCCCAGTTTGTTTGCCTTGTCTGAAATGTGTCTGTGGGCTGAGAGACTTTCCCACCTCTGTCTTTAATTTTTTACATTCATTCTTCACTGCACTGGGCAGCTCAGCGTGAAATTTTCTCTTTGTTTGGGTCGCACTGGCAAGTTCAGGTGTTCCAGTTGGCTGGGTTGGTTGCCCATGAGCTGCAGCCATTGGCTGGCTGTTCCTGGTGTTCAAGCATGCAGAACAGTTGCTCTGGTTGGCTGGATTTAGGAGCGTGCACTTGGAGCAGGACCACTCCTCCCTTTCTGATTCATCTTGGAAGGTCTGCACCCATTCCAACAGGCTGTTCTTTGATGGAAGTTTCCTGAGGTAAGAAAAGTAATAACACAATGCATGATAGCAGCAATAATAATAATAATAATGGAAATTTGTAAAGCGACTACCCTGCGGCTCAAAGTGCTGAGCAAGCATAGTATAACACACATAATATACACTGAGATGGAAATGTTATCAGCAGTAAAAATGTACATACGAAAAAAAGAGAGAAAAAAGACAAAAGCTACCACATAATGTAGACAAGGGTTCAAGCATAACTATACAAATGATGCACACACACACACACACACACACACACACACACACACACACACACACACACACACACACACTGTAGAGACTGATAGGGGTGATGGACAATGTTGCTTAGCTGAAATATTCTGAGAAATGTCTTGAGTTTGCTTTTGAAGGAAAAGAGAGTAGCAGAGTGCCTGATGTCTTGGGGGAGATTGTTCCAGATGTGGGGGGGCCAAAGTGTGAAAAGGTGTGAAAACCATGGGGTTTGCGGTTGAAGCGTTGGAGTTTGAACATGCATGTGTCTGATGAAGAATGGAGAGAACAGGAAGGACTGTAAAGTAGTAGTAGCTCAGAAAGATAAGAGGGAGCAGAACACTGTATACATTAATTTAATTCAGTAGGAACAATGAGGTAATACAGATCCAGTCTTAGATAAAGAGAGAGATGGGACATGAGGCAGGCAGACAGACAAACATACTGTGAAGGAAAAGTGAGAGCAAGAGTCCTACTGAGAAATACAAGCTTACAATTTTCCTCGCTTTGTGATGTCATTGGTCTGGCAGGTTGGGCAGAAGTAGGTGACTCGTTCGCCGTCTTCACCCATGCGCGTCATGATGATTTTGGTCTCACATTCCCCACACTTGCTTCTCTGGTACACCTTCATGTACAGTCGCAAGTTAGTGCCACCCTTGCGACACTGAAATATTATACAGACACCTGTAGGTGTTTGAAAGGGCTGTCTCAAAATTGCACATAGCTGTACATGATGGCACCAGAAATGCACCTGGTTCTGATGTACACAGTTGTTCTGCTTCCAGCCATTGTCACATGGTCATTATGACAGAGACTGTACAAAAAAGGTCATTATGACACAGACTGTACCCCCCAAAAAAACAGAAGCAGCAATAATTCAATAAACTTACAAAACAGCATGGTGCCTAATACCTAAGGGCAGAAGAAGTGTAACCAAATGTTTTCAGAGCAGGACGCTGGAGCAAATTCTGCACACTGTAAAACAATTGGTATCAAAGATTCAAAACATTCCTTTTTCTTTCAGTGCCCACAGTCAGTGAATCGCTTAACCACTGCTTGGAGAAGAAGAAAAAACAACAACATTGTAACTCTCATGCAGTTTAATTTTGCAAAGATAGCCAATCGTTTGACCAGTCTTAAATTTCACCAATCAAGACACTCTGATTAGTAACCAACTACTCATTACCATTTAATGTCAACTACTAACTTCCAGTTACACTATCAAGTATCATGTTTATTGTAACAGTGTCAAAGTTCCGTCTTACTGCAGACCTGATTTTCAAAAGTACACAGAGAGCTGGGGTGGGGGTCATTGACAGATGGAGCAAGAAAGAGAGAGGGGACAGGTGGTGGAGGACAGAGACAGGGAGAAAGGGAGACAAAGAGACAGAAATACACTAGACCTCTTGGTGAGAGACCACCTCTCTTTAATGACTGCCCAGCTTTCCTTGATTTTTGGAGCAGTCTTAATAGCAGGGATATTCCTCTGTGCTATCATCAAGTTAACAGCACGCTGTACCTTGTAAAAAACCATAGAAAAGTCGCGTGTCATTTTCACCAGATGAGAAATGTGTTCCTCTGAAAGATCTTCGATCTGAAAAAAAAGAAAGAAAAAAAAGTGGATCACCTTCTGCACAGTGCTATCAAATATTATTTTACTGGCAATTCTTCCAGAAAATATCTGGTGGCAATCACCCCAAAAATGAGTAAGAAGCAAAAGCAGATGAAAGTAAGCAGATATAAAGATTCATTTGACAAATAACATTCATTTATAATTATTTTATGAAGAAAAAAATATGTATGCTGAATGGGAAAACTGGAGTCATTTGTTTCCACAGCTAAATCAAAATGCCAATACCATAAGCATCACACAATTGGGTTTTTTTTTTTTTTTAAAGGTACCTTTGAATCTGGCTTCAGTCCACTGTCAAACAGTGCCTAGAAACAGAAACATAAATCAGAAGATTATTATATAATAAACAAAATCAAGATATTGTTTTCAAAAATCCTGAAATGCCCTCCCATAGTCATCAACTGGGTGAGAGTTCTGTTGTGAGAAAGCTTTTTCAAGCTGCTACAGATAATTATATCCATGCTCTCTGCCACTCTTCCTTCAAAAGCAAGCTCAAGACATTTCTCTTCTCTGAATATTTCAGTTAGGCAACTGTCCTTCACCCTTACTAGTCTGTACACTGTGTGTGCGTGTGTGTGCACATGTGTGTGTGTGCGTGTGCGTGCGTGTGTGTGCATCTTACATGTAGTTATGCTTGAACCCTTGTTAATGTGTACATTATGTGTGTTATGTTTGTTCAGTGTTTTGAGCCACGGGGAAGGCACTTTATAAATGTCTATTATTGTTATTATCATGGGAGTCGGGGGAGGGGGTTGGCTGAAGTGTAGGAAAAAACAAGCAAGTAATTACTTGTTGAGGCATTATATTCAGATCTTAAACACCTTCAAAATTGACTTTAGGAAACTATCCTCTGCATATTCCATTATACGCAATGAAACCAAACAAAAGATCAACACATCTTACACAACATATGTGGATTCAAATAACACTGTAAACTTGTGCATGGTTGTCTAGCATACACAGAACATGCAGCAAGATGCCAGTAATTCCGTGTGGCACCAGCCATGTAACAACCCATAATGCTGTAGGTACACCACTTCACAGGTATTCAAAATGCACCATGTAAAGCTGCACTCATTCACTGAAGTCACACAAGACTAAAGCACAGTGAGTTTGCTCAGAAGCAGAGAAGAATGCTATAATAAAAGCAATCAGACAATCAACACGTTGCTCTATCAGTTTGCAGGAGGGTGCAGACTTGATGGATCACCACCTCATTTTTGATGATGTTTCCAACCCCAGGCAGGATGTCCTGGTCCAGCAGCACATCACACAGTTGTCTCTCCTGCTCCAGCATCATCTCCATTACAGCCCTTTTGTGGTTGAAGGTTGGCGAGCAAATGTCAAGGTCTTTCAGGTTGAAATGTTTCTGGCGGCATGCCACTGAGGGTCTGTACACATACATCCAAAACACATACAGATACTGAAGTACCACTTTTTTATGTTGAACATTGACAAAACCTGTGTACCCATCAATGAGCAATATGTTGCTGTCTTGGTAGAAACACCTTCAGAAAACATTTGTGCTTGTGGATTTATAATGCAGGGTGTTGCCTCAGAAAACATATGTGCTTGTGGATTTAGAATGCAAGGTGTTGCACATGTGCACACAAAAAATCATCCTGTTGATCTTCAGGATACATAATTATAACTGGGAGCACAGGCTTTGTATACTGACTTTGTCTTTATTTTGTAAGCAGACCAGAAGCCTGGAGAAAAGAAGAAACTCGCAATGTCAAAACCCTTCACTCCACAAAAATCTAAAACAAGAATGACTGCTAGTGCTATGTAACATTTTTTTAATTTGTATTGATTCTTCAAGCACTTGACAGAAAAACAACACAGCTCAACCAAAAATGATGTTATTTCGCTTCCCATCTAATTCTGTCATCGTTTTTCACCATTTAACTGTTGTTTAAGTGTCGTTTTATAGCTTGACAAAGGGGATTACCCTGAAAATTTGCAGATTGTGTGTTTGTGTCCTAATAAATAAGCATTCTTTTGAACCTTTTGTGTGTTTGGACCTTCATTCTACACCCTGTGAGCGCATCTGAAAGCAGCATGTAGTTTACCTGATTTCAACAGCACATTTGTAAAAGGTGAGCAAGTCTTTGGAAAACTGAATTTCCAGACTAGCAGTGGCTGGGATCTTCTTTCCTCCATCTTTGTCTGCCTGCTGGCCATGGACATGGAATGATCCTGCCATAAGGAAGTGAACTCTGGAACAAATGAGAACATCAATGGGGGTGTGTTTTTTTCTCTCCATTTTTTTGTGCTTGTTTTTGTTTTTCACTAATGATATCTTAAGCTAGACTGCCAGTTGTCCAAAAATAATGTTAGCGTTACAATAAATTATTACTTTGTCAGACTGTGGGCCTACCACTGTTCCAGTTTCCATTTTACCAAGATCAAACAAATTTGCTTTGAAAAAGTTCAAGAGGTTCAGAAAATATTTATATATATCAATTATCATCGGGAAATTTTTTAATTAATTTTCAACTTTTACTGTGACCTTCATTTTGAACATAGCAATCCAACATTTTTATTGGACACTTTGGCTTATGTCAAGTAATGATCTTACCATGAAATTTTGTTTGCAAAACTTAAAAGAATGATAAATGATTAGTTTAGAAGATATCTAGTAGAAACAGTCACATCTTGACAACATTAATAGGCCATCACTGTGACCCTGCCATTGATGATAGCAACCCCCAGCTTCTTCTTCTTCTTTTTTTTTTTTGGGGGGGGGGGGGGGGGGTGGAGCCTGACACTCCTGTTCATGATGAAGCATCACCATACCACATTTGGATACAAGAGGTTGAGCCATTCAGAAGACATTATCTACCAAAGCCAGTACTGTATTTATACATAATATTAATAATTAAAGACAAAACACAAATTGCATCATCAAGACACAAAGCGTGAATGACACCTGACCCTGTGATGTCTACCTTAAGCAGGCATCCCCGAAGAACATGAAAAGCTCCTTTCCTAGAGTCAGCACTTCATCCAAAGGCTGACCTATCATCCGGTGAAATGATGTCTCCATGGGAACACTGCCATCATCTGCTGCCTCACATCTTTTCTTCTTCTTCCTGCATTTCTCTTCCTGCAGTGAGAATAACCAATGGATTGCCTGTAGTGGCTGACTTATCACTTTGCAAAATTCTGTAAGATCTCGCTGCACCTGGTAACACTAACAGGTAAGTCTTCCTGGAAAAAATAAATACATCCAGGCTCAGTGATTTAAGTGGCACATGTATACATGTATGTAGCAGCTTTGGCCCCCATGAGACTATTACATTTTAAGGTGGGGAGACTATTTTGTTCTCTTACCAGTTCCTCTCTTACTGTATTAGTCTATACACTTGATTGGGCTCATGCACTGATACAGTATAGTGTATACACTAATCCCAGATCAGAAAATCTCCACCTCTGCCTCTGGGGTGTGGGGTGGAAATTCCACTTGGCTATGGTCTGACTCTCAGTACTGGTGGTAGCACTGGTACACAGGTAGGCTGTCCTGTGCACTGGCAGGTGGTACTGGTAGGTAGTATTGTGTCAGCACCCTTACAGTTACACTAGTTACAGTTACATCACCATGATCAGAATACGATCTCATGCACAAATATATAAATCACACACACACACACACACACACACACACACACACACACACACACACACACACACACACACTTCTGTTAAACGATGGTGATCCAAACATGGAACGAGCTCCTTGTTAAACTTTAAGTTAAAGTGGAAACTGCAACAAAGTAAGGTCTTTTGGGTTTTACTTATACTTTTACCCCAATCTATTTTAAACTCATTATGATTGGGGTTGTTTTCTGTTGTTAAAATTAGCCAACAAATGGGGGGGGGGGGGGGGGGAACACTGATGAAACAGACAAATCATAACTAGAATAACAAACTGAAATTCATCACTGAGTTAAAGAACTTATTAAACCAAAAAAGTCACTTATTCGCCAAACCTGTCACGTGAAGGCTATTTCCTTTAATTATGAGAGAGAGAGAGAGAGAGAGAGAGAGAGAGAGAGAGAGAGAGAGAGAGAGAGAGAGAGAGAGAGAGAGAGAGAGAGTGTACAAAAATAACTAAATAAGCTGTAATTTTTTATTATTATTTTTAACTAAAAAACTAAACAAAATTGAGGCAAAAACGCGACTTACACGATCAACTGCATTTCCTTTGACAGCTGTCACGCACTGTTTCAGAAGTTTCGATTTGATCTTTTCTCCTTTCAGCTTGCACCCTGGGCCCTCAACCATCGTCAGAAACAAAACAAGAACCCGAGAAATACGGTAACTTACGTAAACACGAGTTTCCCGCTATCTGTTGCTTGGCCTTGGAGTGGAGTCCCGTTGTGATGCAAGGGAAATAAATCTTATGCAAACACCCGAACAAGCTATCAGGAGTTTTCTCCCTGTACTTTGTCTTCTCCAGGGCCTTCTGTCCTGGCTGCTCTGATGCTATAGGTATTTTGTTCCATTCCTTGATGATTCTGTGCCGAATTTGGCATTGTAGTTGTTCATTTTGTTAGTTGTGGCCTCAAAACTTCATTGTCCTGTTCATGGTTCCTATTTGTAGAGTTCATGCCCATAGTTACTGGCTTTTGATTGCTTTGTTGGCATGTCAGCCTGGTCATTATCAAAGTTAGCTACAACTGGTAATGATAGATTACCGTACTGTCTCCAAACGCCCCTACTATCAAACTGATATCATTTCATAGCATCAGTCTTGAATATTAAAAACAAATTTTTATATAAAAAAAAAATTGTCTGCAAGTTTATTTTCATTGAATGAAAGGGGGAAGATAAGGGGGGTTGGCAGGATGTGCATCTCTTTCTCATGTTGTGTAGCCAAAAGGGGGGTTGGCAGGATGTGCATCTCTTTCTCATGTTGTGTAGCCAATCTTTGTCACTCCAACTTACTTTGACACAAAGACAAACAGAACCTCATTATGTGGTGAATTCCATGGCACACAGAAGGCTCTGTCCATTATTTTGAGAATATAAAGCTTTTCTCTCTCATGAAACACTAAAAGCAAAAGCTCAGTGCAAGTGTGTGCGTGTTGGGGGCAGGGTGTGTGTGGGGGTGGCTTCCCCCCACCCCCCCTCTCTTTTTACAATTCTGAACTCATAACATCTTTGGCCCATAATGGATAAATGAAACATATCTTACAGAATCAATAAATATGGTAGGGTATGCATCCATGTGGAAACCTTGCATTCGCAACTGATTTACGAACACCATCTGATGTACATGCATGTCCAAAGGACCATGTCCTCATCACTCTTAAATGCAAATACGTTTTGTATGATTCAGCACACCTGTGATGCTTTCAAGCATAAAAATGTCTGGTAAACATGTAGGTGGCTGATACAACAAAGTGGAATTGTCCACCCAATAAGGAGCATTACAGGCAGACAGAACTGCAATCAAGTAAAACAAAAACACCAAAGGGATCAATTTTATTTGTGATAGTTGACTTTAATTGAAAGAAAGGAAAACCATATCCACATCACAACAGCAATGAATAATGTGCAAGTCAAAACAGTAAGTCTTTCATCTTCTTTATCTCTCACACACACACACACAGTCCCATACACTCCAACACCTCCAGAAGCATAGACTACTGTAGTCTAAGACTGCATCTGCCTGATCTGTGATGACTTGTTCACAAACCATCAAATTTTTCATTTGACAGCAAATGTCTTTAGAAGCTAAATTTTGCAATACTGGCTCTGGAAATGACCCATGAACATGACAATAATTATTGTTAATCAAATCTGCCCTGCTGCAAGAATCGTTACGCTTATCAACAAACGAGGATAACAAGTGAAGCATCAGGCTTAACATGGAACCATCACCTACATCACACACAAACTAAAAAGTCAATGGTCTAAAACACATACAGGTAAATAATTTTCCCATATTTTGTTTTTTTGTTTGTTTTCTTCACCAAGAAAAGGAACTTGCTAGTGTCTTGATCTTCAGTGCTATTTAAACCCTTATTAAACAACACTGGCATGTTGGTAGAAATGCTTCAGTTTCTTTCCTATATTAAAAGGATAACTTCTGACTGGTAACGTGAACACATTGCTAGCAAAATGTGATATCAGCACCTAATGCCATTCACATCATGATTACTTTGTATATGACTTACAGCCGATACGCATGTCACTCAGAGGCAAAGCCAGAGAAAATGACCCCCCCCCCCCCCCCACCACAAACCCAAACAATCAAGCATTTCTCATAGTTTTTCTCTCTCTATATATATACAAATCAAATTTGAGGGTTTACAATACACAAGCACCTTTTATCTGCACAACTCTTTTGAGCACGATTCAGTCCATAACTAGAATTTAAATCCTCCTCACAAGCAAATGAAGTGTTTAGATCTACCATGCTGAAGTCTCACTTTAAATGAATAGCACTAAGACAATCAGACTGGCTGCCTCTCATACTTCACCACAGGCTGCCTGTTTGATCTACACATGTTGGATGTACTGCCAGAGAGAGAACAGTGTAAACCATTTCAGTGACCTCACCACCTAGTGGCAATGGTTCTACAATAAGGAACAGGAACAAAAATGTATCCATGCAACTCTTTCCACACATACACAAACAGTCACATGCAAACAGTCATGTCCCTCAGAATAAGCCATGATTTGTGTCTGATCCTATCCATACAGTTTCTGCAGTCACACTACACTGTGTCAGACTATATCACGCATGCAAAGGGGAGACAAGCGTAACGCTGCCAGGCGGCCATCACTCCGGTGGTTTGAAATTCTGTCGCACAAACTTGTGGTTTAGCTCCTGCAAGATGATGTTGAACTGAAGCATCTTCTCGGATGGCAGATTGGCAAACATGTTCTCTTCCTCTGGCGGAGGTGTGGGCTTTTGTTCTGTCACAGAAAATCATCAAACTATTTCAGGTCAAAAATGCAAAGAAGTACCTACATGTAATTACAGAACCCCCCCAAAGAGTAATGACAGGTAATGTCACATTATTTTACCACTCACACTGGGTGCATCACAGTCAGGTGGTGGGGTATGGGTCATGACATCAAACTGAGTTTTGTTCCAAACACTGCTACCAGCAAGCAGACACCTCTGATCACAAATCAGATCCTTGGTCACGTATGTAAATATATATGCAACTGTTCTAATGACAGGTTTTTAAGCTCCAAATGGAAAGTCATAAGTGCTGGGTGTTGTGTTGTTGTACAATAACACTGTTGTTATGAATGTTGCTTCTGTGAGATATTAAATTTATACCTGGGATCTGTGATTTGTTTCACCAGTGAACTAACCCTGGCCTTTGGGCAAAAATAGTATTTTCAACCAGTTCAATCATCTTTAAAAATGAAAAAGAATTATTGAGATCTGGGGATCCCTAAACAGTCTCTACAGCTGACCTTGCTCTGGTTTGGGCTTGTTCAGGGAGCCCTTGGGGCGGCCTCGCTTCTTCTTCACTTCTGTCACCTGCAAAACATTTATGTATACACTTGTTAAACATTAACCAAAACAGGGTGTAACTTGCACCAGTTAGCTTTCCCTGGGTAAAGCAGTGTCACCCCCCTCCCCACCCCCTCCTTTTGTTGTTTAATAACCTTGACACTTCACTTGGCAATAAAGTATGTTGTAATTTCTCTGTGTGTGTGTGTGTGTGTGTGTGTGTGTGTGTGTGTGTGTGTGTGTGTGTGTATGTGTGTGTGTGTGCATATATGTGTGTGAGTGTTTGGTAAAATATTGCAAATAATAAATTGACTATTTTACCACATTTTCCAATCTGACTCACCTGGCATAGTAAATTAGACTGAGAAATTTTTTTAAAAATAAATAAAAATAACCTAGACAAGTTTTCTGATACAGTGAATGAATGGAGGACATACAATAATAAATACATGAGTGCATTCCATTGTTTAGAGGAATTTTATAACACAACAACATATGAAACATGAAAGCTACCACCCACCTTTACTCTCCTGCGAGAAGAATACTCCATGTCAAGGGGATTGAAGAAGTCTGGGCGCATCCGCTTCGTGCGAAATCGGCGGCGTTTACTCTCTGTCAGTTCTGGGTCCTCTGCTACAAATCAGAAGGGGGAACAAATTACTTCTTTCCAATAGTAATTAACTAATACTTTGCATGTTGTCGTAATGAAGTGCTAAAATATTTACAACAGAAATTACACACCAATATGGGTTACAACTTACACAGACCCAACAGTAATTAACTAATACTTTATATGTTGTCATAATAAAGTGCTTAAATATGTACAACATAAATTACACACAAATACATGTTATCTAGACCAAAGACTTTTGTTTCATTTCATTCATTTTTAAATCTGTTTCACTTTCAGCTGTCCCTGTTCAGCTTGTTTAAAGGAAGGGAGATAAATCAGATCAACACCCTAATCAACTTGGTTTTGTTTTGTTATCATTTTGGGAGGTTAAATAGACTGCACACTGAAAAGCTCTATGTTCATTCACTGAGCTGGGATGGGAGGGTAGAAGGAATCTAATATGTTAATTTATGTGATGCATGTAAGTCTGTTGGGTGATTCAGGCAGGGTTGTTAACTCCCTTGACCTCTACCCAGCATTGCTTAAGTCCCTTGGCTGCTTTTACTTCCGGTGCATACTTCTTCTTTTTTTACAATGGAAGGCCGTGACAGTGAATCTGCGAATTTTACACTGCCAACTTTAAAGGTAATTTTTTTAGGCCTGTAGTCATAATGTGTCTGGAAATAAGCAATAACTTGTTGCTTGTGCTATAGGATGCCCCAAACGCATTTTTTCTACAAACTCGCGATCTTCTGGTCAGCCAGAAAACGATGCAAAGACACTTTTTGTCCACCCTCCATCCCCTTTCCACAGTAACTTTTGCAACTGCAACAGTATTGGCATTTGTACTGCTTCGCATTTCTAGGTTCAACTTCCACTGTTATACACAGCGTGAATCAACACCTACTCAGAAATCAGCCTGGAAGTGCACTGCGACCTCTTGCGACTTCTTGCGTGAAAGATTACAAAGCGCATTCACTCTAGCAAACCAGCTTCGCTGAATCGCCCAATAGCCTAAAATTTAATTAGGTTGATCAGGGCATTGATCTATCTCCCTTCCTTTGAACAAGCTGAACAGTAGGTAACTTGGTGTTTTACTTTAAATTTTAACACTCAGCTAGATGAACAGGGACCACTGAAAGTGAACCATATTAAACGAATGAAAAAAACACAAAGCTCTCTGGTCTATATAACCTCTACTGGTTTTTAAAAATAAACAAATTATATATAGTGCCCAACTCTGATACTAAGTCAGTAAGTGGAAGCACAGAGCACTTAAAAACAACACTGGCAAAACTATGTCACTGTCACACACACACACACACACACACACACACACACAACATGCATAATTTACATGTGGGTGTTATGTCTACACACAGATACACACACTATTACAGTATTTATGGTCAACACTACAGGAATGATATTACTGCAGTGGACAGTACAGTGCACAAGGATGATAAAACTATTGGACTATTATTAAGAGATTAAGCTTAAGTCCATTAAAAAAGAAATGAATAAAAGAATACAATTATGAATTACTCAGATTTTTTACTTTTTTAATAATAAATTTATAATTATAATCACCTTTTGGACTGATATCCCTCTCTGCCTTGGGCTGGACATTACGTGTGCGTGTGGGAAACTGGTAACCACACTGGCACCACTTCCGCGCCACTGGACACTGCAACAACACACAAGTAAGTAACTTTAATTTTTTTTTTTTTTAATGCTCAGTCAACCAGTAGTTATATCTGGGTGAAACCATACAAAGCATCCACAGAGCTCAGGAGCTGTGTGAAAGCTGAGGTGGCCTTTCTGGGCTCCTTATCCCTAATTGTCTGTACAGTCAACATTGAAATTTGAACAGAAACTGAGAAAGAATCAACACTCTTAACAGATAACACATAACAAATTACTTGGCACAGACACTGCATTTGCTGTTGAGGAATTTAACTGTTGGCTTATTTATGATTGATGATATGGGATTGGGAGGGGGTGCAGGAGGGGTGGTGGGGGGGGGGGGGGGTGGGGTTGCACAAACTCAGTAAATACTTATTTTCCCTCCAGCCTGCCAGAATGGTGAGAAAAAAAATTCTGAGTTTTGCTAAGCCAGAACATGCTTGTTCTCAATTCTCTCCACGCCTCAAAATCCGGCTACAGCCAGAAAAGTAGCAGCCCTGCATTTTACTTTAAGTAACTGAATAGCACTAGCAGTGGGTTCGTCTTTCTTCAGCTGCTACATAATCAATAAATCAGTTTGCAAGGTATCGCAAGCGAAGTGACCAAGTGGACCCTACATCAACTGTATGTATACGTATATATGTCTGTTGTGTATGCATACATTTTACATGTCGATTCCTACGTGTCGACAAAAGAAAACATGACGTAATATTTGATAAGAAACCAGTTTCTAAATTTAATGAGTCTTTGTCATCAGTTTGTGAATGTGTGCAAACCGTAAATATTTCGCTTCGCTTTATTAATTCATTTAGGACCAATCTCGCTCAAATGAAAACTCGGCTACCTCATCACTGTTTTGCTTAAAGTAGTTTAAGAAAAAGAACAAAGAAAAAACAAAAACAAAGACTCAGCAAGAAACAGAGGGGGAGATCCAATTTATTTTTTAAACTTAAACAAATATGCGCGGTACTGTACGTGAAAGCAACAATTCAAATTTACTCCAACAAGTCTGTTACCTCCTGTGTGCATGTGGGGCATTTCTTTGTGACTGTTCTGTCAACTTTCTTCTTGGCAGCGCTTCGGGAGCTCTGTCTTTTCATGATGGCTGAAAAACAAAAGGGACGCTACTCGCTTTGCACATAATAGTTGTATTCCCTATGGCTCAGGTGTATTTTGATTAAAAAATACGCGCCGCTTCAGTTACGGTCTTCAACTTCCAAGCGACGCTTGGGTTTTATTGGCAGTCGGTGAGTTCCAAAACATCACGTCGGAGGCCTTGCTCATCTTCTGCTTAACAGAATAATCGACTGTGGCCATTCATCGCGCTTCCGCAGTGCAACACACTCCGTGGACGCCGGTTAGGCCGGCGTCAGTGAACCGCTGAAACTGAACTCTGAAGCACTGAGATAATCCCAATAACACTTTTTTTTTTTTTTTAAAGAAGAAAAAAGAAGAAGTTGCAGTCATTTCTATAGCGTGAATCTCACCGACTCACCACTTTGACAAAAACCGTGCCTACCGCTCCGGTACCGCTGAGCGGGCCGGCGCTCGGCATCGGCCGGGCAGCGACAGGCTAGTGCCGGAGCACTAAGTCACGCCGGCGGCAACTCAAGTTGGCGGCGGTACGCCACTGAACTGGCTATTCTGCGGCGGTGTCCGCGCGCCTCGCACACACTGTCACACACACACACACACACACACACACACACACACACACTGACACACACACACACACACACACACACACACACACACACACACACACACCGACACACCGACACTGACACTGTCACACACACACACACACACACACACACACACACACACACACACACACACACACAACCACACACACACACACACACACACACACAGACTCGCGCGTGCGCGCATAGTTCGCAAATGATCGCCAATTCATACGGCTGTTATCACGTTTTCGGCTTTGAAAAAAACTGAGGCTGAATTTCTCTTTGCCAGTGCGTGTGTGTATGTAGGGGGGGGGGGGGGGGGGTCTGTATGGCGAAGTCGGAATGCTAAGAGTAAAACCGACCACGGCGAACTAATTCATACGGCTGTTATCAGGTTTTCGGCTTTAAAAAAAACTGAGGCTGAATTTCTCTTTGCCAGTGCGTGTGTCGTGTGTAGTGGGGGGGGGGGGGGGGGGGGTAGGGTGGGGGGGGTCTGTATGGCGAAGCCGGAACTGCTAAGAGTAAAACCGACCACGCGAACTAAACGACTAAATTAGTCGTGTTTGTCGGAGAGCGCGGCCTAGCCCGTTGTTGCTAGTCAGTCAGTGTGCTTCAGTTTAATACCACTGGCAGACGTCCCCGTTTCACAGGTATCACACACACACACACACACACACACACACACACACACACACACACACACACACACACACACACACACACACCAGACCAGACAAACACATTCACTGAGTATTACACTGCACAGGCTTAGACATGATGTTAGACATAGAATGTAGTAAAGAAAACCCGACAAATTTAACACGGTTTCAAGTTTAATCTGTCAGTTGTGAGGATTCCAGATACTGAAACGACAATGAAACCCCTCTGCCGGGACAAAATGACAAATTAACTTGACAAGAAGAATAGTTCAACAAGCTTTTAGTTCGCATGCGACGAAACATGAGCATTCAGTGCATAAATGGCTAACAGACAATCAAACAAGATCATTAACAATAACAAAATACTAGCAAAACAAATAAAAAGAAAAGACAGAAAAAGAGAAAAAAGAAAGAAAAAAGACAATGAGAAAGAAAGCAGGAAAAACGGGAAGACTAATAGAAAAAGATGAAAATGAGATCCCAAACACTGCGCCCAGAGAGAGACAGATAGAGACAGAGTTACACAGACACAGAGAGACACAGAGAAGCCAAGAAACTGAGAACAAGTGAGCAGTTGGGGTACAGGGGTGGGGTGGGGGGGGGGTGTCTCCTAACAAAAGCAGGCAATCATATTCAATCAGTCCGGTCAAGGAGCTGACTCGGTCCAGTCACGCCATTTCTAATCAGGCGGCGTCCATTGCGGCCCCCTTTTCGACCAGCACCGGCAGCAGAGGGAGGTAGCCTACCAAGGGGCAAAAGTACTCGGTGACCTTTCCGTTGGCCTGCACGCAAAACACGTATCCATAGCGACAGCCACTGCCGGCTGTCTGGGCTCCGTCGAGGGCCGTCTCCGCGATGGTCTCCAGGTTACCTTTCTTCCCCTCTTTGTCGGCGGTGGCTTCCTCATTCTTCTTGGTCATTGTTTCAGTTGCGCCAGATTTCTTGTCGGTTGTCGCCTCTTCTGACTTCTTGTCGACTGTCGCCTCTGACTTCTTGTCGACTGTCGCCTCTGACTTCTCGATTGCAGGCTCTTCTGACTTATCCGTTGTCGTCTCTAAATTCTTGTCGGCTGCAGCTTCTGATTTGACGGTTGTAGCCTCTTCCGACTTGACTGCTGGAGCCTCTTCCAACTTCTCGACAGCTGTAACCTCTGACTTGCCTGGTATAACTTCTGACTTCCTGTCAGCTGTACCCGCGGGCTTCTTGTCAGCTGTATCTACTCCTGGCTTCTTGGTGGCTGTGTCTTCTGGCTTTTTGTCGGCGGTATCCTCTTCTGACTTCTTGTCAACCGTAGCCTCTGGTGCGGCCTTGTCAACCGTAGCCTCTGGTGCGGCCTTGTCAGCTGTAGCCCCTGGTGCGGCCTTGTCAGCTGTAGCCCCTGGTGCGGCCTTGTCAGCTGCGGACTTGTCCGCTGTAGCCTCTGGTGCGGCCTTGTCAGCCGTAACCTCAGGTGCGGCCTTGTCAGACGTAGCCTTTGATGCGGCCTTGTCAGCTGCGGACTTTGCAGCTGTAGCCTCTGGGGCGGTCTTGTCAGCTGCGGACTTGTCAGCTGTAGCCTCTGGTACGGCTTTGTCAGCTGTAGCCTGTGTAGCCTCTGGTGCGGCCTTGTCAGCTGTCGCCTCTGGTGCGGCCTTGTCAGCTGTTGCCGCTGGTGCGGCCTTGTCAGCTGTCGCCTCTGGTGCGGCCTTGTCAGCTGCGGACTTGCCAGCTGTAGCCTCTGGTGCGGCCTTGTCAGCTGTAGCTTCTGGTGCGGCCTTGTCAGCTGTTGCCTCCGATTCTGCTTTCACGGCGGCTTTACCCTCCGGTCCCGCCTTCGCCGCGGCCTCAGTGGTCACGGCCTCACCCCCTTCCATGCCTTCCTGGCCACCCGCCCGCTTCTCCGCATCTTCAGCAGCAGCAGCAGCAGCAGCAGCGACATCGCCGCCGCCGCCGCCTCCGCCCTGCAACTTTGCCACAGTCTTATCAACGTGCGTCAGCAGCAGCTTGGGCAGGCACGTCTCCTCCTTGAGCATGGGCAGAAAGTCCGGGCACTGCCGGCACGCCTGCCACGTGCCCGCGTCCTCGTCGCCGCCGCTCTGCTCCACCTTCTCCCGCTGCAGGCGCAGGAACTCCTCCACGACGTTCTGGACCCCAGCCTCCGCCCCGGCCCCGGCCCCGGGCCCTGCCTCGGTCTCGACCCCGGCCCCAGCGCCGCCAGGCACGACGACGAAGACGGTGCGGCCGAAGAGGGTCACCACCTGTCCGCCGCAGCCTCTGGAACCCGCGCCCCGCGTGGTGATGGCCTGGGCGGCGGCCGCGAACTTCTCCAGCCTCTTCTGCAGGTCGTCCAGAGGCGGGAGGCTCTGCCGCCACGCTTCGACGGCCGAGAGGGCCGGCAGGTCGCTCGTCTCGTTGTCGCTCTTCGCCCGGGCCACCCTCTCGCTGAGCAGCGCCAGGGTGTTCTCCAGCTGCGGTGTTCGTGGTGGTGGTGGTGGTGGCAGCGGTGGGTGGTCGGTGTCCGTGTCGGAGGCGGCGGTTGGGGCGGGAGCGGCAAAGAGTGCGAGCAGGTCCTCCACGGGGTCGTGTGGGATGACGGCGAGGGCGTCCTCTGGACTTCCGGCCGGCTGCTGCTGGAAGTCGACGAGGTCGGAGAGCCTCAGCATGCGGTTCACCAAGGAGTGGAAGTAGTTCGTCTGCAATGAAATCAACGGTGGTCAATACCCCGTCTGAATCTAAAAATCGGTGATCGATTTTTACCCCGACTGCAATGAAATCAACAGGGGTCTGAATCCAAAAATCAACGATCGATTTTACCCTGTCTGCAATGAAATCAACGATAGTCATTACCCCTTCTGAAATGCAATCAACGGCGAATCGTCATTACTAGCTTGCTCGCACCAATCGCCGTTACCAAATGCAATCTAATCAAGGATGGCCGTTATTCGTCTGCAGTTTGAACAATCTCCTTTATCTGTCTGCAGTCTGAACAGTCGCCGTTATCTGTCTGCAGTCTGAACAGTCGCCGTTATCGGTCTGCAGTCTGAACAATCGCCTTTATCTATCCAATCTCCGTTATCTGTGTGCAGTCCGAACAATCTTCGTTATATGTCTGCAGTCTAGACAGTCGCCGTTACCCGTGTGCACTTTTAAGTCAATAATCGTCATTACCTGTCTAGAACCGAATCAGCGATGTCACTGCCCTCGTCATTATTCGTCTGCAAGTTAAACAATCGTCATTACCCGTCTACGTCGGGGTGTTGGGGTGGGGTGGGGTTGGATGCGATAGAGGGGTTGGGCTGGGGACACAAGTCCTAACACATCCAGAGGTAGAAAGCTAGGTTAGCAAACCTCCTGAGACAGAGCAGCACTCCACCAGACCTCTAGGGTTAACGTGTAGACCTCTAGGGTTAACGTGTAGGGTTAACGTGTAGACCTCTAAACGTGTAGACCTCTAGGGTTAACGTGTAGGGTTAACGTGTAGACCTCTAAACGTGTAGACCTCTAGGAATAACACGTAGACCTCTAGGGTTAACGTGTAGCCCTCTAGGGTTAATGTAACAAATGACTGGGTTAACGTGTAGACCTCTAGGTTTAACGTGTACGGCTGGGTTAACTTGTAGCCCTCTAGGGTTAACGTGTAACAAATGGCTGGGTTAACGTGTAGACCTCTAGGGTTAACGTGTATGGCAGGGATGACGTATAGACCTCTAGGGTTAACGTGTAGACCTCTAGGGTTAACGTGTAGACCTCTTGGGTTAACGTGTAACACATGGCTGTTCAGTCGGGTAGCAATAGTCCAAGCTCCTTCGTAGCGACCAGGGCCCTGTGCTGCACACAGAAAATGCTGGCCCAGGAAGGCAAGCTGCCATGCACTCACCTCGCTCTGGGCCGTGGTGAAGCACTGTCGCTCCTCCTCGGTGACGAAGCGAACCAGGTCCTGGAAGCGCTGGTCACCTAGGACCTCTGCCAGCTGGTCCCGGTGTTGCACAAAGCTGAAGATGGTGTCCACACTGAAACAGGCGTTACCACGTACATACAGCTGACGGTGGAATCTACACAGAAGGATCTACACTGACAGGTATTACACGTACAGACAACTGAAGGTAGGATCTACGCTTAAGGATCTACACTGACAGGTATTACACGTACACAAATCTGAAGATGGTGTCCACACTGAAACAGGCGTTACCACGTACACACATCTGAAGTGGGATCTACACTGAAACGGGCACTGCCACGTACACAAAGCTGAAGACAGGCGCTAGGCTCTACACTGAGGGGTCTGCACTGAAACGGGCACTGCCACGTACACAAAGCTGAAGATGTCCACACTGAAACAACCATTACCACGTATACCAAACTGAAAACATGATCTACACTTAAGTATCTACACTGAAACGGGTATTACAAGGACACAAAGCTGAAGATGTCCACACTGAAACAACCATTACCACGTATACCAAACTGAAAACATGATCTACACTTAAGTATCTACACTGAAACGGGTATTACAAGGACACAAAGCTGAAGATGTTCACTCAAAACAGGCATTACCACGTACACAAAGCTAAGACGGTGTCCACGCTGAAAATGGTTGTACTCCATAGAAAGATGAAATGACAACTGAAAATGGTATAATACACAGCATTCACACTGGACGGATATCGCGTGCATGAAGACAAAGACGATGTCCACACTGAAGCGACAACACTGCACATTATTAAGGTACAACCTAAAGATAGAAAAGCGCTGATTAGTCATGCGTGTTTACCCTGTCTGTGCGCGCGCGCGCGCATGTGTGTGTGTGTGTGTGTGTGTGTGTGTGTGTGTGTGTGTGTGTGTGTGTGTGTGTGTGTGCATTGCACTGCTCCCACCAGAAAAGGACTAAACATTGAACGGAACAAGCTGTATACCGGAAGGGAGAAAAACAAACACTTTCGAACGAGTTGCCGTTGCACGAGTTATTTCCCCTCGACTATTGCTGCTCATGGCCATCAGTGGGTGCAAATTAATGTGTCGTGGACGTTAAGCAACACAAATCAAATTAATGTGAAGTATGAATGCCGGGTTTTGCAGAATTAATGTCTGTAGTGTTGTCTTTGTCCAAGCAGCGTCAGAGAGCCCACCCCCCACCCCCACCTTCCTCCCCAGCGCGCCCAACACTCATCAGTAAATACCGTCCACCAAAAACAACACACACACACACACACACACACACACACACACACACACACACACACACACACACACACACACACAGAGTTAAACACACGGCATGTTTCGAATTAGACCCGTCCACCTCTTCCCTGTCGACTTATGTAAACACTCAAAATGTCGTGTGGCCGACACACCCATGCACATTACGTATTCAGCTTGTATTAACATGTATACAGAACGGAACGTCAGTGAATGAACCTAGTAAAAAAAAAACAACAAAAAACAAACTTTTTCATGATAATTATTCTCTAATGTTAATTTAAAAACTAAGAAAAAAGAAAAAAAGGTTGCACACAAAATAGACGGGGCTTATTCACGCAAATGATACTGCCGTTGACACCGAGTCTACAAGTAGGCAAAATGCATGGACTACTGAATTAGCCGTGGAAAGGCTAGGGTGGATGGATGGGGGCGTTGGGTGGGGAGGAAAGCACATGGAAAGCAAAAAAAAACAAAACAACAGGCATTGCACTTATACAGGCACCCCAAAAAAAACAAAAAAAAAACGGGAGGGGGGGGGGGGGGAGAGAGAGAGAGAGAGAAGGGGGGGCAAAGAAAGCAACAACAAAAAAATACCGAAAAAACAGGCAATGAAAGAAAGGGGGGGGGGGGGGGGAAAGAAAGAAAGCAACGGGGGAGAAAAAAAACTCAAAGGAAAATGAAAGCCCCCCCCCCCCCCCCCCCCCCCACCCATCCCAAGCCATCAAAAAAAAAAAAAAAAAAAAAGCAGCATCAGTGAAGCTGAATGGACCCGCACACCGTTGACTACGAATGACATTCTGACACTGACCCAGCCTCGCGGCCCAAACGGCTGAAGCCTGTTACATCATTCCCCCGCTAGTGCTGCTGCTGCTGTCGCCTGTTGGCTTACTGACAAGTCAGCGTCTGCGCGTGCAGACTGACACGGCGCTGGGTTGAGTGAGGCGACAAGCACGCGGACAGACAAAACAACCACAAACACCGACTTCCATATATAGCCTGGCCGGGTAAACAGCGGCTGTGAGCCGGTTTGGCCTAGCAGTAGTAAGGCGGGTAGTGAAGCGCCGGGACGACGTGGGTTCGATTCCCCGCTTGGCCTCTGGCCTTTATCTTTAAGATGACGATATAGTAGAGCTTCATGTCCTCGGATGTCGGTTGACATATTAGGGACAAACTGTGACCAGTGCCTAAGCATGGCTCAGTGTTGCTTTACGTCCACAGAAACCGTAAGGTTCTTTAGAACGGGGAGCCCAGGACGGCCACCTCGACTTTTACACAGCTCCTGAACTCTTGCTTTTTCTTTAAAATTTTGCCCTGGAGTTTATAACCGTCCTGGTTGACTGGGCGTCAAAAAACAAAAACAAGCAAGTTACTTCTCTTCAAAAGTTGCGGTTTGTGGACCCGTCTTGTGACCCCTCACACCCCACTTCCCCCCTCACAATTAATCATAAAAATATTAAAATCAGTGGTTCTCATCGCTTTTTGCATCAGCTTACTGCAGAAATCATTGTGGGGGTGAGAGAGTAGCGTTAGGTATCAGGAGTTCCCCCTCCGCCGTTATGGCAGCTTCTGCTTCCACCCATTGACACGTCACTATAGTGGGTTGCTGCTGTAACAGCAATAATTATGAGTAGTGTTATTGTTTACACTGTGTTCAACTGTACAGTCCTCTGTTCTCAAATTCTCCATTTCTCAAATTTTCAAATTGGTTTCTGTTTTTGAAAAAGTCTGATGGAACTGCCCAGTAATTGTGGGATGAAGTGTTGCTGAATTGAATCTTACGGTGACTGTGTGCTGTTAATTGGCTAAGATTTAAATAACTACCTCCCTTTATCCCCCCCCCCCCCCCCCCCTGCTCAACGCCTTGGGATCTCCGCTCCAGCTAGCACTTCTCCAGAGACAAGTCTTACAACAACATCAACGACAACATCAGCAACATCATCATCAACAACAACAACAACGACACAACGGCTGGGGTGTGGATAGACCGTATCGGCAATTCCATGAAAAGCCCTACCCCCTCTTCTCCGCAGACAAGTCTTTCAACGACAACGACAACAACAACAACGGCTGGGGTGTGGGCTGGGCCGTGTCGGCGGTTCCAGGAAAAGCCCCATCTCCCCACTTCCCCGAAGGCAAGTCTTTCAACAATACAACGGCTGGGGTGTGGGCTGGGCTCACACTCCGAGCATGCTTTCCGGCACCTTCCTCCAAACTCTGCCAGATATAGTTACGCCACTGAAGGGGCACTCTTTATCTCCGCGCAGCTGTCCAGCGACGCGGTCAGCGCCTCCGAAAGGTTCGGGTACTAATATGACTGTAGAAGCAACCTAGCGCCAAAGCACGCACGTAAACATGAGACGCACCACCCCGGGTAAAAAAAAGTTCCGTTTCGATTCAAACGATTGTGGTTTTATTTGTGCTGGTGTAAACTTTGTTGGCGGCTATAAATGACACGTCTTGTTTTATTTGAGTTGTTTGTAACAAACTTACTACTATCTCAGCACCAACAAAAAATTGCTCGTTAGCTGACCGTTTTCTTGACCCTATGGCGTAACTAAATACGGCAGTAGTTGAAGGAAGGATGTCGTAAACCAGTGCTTGGAGTTTGGGCTGGGCTGGGCTGTGTCCTACCCCTTCCCCACCCCCATCCCACCCCACAACACCCCCTCCCCTCCCCAACGTACCTGCTAGGTTTTACTTACATGGTGTACACCAAGCAGCTCCTCGCGTCCTCAGTGAAACGCTTGTGCCAATCACGGCGGGCCATCTCGCCCCGATCGGCGTCCAGGGCGGCCCGACTCTTCTCAATCATCTCCATCACCCGCGCCTCCGTCGTCACCATCACCTCCGCACAGAACTTCTTCCAGCCCCTCATGGCGCTGCTGGCACCGGCTGCTGCAAAAGCAAAGGAGGGTTTGTTTATGAAGTGACTACACCCAGCGTGGGCCCGAACCGCACAATGTAATGTAATGCAGAAAGAATACCGATAAGGTACCAACATCCAGCATGGGCCCGTAGCGCACAATGCAATGTACAAAGAATACCGATAAGGTGCCAACATCCAGCATGGGCCCGAAGCGCACAATATAATGTAGAAAGAATACTGGTAAAGTGCCAACACCCAGCGTTTGCCCGAAACGCACAATGTAATGTAGAAAGAATGCTGGTAAGGTGCCAGCATCCAGCATGGGCCCGAAGCGCACATTGTAATGTAGAAAGAATACCGATAAGGTGACAACATCCAGCGTTGGCCCAAAGCGCACAATGTAATGTAGAAAAAATACTGGTAAGGTGCCTACACCCAGCATGGGCCCGAAGCGCACAATGTAATGTAGAAAGAATACCAGTAAGGCGCCTTCATCCAGTATGGGCCCGAAGCGCACAATGTAATGTAGAAAGAATACTGGTAAGGTGCCTACACCCAGCATGGGCCCGAAAAGCACAATGGTAAGGCATCTACAATGACCGAACACCGAGTCCGAAGCGCACAGTACAAAATAATAGATTTGTTACGAAAGTATCAAAACACTATTACTTATGTGGCCAAATACAACACTTCATTCAACGTAGTTTCGCATCATTCCAATACACATAAACGCACGCATTCACGCACGCACGCACGCATACACACACACGCACGTACGTACAAACGCACACACAGACCATTTATAAAGCAATCTATCAAATCACACACACATTGACATGATTATTCACATAATCCAATGATATACTTCGTGTATCGTTAATCACTACGTTCGCAGAAGGAAGAAACTGGGCGTAAAACCCCCAAACCAAGTTATTTATCGCCTCCCGCGATCTTATTTTAGTGCAAGACACCCAAAACGCTGTCGTTCAGTTTATATCTAAGTGAGACAGGCTAAACTAACATTATACAGCAATTCAAAAATCGGCAACAGTTCAGCAAACTGCAGTGCTGACGGTGAATATCCAACATGCTCGTGTGTGTGCGTGCGTGCGCGCGCGCGCGCGCGTGTGTGTGTGTGTGTGTGTGTGTGTGAGAGAGAGAGAGAGAGAGAGAGAGAGAGAGAGAGAGAGAGAGAGAGAGAGAGCGTGTGCGTGAATTTTAGGCCGTCTTCTTCTGAGGGCGCGAACTCACCCCTCGGAAAACAAACAGCCTAACTTGAAGGTTATGTTCTTCCTCTACCACCTGAAAAATTGTCGGAATCGACGCGCCGTCGCCAGCAACGACGACGACGACGATTAAAAACAACAAAACAGGCAATTTCCTATTAATTTAGTAACCTAAATCAAGGTTTCATTTCACGTCAAACTGTGTCCATTTCTGAGTCGCACTTACTGTCTCAGATCTTATTCAGCCTCGACAATCATTTCCGTTTCATACTGACTTTGCAGAACCTTCAGAAATACTATCTGAGAATCAGAGTATAGTATACTTTCCACTGCGTTATCCTTCATAGTCTTGCCTGTTTGGATTGTATATGAAGTATATGAAGTCATTGAAACATGGGCCAACTTCCGATTCGGGACTGATGCCCATAAATCTGTGTTCGATAGGTAACACTAACATTGCCACATAAAATCTATGTTCAATAGGTAACACTAACAGTCACATAAAATATGTGTTCTATAAATAACACTAACACAGCCACATAAAATCTGTGTTCGATAGGTAACACACACACACACACACACACACACACACACACACACACACATATATATATATCAAAATTAGAAAATCAACACTTCCTAAGATTGAATGAACTGCTTTCCAAACAGCAAATTACGGCAATGATTTACACTAAAATAGGATACATAAAACAGTCCGAAAGAAAAGTCTGCATAGCTAGTTACCTGCTTTACCAACAATGCGGAAGAAAAGATGAAAAATTAACGTACCTGCCCTCTTGATAACGGCTTCTGCATGATGGAAAGGCTTTGGACTTCCTCGGTCACTGCTCCCTGAATCTGCTGTTGCTGCCGTCACCACACTGCGAACGACTGAAGTAACAAGCCGGCTTCAGCTTTGATGTACGAAGTTTGATTTGACAACAGTTCACCGTAGAAGTTGCAAACTTCCTGGCGATGCCCTGAATCTGAGTAGATGGGGTTCGCGGTCACGGTTATCACGTGCAATGCGTGGCACAGTGGCCTGTGCGCTCTCTAGATCTCTTTCCCTTACA
>OY757549.1:13405849-13408349 GCA_963584105.1 Alviniconcha strummeri
ATATGATGGACGGTCATTGTAATGTAAGTATATGATGGACAGACATTATAATGTCAATATACAATTGACATTGTAACGTAAATATGTTAGACGGACATTTCAGTGTAAATATATAATGGACAGACATTGTAATGTGAACATATAATGGACGGACATGTAAGTATACAATAGAAATTTTAATATAAGTATATGATGGATGGACATGGTAATGTAAAGATATAATGGACGGACATTTTAAATTAAACAGATGATGGACAGAAATTGTAATGTAAATATTGTACGGTCGATTTTTGTTGCTTTATAGCTGACACAGATGCTAGTGCCAAAGCAATTTTTGAATTGCATTTATGAGTTCACTCCTTTTTTTTTCTTTTCTTTTTTTCCTTTTTCTTTTTTCTGTTGCTGAAACTATCACCTGCCACCACTTCCACTTCAACTTCGAGATTTCATTAAAGATTACTCTAGTCTGCAGTAATTCCAATAATAAAACAATCGCAAAAAAATCAAACCCCACTTGTTTTCTCTTCATCGTGGCCCAGAAGTCAGAAAACTTCATCCGAGATTGCTTTGGTCAGCAGTAATTCCAACAAAACAATAAAACTCAAACCCTGCCTGTTACGACGTTTTGCTGCGTTTTACCTTACGTTTTTTTACTCTTACCTTTGTTGTGTTGAACTGTCTACTTGTCTTTTTTGCTGTGTAATGTATTAATATGTTCGTGGGACATTTAATATGCATAAGCCTCGATCTGAGTCATTGGTGAACTGACCAATGAGAGAGGACTTGAAAAAAGGCTGCCTAACGAGACACCTCAACAAACATCGCTAAATGACTTTAATCCGGTTTACCTTGTCTTCGACAACACTGCATTTTTTTATTGTGGAATTTTAGTGACCCAAAAGACAAATTTCCATTTTTATGCGTTTATTATAACTAATAAAGTTCTTTTGTATTTGTATTTTCTCTTCACTGTGGCACCGCAGGTCAGAAAACTACAAATAGAAAAGACAGATTTCCATTTTGTGCATTTATTATGAATAATAAAGTACTTTTGTATTTGTATTCTTTTGTATTTTCTCTTCATTGTGGCCCCGCAGGTCAGAAAACTACGAGTAGAAAGGTAAAGTAAATTGGTGTTTTACGCCCAGTCAACCAGTGTGGTTATATCAGGGCGACGAACAGAAAGGACAAATTTCCATTTTATGCCTTTATTATGAATAATAAGTTGTGTTTTTTGTTTTTGTATTTGTATTTTCTCTTCATTGTGGCCCCGCAGGTCAGAAAACTTTCAGAACTTCAACGAGTCCGGGCTGGAGATGGACACGGTGTTCGGCTCGGCCCGGGACAGCCTGGATGACCGCCTGTACATCTACCTGGCCCTGGTGGTGCTGGCCGTGCTGCTGGGCTTCCTGCAGGCCGCCTTCTTCTTCTTCATCGCCAGACGCGCCAGCGCCGTGCTGCACAACATCGCCCTGCACTCCCTGCTGCAGACCCCGCTCTCCTTCTTCCGCATCAACATCCCTGGTGAGACGGGTGAAGGAAATGGGTGGGGGGTGAAATGGGGGGAGAGGTGGAGGAGGTTGATAGATGCGTGTTTATTGGTGGGATTAAGGTCTGGCGGTAGATAGGTAGGTGACTCCAGAGAGGGAATAAGGGGTGATCCACGATAGAAGCGTGCTGGGTGAATTCAGTCATAGGCAGACAAACAGAGGAACTGGGCGACCAGACAGACTCAGTCACTGCACTTGGTTCGTTAGTAAATGGTTAGTGAGTGGGTGGGTGGGTGGAACATTGTTGTTTTATTTCAGTCACCATTGCGTAGGAATAAAATCCCGAAACTGAATTCCTTCCAGTAATAAATACCAAAAGTGTTAGCGTACACAACAGTTGCTTGTCAATGAAGACACGTAGTTCTTGATTTACTGCAGGTGCGGTGTTGAGCCGCTTTGTGCGTGACGTTGGCATTGTGGACACTCTTCCACCCATCTTCCTGGACTGTCTGCAGGTGAGTGGAGTCAGAGTACAGTCACTCTCTTTGCCCTTTCAGGGGTTTATTGGCTGCATTCAGTTCCATGATGGTCAAAGAACTCAAGGCCGGTGAACTCGAGATTGAGATGCTGGGTGTTTGTGTGTGTGCGTGCGTGCGTGCGCGCGCGCGTGTGAGTGTGCGTGCGTGCGTGTGTGTGTGTGTGTGTGTGTGTGTGTGTGTTGTGTGTGTGTGTGTGTGTGTGTGTGTGTGTGTGTGTGTGTGTGTGTGTGTGTGTGTGTGTGTGTGTGTTGGGGGGGGTGTAATTAGTTGTGTATTATCTCTCAGAGAGGTATGTGAAAACACCACATGTGTAAGTAGTGAAGGGACTGTTTTTTCCTTGTTCCAGATTTTGCCTTGAAGATGTAGAGAAATGTTCAGTTTGCAACAAGGCACTTAACAAAGATGATGTGTCAGCAGCTTTAAAGCACTCTGGAAAAAGGACAACACTGACTTAATTGTTTGTTGTTGGTT
>OY757549.1:13415849-13443349 GCA_963584105.1 Alviniconcha strummeri
GTCCTGGAGATAGTTTCTGGATGTTGTGATTGCACTTTTCACTGTCCTGTGGACAGTTTCTGAACAGGTTCTTCCCCTACCGATTGTGATCACAGTTGTCACTATCCTCAGAATAGTTTCTAAACAAGTTCTCCACCAACCAATTGTGATCTCAGTGGTCACTATCCTAAGGATAATTTCTAAACAAGTTCTCCACCTACCAACTGTGATCGCAGTGGTCACTATCCTAGGGGTAATTTCTGAACAAGTTCTCCACCTTCCAGTTGTGATCACAGTTGTTGGTATCTGAGAATAGTTTCTGGATGAAGCTTGAAACTACTCTGTGAAACTTTTTTTCTTCTCTTTCCTTCTCTTTTGGTGATGTTGTGTGTTACCGGCGGGCACAAAGCCAAGGACACCACACCATCAGTCACCTGAAGGAGAAAGGCATGCAAAGAGAAAGCATTCAACAACCTTTAGAAGGATGAGAATGGGCCATCATCACTGAGGCCAACACTGGAACTGTTTCAAAGGGGAATAAACTTTTGAGAGATGTGTAGAGCATGTCTAGACTTGCCTGAGTGCATGGGTACCATCTCGAACTGAACAGAACTGAACTAACTGTGACTTGATGATTCTGACTAATGCTACCAGATCAGTAAACAGCATTAATGCTCCAGTGGATGTTCCATGCACGGAAGAAGAAAAAAAAAAATACTGTGATTCGATTGTGAACACTCGACCATCCATAAAATAGATTTCAAACTCTAATGGATGATGCTGTGAACAAGGGGACAGATTATTCAAAAACAGTAGTTGAACTCTACGCACAATGGAGAAATTGTACAGATTTCCGTGTAAAGAAATGAGGACAGTGTTGTTTCTTCAAGCTCTTGTGTAACCTAAAACAGGGTGCCTTTCTTGGTGATGCTAATAGTATTTGGCGAAGATTGAATAACAATCAGAAGATTCCACCCTGGAATGATCTCCCTTTTCAGCTTCATGACACTCAGCAGTCATTGTGGCTTTGTTAAGAGTCAGTGTCCTGCAGTAAGAGAGGTACACTGTTAAGCTTTAAAATGGGAGGTGCACTGGGAAAAGCACTGGCAAAAAAGAATACCTGTTAAGGCTATGATCCACTTTTGAGCATGGTCACATTGCTGCAACATGGGCACATAGCTGCAACATGGGCACATGGCTGCAACATGTACAATGAGTTGCTGTGGGAATGTGACATAACCATCAAGGGTCTGATCCTGTACTGTATGTTTCAAACTTGCTCCATTCTCATCTGATTCTGAACTGACACAAGTTATCTGAAGGCCAGTTAAAATCATGTATAGGCATTCTTGGTAAGCCAAGCCTTACTACCAGTATGTAATGTATTTGATGTAATGAACCGAGACTATACTTCAAATGCAATCAAAAATATTGCATATTTTTCTTCTTGTTTTCAGTGTCATAATGTCACAAAGAGTAATGTAGCAGCTTTCATTCTTCCATCCTACCACTGATGGAGTAATAATAATAATGGTACCAATGCTGCAGTTCCTTTGTCACTGGTGTCTGTCATTCAGTGGCAGCAGTTACCCACAGCTGCCTTTCTGTTGGTTTGTGCAATAACCTGTGGCACAGCATGCTACATGACACCTTTGGCAATAGGCTACATCTTGATATAGATGTTTGACCATGCTCAAAAGTGGATCTTGGCCTAGCTTTGGTTTCTGAGTCTGAGCCTTGTCTGGTCTGTCGGTGACATGGCTGATTGAGTCTGAGCCTTGTCTGGTCTGTTGGTGACATGGCTGATTGAGTCTGAGCCTTGTCTGGTCTGTTGGTGACATGGCTGATTGAGTCTGAGCCTTGTCTGGTCTGTTGGTGACATGGCTGATTGACTTTGAGCTTTGTCTGGTCTGTTGGTGACATGGCTGATTGAATCTGAGCTTTGTCTGGTCTACTGGTGACATGGCTGATTGAGTCTGAGCTTTGTCTGGTCTACTGGTGACATGGCTAATTGAGTCCGAGCTTTGTCTGGTCTGTCGGTGACATGGCTGATTGAGTCCAAGCCTTGTCTTGTCTGTTGGTGACATGGCTGATTGAATCTGAGCCTTGTCTGGTCTGTTGGTGACATGGCTGATTGAGTCTGAGCCTTGTCTGGGTTGTTGGTGACATATGGCTGATTGAGTCCGAGCTTTGTCTGGGTTGTTGGTGACATGGCTGATTGAGTCCAAGCTTTGTCTGGTCTGTTGGTGACATGGCTAATTGACTTTGAGCCATGTCTGGTCTGTTGGTGACATATGGCTGATTGAGTCTGAGCCTTGTCTGGTCTACTGGTGACATGGCAGAGGCAGAAGGAATGAAGTCAGTATACTTTATGGTTGCTTTTGACATTTGGAAGGTCTCCAGGTCCAAGTAATATTTAAGTGTACTGTCAAGTGTGATCATGTTGAAAAACACTTCTGTGCCTTAGACAGCAACATGAAAGTTAAATCTGCTTTGTGAGATAACCATTGTGATAAAACAAGCCCAACATTCCTTTTTCGTGTTCCACATTTTTCTTTTTCATGTTCCACATTTTTCTTTTTCATGTTCCATTACCTTCTTCAGAGATGGTGATCAAAAGCCTAGGACATGTTACTGGTGTGTTTCGAAGGTATGTCATTACACTGATGCTGTCAGTTTTGATTTGTAATACAATAGAACCTATACCCACAGTGAAAGACCACCCCTTTTACAGGACCCCCCACCCCCATCCCTTTTACAGGACCCCCCTCCCCCCACCCCCCCACCCCCCCACACACACACACTTTTTTTTTTTTTTACATGTTCCCCTTTCATATTTCCATGTAAATCCTCCATATTTCCATGTAAATGAGCCAAGGTCCACAGATTCTTAAGATGACTTTCAAAACCCTTCCCATATATTTCCACGTAATTGAACCAAGGACCACTCCTCTTTCAAGACACTGTTTTATAACTTTCCCTTCATAATTATTATTATCATTAATCACTTTTAAATAGCACTATTCTCTGCTTTTGAGCAGACTCACTGCACTCTTGTCACATGCAATTCTGAATGAGTGACTGTAGCCTTTTAGAGTGCATTTTTGGATATCCACTAAAGTGGTGTACTTACAGCGCCACTTAGTTATTACCCGGCTGGTGCCATATGAAACTGCTGCTGTCTCTGTGCACATTCTGTGTATGCCATACAACCATGCACCAGTTTACAGTATCACTTCATTTGAAACCAAATACATAGGGTGCATGTGTGTTTAGCCGTAACCTGCCACCTGCGCCTTTTTGGCAGAATGGGATCTTTTACATGCTTCTGTGGTAACATGGGGTGGAACAGATAACAAAACAAGCATTGGCACAGAAAGGTGATTCCAGAGAAGAAAATTCTCCTGCCGCTCCTGCCGAGACTCGAATCTGCAACCTTTTGATCACAATTCCGGTGCTCTACCACTGCTTTCCATATTTCCATGCAAATGAGCCAAGGACCACATCTCTTTTAAGACCACTTTAGAAAAAGAAAAAAAAATCCCTTCATATTTTCATCCGACTGAGCCAAGAACCACATCTCTTTTAAGACCAATTAAAAAAATTAAAAAAATTAAAACTCTTCATATTTCCATGCAAATGAGCCAAGGACCACATCTCTTTTAAGACCATGTTGTTGTTTTTTAAACCTTCATATTTCCATGCCAATGAACCAAGGACCACATCTCTTTTAAGACCACATTTTTTATAACCTTCCTCAACATTTCCACATAATTAGACCCTTACCAAGGACCACACCTCTTTTAAGACCATTTTATTTTTAAACCTTCCTTCATATTTCCTTGTAATCAGACGCCTTTTCAAGGACCACACCTCTGTTAAGGCTGTTTTTACTGGGTTCTTGGGGTGGTCTTCACAGCAGGGTTCCAGCATACTAGCCTCTACACATCCCAGCTGTAGTGTGTACAGCAGGATACTGAGTCTGAGCTAATCTGGTAATCTGATACCACAGTGCATACAGTGTGGGATGGAGTCTGAACCAGTCAGATGACCAAGTCCTACCACAGTCCAAGCTTCTGTTCTGTGTAGCCAATTTCAAAATGAATCCAACATAACTGGAATTGGCAGTTAATATTCCTGCACTGCATTCCACAATGAGAGGTGATCACATTGAATGTCAGCAATGTTACTGAACCATGTGTCCAAAGAGAATTGTCATAAGTTTCTTTTTGTTGTTATCTTGGTTACTGCTCAGCAAACTCTTGTGTGGTGGTATTTGTAACTGATCAAAAATGTATCATTCCTTAATGTCCAGAAGACATGCTTTAACATAAGCTTTTCACAGAATGCAAACATATAATGAGTTAGAAATTGTCATGTCATTGCCAAAATCAAAAGCGATAGCACCACTACACAAAATGCAGAATATAGCATTAAACCCCTTCTATAACATAAAGTACCTACAACACCTTTTATCTATTTTTTAGATCATTATATGCCCATGTGTGGTGGCAAAGCAAACTGAATGCAATACAGAAATGCAAACAAAATTTGGTACATGTGAATCTCAGTGTAACAACCGGAGTCATGGCCTGTCAGTGATATATATATTTATATATAAACCCACACCATCACATTTCTGAAGAATCTCAGTCATGCTTGTTTGTATGTTAACATATAGTTCCTAGGTGTGCCCTGACTGATCACGTTTTGTTTACAGAGCACTACCTGCTTGTGTTCTGACTTGAATGCTCCTTTCCCATCTAGTCAAAAGGGAAACAATTAGTCCAGCAGCTGCTCTGCTGTTGCTGCCCTGCAAGCAGTTCATGATGCAGTGAACCACACTCCGAGCATCGCTTTCCAGCACCTTCCTCCAAACTCTGCCAGAACTGGTTATGCCACTGAACGGGCACTCTTTATCTGCACAGCTGTTCTCTGATGCTGTCAGCATCCTCTGAAAGGTTTGAGCGCTAGTAAACTGTGGAGGCAACATAGCATCCAAACATGATGATGATGATGAAGTGATGATTAATGTCCTCAGATGTCAGTTGACTTATTAGGGACAAGTTGTGACCAGTGCCGAAGCATGGTTCAATATTGCTTTACGTCCACAGAAACCAGCAGGCTCGTTAGGATGGACAGCTCAGGATGGACACCTCGACTCTCACACAGCTTTTGAACTATGTGCATCCAAACATGCATGTAAACATTAGATGTGTCCACTCCAGGTAAAAAAAAAAGAAGAAAGGTGTTCTGTCTCAGTTTGAACATTTTTGGTTTTATTTGTGCTGGCGTAAGCAATGTGGATGGTTATAAAAGATATGCCCGATATAATTTCAGTTGTCTGTTACAAACTTAACACCATTTGAGCACCAACGAAAAACTGTCCATTAGCTAACAGTTTTTCGAGACCTATGGCATAATCAGTTATGGCAATAGCTGGAGGAAGGATGTCGTTAACCAGTGCTTGGAGTTTGGCAGTGAACAAGTGGATATAATTATGTTGTATGCAAAATGAGCATGCAACTGCTTCATTGCACTATTGAAACATCACTGATTCTTTGCAAGACATGCAATGCACAAAATGGCCACGCAGCAGGTCGCTGAAAACATGCACCAGGCCTGCAGGTTTTGGGGGTAGAGGGTGTTTAAGCAAGGCCACCATATTTTGTTTTCTTTCCCACATTGCTGTGATTCAAGTATCTAAGCTTGAAATAAGAAAGCTTGTTGTCAGCTCTTGGCTAATAGAGACCATCTGTCCCAGTGATCTTTTTCCATGAGAACTTGGAAACATATGAGGAGACACCAGCTAATGGTGTAATTACTCACCACTCTTAAATACATGTTCATGAGGGAGGTCACACTGGGTCGTGACATCAAAAGCAAGGGTTGGGTAAGTGTTGACATGAGGTAATTCGTAATTAGCTAGGTAACGGTAACTCTGTTCCCAACTCAGTTTGAACTGTGGTCCTTCATCATGCCAAAATCTCAGTGAACCTATTCTGTTTGCTCTCACTCAGCAAAGAAAATGATTTTGTGTGAAAAAAGTATTTCGTTGGTATGCTTGGCATTTGAAAAATTAAGCAGTACAAAAGAGTACTGGTGTGCATGTTCTTGATGTGTTTTCATCAGTGTTTGTGATTGCTCAGCCGTTTTGTCTTGTGAAACATGACCTACAATCCTAGCTTGCCTCAGTTTTACACCTATTAATAGGTGGTGAATAATGGTGCCCTATCTCGTAAGAGCCAGGGGCATTTACACAGGCATACAGATACATGTGCATGGAATCAGTGGTGTTTCTTTCTGTCATGTGATACTGTTCAGTACTTGCTGCTCTGGTTGACTGTTGGTATACATATATATCTGTGTGTATATTTTAATTCCTAACTTTCAGGGCTGTTGGAATATTGTCAGTCTGATCATGTTCTGTCTGCTGTGCTAAATTAATAAGTACTTACCATGTGCACACACACACACACACACACACACACACACACACACACACACACACACACACACACACACACGCACAACTCTCTACTAAGCTCTGTGCCTTTAACTGGGAGTACTGACACTATCCAGTGGCAGATGTTTTTATTAGCTGCAGATTATGTCAAAATAAAATTTTATATTGTTCTTATGACCTTGTGACACTTTCTCTGTTCTGCAAAAATATGGGTTATTTTATTTATCGTAACCCTCACCCTCATGATGAAAACATGGCGTGTAATTACACCACCTGTGTCTCTAGATAAACACATATGCACGCACACACACATGCATGCACGCATGCACACACACACACACACAAACACACACACACACCCTGAAACATAAAATGCACAATACCACCAATATTTTACTTCATTTTTATTTTACACTGACAAAACAGCAATGACATTATTTTTAAGTTCTCTCAAGAACTGATCATGAGGTTTCCATGGTTGTGAAGGCAAGGGAAGATGTGTGACATTCCCAACATATTTTAAGGCTGACCTGACCATGCTAAAATGCTTTAGAGAAAGGGGGAAAAAAAGGAATCATAAATTATTTGCTAGGCTTTTCAACAGATCTGTATCTGCCTTTCTGCATTACCTCAGTTCATTCAGCCATAACCAAGCAAGTACCCCTGAAGATGAGATGTAGTTGTTTCAAAGATGGGCTACCCTATGCATAACAAAGCAGGGAAATGGCTGCATGTGCAAACTCTCATCATTTTCTACAGGGTAAAACCTCTCAACTGAATTCAAGCATGGGAAATTTTGCAGGAAGGGGGAGGGGAGTGCATGCGTGCATGTGCATGTGTGTGTGTGTGTGTGTGTGTGTGGAGGGTGGAGAGACAGAAGTCATAGAAGCCATAAATTCAAGCATGAGAAATGTTGCAGGATGGGGGAGGTGAGTGTGTGTGTGTGTATGGGGGGGGGGGGGGGGAGAGAGGAGAGTGTGTGTGTGTGTGGAGGGGGGACAGACCGAAGTCACAGAAGCCATAAATTCAAGCATAAGAAATGTTGCAGGATGGGGGAGGTGAATGTTTGGCGGGGGGGGGGGGGAAGAGACAGTGTGTTTGTGTGTGTGCATGGAGGGGGGACAGACAGAAGTCACAGAAGCCATAAATTCAAGCAAGAGAAATGTTGCAGGATGGGGGAGGTGAGTGTTGGGGGGAGGTGAGGAGTGTGTGTGTACGTGTGTGTGGAGGGGGGAGAGACAGAAGTCATAGAAGCCATATACTATCTGAATACACGGAACCCGATTATGGAACATTTACATTCACGTACATTTTACAAAAACAAAATGGTAGTAGTAGTATTTGTACATGCCATAGGAAAAAGCCAGTTGTTCACCAGATGTATTGCACATGGAGGATTACAGAGAACAAGGACCCAGCGGGACAGTGCCTGCCCTGAGAGAACAAAACACAACGTGCAGGGCAGTATGTACACAGGACAAACTGTATTAGCCTCACACACATACACACACATGCACAAAAGTATTTGTACCTTCACCTGTGTTAAATATTTACCTGTACACTGACAGAACCTCCTTTCTTCCCCCCCTCCCCCCCCCCCCCCCCCCCCACCATCTTATTTGCCACCCACACCTGCACACTGACAGAACCTCAGTGTCTCCACAAACTCCCCCCCACCCCACCCCAATTTTTTATGCAAGTCAAAAAAGTGGTTTCATAAAAAAAACACCTCATGATCCATGCATTTTCTATGTAAAGAAATGTGCCTAAGAAAAACAAACATTTATAAAGTCTGAATAATGTATGGTTATGAAATGTATGTGCCCAGGGCTCATTTCCAACTGGGCACTCAAAGACTCTACTATTATTAATATTATTATGTAAATCTGTGAATCACATAACTGCCAACCAAGTAGAATAACAGCACTTCAAAACAAAACAGAACGATCACAACTTACAAGAAGGTGCCTGCAGGGCCGAGCACACTTAAAAATACTATGAAGGGAGAGAAAAGTGATGCCCTAATTAGGAACAGAAAGCAAGAAACATTTTGCTTCAAATCCTTTGTCAACAAACAAAACCCACAGATTTAGTCAGATCTCCTCTCACACCTTCTAACCAAACTTGGGCTTCTTTACTGCTGAAAGGTATTACTCAAAATAATCTCTGTTTTTCCTTCTTTGCTTTTGTTTTCCCGATGAGGGTTTCAACTGCCTCTCCTTTCACAGTAACACTAAAATTACAAAGCAAATCTGATGCCATATTATGAGCAAGCATTTGTCATCGTGCAAAAATCAGTGAAGCTTGGATTGCAAACACCAAGCCTTTCTCTTCCCTCAAGCAGAGAGGAGTTGTAACTAAACACGTGATCAACCAGTGAGGCTAAAAAATTAAAAAAATTAAATGCTTTAAATCCACATGAACTGAGCACAGCAAACTCACTCGCTATGTGCTAGCACATTCGTGCCAGTAGTCTCAATTGACACAACATCTCCCCAACATTGGTGTTTTTCTAAATAAAGGAAGGTTCTATTATGAGTGCCTCCCACAATAAAATCCCTAACAGAACTTGCAGTATACATCTCGGCGCAACAAAAACGCCTTGTCTCACAACACAGATCAGACCAATCAGTATTCACCTTTCTTGTGTAACACAACTCTTGCAAAAGACATTTTTGATCAGATATTGCATGCTCTTTTATCCACCTCAAATAAGCTTATTATTTTCATCCTCTGTGTGTGTTTGACCACTATCCCTTTTGATCTAAACAAGAGGAAAACCGATTCTGAAATCTAGACTTGCACAGTGTGTTGCCTTGCCACATTGTTATCAGTGGAGAAGGCCCCAAGTAATCATGCTAGTTTGATTTCCGGACAATTTACATCCAGTTACACAGCCAAAAGCATGCACACAGCACAGAAACACACACATATACACATGCACGCGCACACACACACACACACACACACACATACATGCACAAACACACACACACTCATGCTGAATCAATATGTACAGCCCGATACCTACCCAAACAGAAACCATACACAAAATATATATTACACGAAAATGTATCCACATGATCCACAGACTCCTTTTGAAATAACAGCCATGCAGACGGAAACAAAAAACACAGAAAAACAGAGGACTATTATAGCAATTAGTTTCCCAACTGTACACACCGGTCAATCCTTGCGCATCTAGTATGAGGTATTCATACACCCATGCTGGAGCCCAAGAGCAAACATCTTTTGAAGTATTGCACAAAAATTAATAGTGTTGACACACCAAAATCAATGCTTATGTACACAGTTATAGCTGAAAAGGTTAGCTGCACTCTCTCAACACATCAAAAGCAAGCCTTTAATGCTTGCTTTTTTTTAAATCATACACAAAGTTTAAAGTCAGTGGTGTCTGTAGGCTTACTAGCCACAAACTGTGGAGCAGGAAAGAGATGTTACTGTACAATACAACTGACTTCAAAAATAAATCGCACAAAACCTATTCACCAGTGCCACACCCCTCCCTGTGCAGATTCAAAATACAAAACTGTTACACATAATTATGACATGTTAACTGCACTTCACACGAAGAGCCTGCATAGAGTTTGTAATGCTACAATGATGCCCTCGGCATTCCATCCCCACCTGATAAATCTGCTCTGTGGTCCACAATAAATTTAGAATGCACACTGACTGTATGACAAAGCCCAATCAGTCCACGGACCAGGTTTGTCATCTAAGTGACAAGACAAACACAGGACTCTGTCCTATCAGACCACACAGTGACTGTATGACAAAGCCCAATCAGACCATGGACCAGGTTTTTCCTTTCAGCAACAAGACAAACACCGGACTGAGTCTAATCAGACCGCACAGTGACTGTATGACAAAGCCCAATCAGTCCATGGACCAGGTTTGTCATTTCAGCGACAAAACAAAACACTGGACCATGTCCTATCCTTGTCTGCCTGCTGATCCATTTCTAACCACACCTGTCAGCAGGTGGGGGACCATCAGCATCACTCACCGCCCAGCCGCCTTCTTTTTTTCACCATGTTTTTAAAGAGCTAGCTTTTTCAAAGCACACTTTGCCCAAGGTCAGCCTTTCTCAAATGGGTAAAAAACATAAAATTAAAAGCTTAATAAAAAGTTTTAAATCAAAAAGCTGATAAAATGCTGCACTGATTTTATTTACATTTTAAAATCCTGTTGCATCTTTGATGGTTAGCTGGAGTGAATTAGAAAACACTCCCAAATGTCAGGCCTGTAATGTGTCACAAATGAAACAATATTTAGAAACTGAATATAAAATCCTGGTAACATTTTAAAACAACTTTGATATTAAGCTTTTATTACAAACTCTTCTATGCTGACTTCTTTGACAAACTGAATATAAAATCCAGATAGCATTTTAAAACAAGAACTTTGATATTAAGCTTTTATTACAACCTCTTCTATGCTGACTTCTTTGACAAAGCCCTCTTTGAACAGGCTAGATAGCTTCTTTAAGCACAGGCGTTTGTTCCACACAGTCACCTGTGCTCAAGACAAAAAGTTACCTTTTGCAGCAGAGGACGGCAGATGTCTTTCTCATGCACACTTGCCAGAAGACTCACAGCAAGGTGATGGTGAGGTGTTCAGTGACAAGGCAGATTCCAGCTTTAACACCAAGGAACATCATGACCCCAGGTGTTCTGACAAAGCCCACCATTTTGGCAAAGTCCAGTATAACAATGACAATGTTCATATGTTGATAAAATACACAATGCTGATGAAGTCCACTGTATTATTAACAAAGTCCAGGTAACTGATGATGTTGACAATGCTGGTGATGTTGACGAAGTCCCGGACATTGACCTCATGGAAGACACAAGATCCCTGGCATCACGTGGAAGACAAAGAACCAAGACTCAGTCGAAAGGCAAGCTCGATGACATTCTGTGGGGTGGATTCATGGAAGCAGACGTAGGTTTCTCGAGAATGTAGATTCCTGAATTTCCTTCTGAAAGAGAAAACGAAGAAAAACCAAATGAAGCAAACGTCTCTTTTTCCATCTCTGTCACTCCTACAGACTGCCCCAATAAAAACTGCCTACACTCTACAAGGATCCCAGGTCAAGATGTACGTTGACCCGAAAGAAGAAGAAAAAAAGGAAATCTTTCCATCACCAGGCTTTGCATGGTTGCTTTATCAACTTCTGTGCAACAGAAGTACTCTTTTGCATCAAACTTGAGCTCCAAGGAGCACAGCCATGTTGGTTCACTCTCTAACACTGAAGAGCAGGAAAAGATTGGTGCATGATGTAATGTACACTTCTGCAATACACGCTAGCTGTGCTCATGACACCACATACTTGGTCAACATAGCAGTGCTCATGGCCCATGTTTTTGTGACTTTCAAAATGTCCGCTCCTAACATTCTAGAACACACGCCGACCCAAAAGATCTGCTGTGATATACCTTTATTCTATTCCTGTCAACAGGACCCATGATGTTTCTTCGCTCTGTGTCCCCTTTAAGCTGTGTGGAATATAGTTCTGAATCTAAATCATGCACGCACACATGCACACACACATGCACGCATGCACACACACATACACACACACACATGCACACACACACACACACACACACACACACACGCACGCACACATGCACACACAGACATTTTCCCTCTCTTTACCCAACCATATTTGAGTCCACACACTTCGCTCCTGACAAAATGGACACGGGGAGGGGGTGTGGGGGGAATACACCCACTGACCCACCCCCGAATTTCCACACGCCCAGGTCCTTTCTCACAGCCAAACAGACACGTACCCCACGACCCAGTAGACTAGACTGTGCGGAGACTTCTTGCTGTCGGCCCTGTCACCCAGCGGACAGGTAAACATCACGCCCTCCTCCCGACAGGAGCTGAAGCTTGTATCGCCATGGAAGTCCTCCAGCACACCTCCACTGGGGTACCCCTGGTTCACAACGTACACGTTCATGAGTTTCTTCTTGCGAGGATCCTGAGGGGCTTCTTCGCAAACAACAAAAGATGGTCTGAGAAATAAATACTGTAGTGTACTGTAGTGTACTTTCAGGGCAGGCATCATGGCTGGGGCCTTGGGCTGGTTACAAAGCAGTGACACTCAGGTGGACACAATGTCATGGCCAGGTGGTTTACACACAGCCTGTGGTGTGTGTGGGCAAACCATGCAGCAATGGATGGATTTATTTTTTCCAACTAGGAAGTAAACAGCAAATGAGACTTTGGAGGCTTGTGGGTAAATACTATAAATAACAGCAAAAAAAGGAACCCCTACTCCCCCAACCAAGACACACACACACACACACTCTCAAGCACACATACACCCCCCACCACCACCCCCACACACACACAGAAAACACGTCACTACAGATTGTTGTGCAAACAATTAATGACAAACAAAGCCTCCCTGCTTTAAAAAAAATCAATAAAAAAAAATCACAATCTGTTTTACGCATTTATAACGCATATCTTATATACATTCAAATTCACCTTGGCCCTGGTGGGTCTGGCAAAGTCTGCATGGATCTGAGCGGCACAGCGGCGGAAGTTGTCCACCACCTGGCGGTGCAAACTGCTCCAGCCCCCCCTGTCCTTGCTGTCCGCAGGGGAGCTGATCAACACCCCCTCCTGTTCGTTCACCTGGCAGAACACCAGCAGGGCGTTCTCCTTGCCCGCGCTGAGTCTGAAAACGGGACACTTGTGTTAACCACTCGGGTGTCAACAGTCAACTGTATGATAAAACCAGCAGGTTGGAAGAAGGCAACATCGAACAAGCCACAGCCAGAGGTTCTTCAGTTCTGTTTCTTCTTTTTTTTTCCTTTCCCGATGGCATTTACGAGAGACAGTTAGTGTCACCTCTTGCTTTTTCTCACGTTCCCTTCTCTCTGTCTTTTAGTGACATCAAAATAAAGTGACACGTTAAAGATACGTAAAAGAAATTAATACAACTGGATGATGTAATATTCCTTCCCTGCACACAAAAGAAGAGAAAGATAGTGACAGCGACAGGCAGAGCGACACACAGAGTACAATAACACTTACTTGCAGGTGTTGACGTCGCTGTCCACCACAAAGCTGGGCTTGAGGGCTGCACAAGTGGCATAAGCTGGAGGAGGAAACAGGCGGCCTTTCCTGTGAGTGCTCTGCAAACACACGAGATGGACAGTGGGGTCAGCAACCTTGGAACGCTAAGGCTGGGCTTTGTGAGTAGACAGCAGCACTGCTGCATAGAAAAATGTTGCATGGGTATAGCTGAATATGGGATTCAATGGAATTGGAATAATGGTTAAGAACCAGTCTTGTGTGGTGCAGAATCGTTGAAGTCGAAACTGGTTAAATTTGTAATGTGGGAAGAGAAAGAAAGAACACTGCTTAAAAACGAATACTTCCTCCAACCCCTCCCCCAGCCCCTCCATAACCCCATCATGATCAATCACACACACACACACACACACACACACACACACACACACACACACACACACACACACACACACGTGCATGGAAGAAGAAGGAACTAAAAACTGGACATAAACAAAATACATCAGAATCTCCTGAACAAAACAAAAACAACAACAACAAAAAAGAGGGTGCACACATTTTCAAAGCCAAAACTGCAATTAATCTGAAGTTTAACTTAGTTTCAGGATTTTTCAAAATCAGCGACTCTTCAGGTTCCCACCAGCATGCTCCTTATTGTCATACACAACAGTTCAGTTCAGTTTAAGATGGTGTTTATGCGCTTGGAAAAGCCCAAATGCAACCCACTCCATCTCTCAGCAGTTTCCCCACCGTAGCCTTTGAAACGGTTCCAGTGATCTTCTGACTGACGATGGCCCTCTCTTGTCCTGTCATGCAGGATCATCTAGAGCTTCCTAAATGCACAACAAAAAGCACATCCCTAATGTAATTCATACCTTGACAAATCCGTCAATGCTTCCGCCACTACCGCTGGACCCATCAGACTCGATGGACGACTTCCTCCACTCCTGCCACCCCCCTCCTCTCAAGTAAAGTCCGTTGCCTGGAAACATTGAGGTGTTGCTCAGGGCTGCCAGACCATTGGCATGGTGACTGTGGTTGAGACTGAGGGCGCGGGAGGCGGTGCTCTTGATCAAACCGTCCAGGCTCCGGTGACTCAACTCCAGCGGTGAGTGGTGAGAGACGAGTTTGTCGGCAGTGGTGGTGGCAGGAAGTCCGTCACCACAAAGCCTGTTGTCCGACCAATGAGGAATGACTGTGTTAACTCACTTGTGATCAGCAACAGGATATCCAGTTCATTACACTTGCCACAGAAATCCAGTTCCAAATCCATTTTTTCTATAGGCATGGCAAGGGAAGCAACCAGCTTCAAATTCCTTCACTCCCTCTTTTGCTTCAGAAGTGTTCATGTGTGTGTGTGTTTTTTTCAATTTGAAAATGTAAAAAAAGAACAACAAAAAAACAGTCTGTTCTGTTCCAAAATTTTGCAAGAGTTAGCACTGGACAATAGCAGTGAATCTATAACCAAGCTGGAGTTTGTTAATAATAATATGGCTAATAGTTGCATTTCCAACTCAGAGAGTGTGCCTGAAGCTGATGTGGACTTTACAATGGCAGTGAATCTATAACCAAGTTGGAGTTTGTTAATACTAATAATATGGCTAACAGTTGCATTTTTAACTCAGAGAGTGTGCCTGAAGCTGTTGTGGATTTTGTTCATGTGCTGAGTACAAGCCGCTTATGACAAATGTAGACAACTGCTTTGTTTACTAAACCATTTTAATTTGCAAGTACGAAAGAAGCAATCAGGCTGTACTAAAAACAACAACAACAAAAACAAACAAAAACAGTAGATTCTGGCAGAAACAGCTAACTCATGCACTCACCTGATTTCACAAGCTGAGACAATGTCTGCAGTCTGCAGTTGAACCAAAGCTGCCCGTGCCTGGTCCACGTAAAATGGGTCTGGTAGCCGTACTCCTTCAAATCTGAAAAAGATCAAGTTAAACCTTTAAAAAAAAATCTGTTTCATACAGGTAGAGGTCCTCACTGATGGTCTGGCTTGAGGTATGGTTAGCGTGTTACAACAGGGCAGGTCTGGTTGGATTGGTAATGGTTCATGATGAACAATTTATCTTAGCTTGGCTGCATCTTACAGGGCAGTTCTGGTTGGATTGGCAATGGTTCATGATGAACAATTCACCTTAGCTTGGCTGCATCTTACAGGGCACATCTGGTTGAACTGACAATAGTTCATGATGAACAATTCACCTTAGCTTGGCTGCATCTTACAGGATACATGTGGTTGGACTGGCAATGGTTCGTGGCTTTTTGCCTTAGTCTTAATTTGACCCAACAGCACACCCTGAAGGGCAGGTCTGGATGGATCAACGACAGTTCACAACTTAAACTAATGTCAATGTTCCATCCACAACAATACAAGTCCAAAGATGAGCACTGTTTGATGCTGCTGAATGTATGACCGTAACTGTACTGTACTTCTGCGTCCTGATCTAATGACGCGGGTGTCGTTAGTCACTTACTGTGTGGAGCAGCCCCCAGCTTCCAGAATGCAGGCAAGAAGAGTGTTTTTCTGCAAGCAGAAACAAGATTGTCAAGTAAACTGCAGCATGCAAGCAAGATGGGCTGCTGTTGTTGTTTTTATGAGGGTAGAAACAAAAAATTGCAAAGCTGGCAATTTTTATTTTGCACACTAACAGCCTGTTAACTGCTACGGGTTACCTCTGGACAAACGAACACTGCCGTAGGTCAATAAACACTTTAAACTTCTTCTAGTGTATAAAACTTAGGTACCCAAATCAGATCTACAAGCTAAGTCCAAATGCAACAAAAGAAATCCCACAACAGGTCAGAAAGATTACACTCCTAACGCAGCAACAGACAAATCTGTAACATTATAGAGTCTGAGCCAACTGAGCCATCCATCACCATTCCATGACCCATCACCGGAAGAAAAGAAAAAAAGAAAAAAATTAACAGCAGTACAAATATCACAGGTATTTTGTACGAACACTGATCCCATCATGGGCAGAGCTGAACCAAAGAACCACAAGAAGCAGACCCGGTGTTCCAGTAAATCTCAAACGATCTACACACAAATTGCAGCTGCTTCACCTGTAGAAAACTGCCTTTCCAACACGCACACAACAAATATCAACCAGCAGGTGACTAGGGACCAACGTGACTTGTTACAACAGACACAAAAACACTGACAACCACAATAGAATAAAATAAAAAGTCTACAAAAAGTAAGTCTACCACTGCCGTTACCAGGGCACTCACCACGCCAATGACCATGAGGTACCACCGGGCATGTGGCTCAGAGTAGCCAAAGACACTGTTGATGGCGGCCACCTCATGGCAGAGCCGCGTGGGGAAGATCTCCCGCCACACCAGCAGCTGGTGGAGGGAGCGCCTGGTGGACAGACTCAGCAGCCCGCTGTCCTGCAGGTACAGACCCACATCACTGGCGTCTTCTGGGCACAGGTGGGAGCACGTCACTCGTCCCTAAGACACACATATACACACACACATATGCACACACACACTTAGTGATGGTCATACTAAGCAGTAGCCCCAGGATGAATGTCTTTGGCAGCTTTAACTTGTGAGAGCAGTGTGGGTCATTATGAGCAGTTGCTCCAGCATGAAATGTCTTTGGCAGCTTCAGCTTGTAAGAGCCTACATGTGTGTATCTGCATGGTGACGTGAAGGTGCAAGGTTTTGAGTGGAAGTTTTCACACGTCATACAGAAATTTATTTTCATTCATTCATTCATTCACATCTAGAAGTTCTGAGCTTACCTTGTACAACATCATGGATCCCAGAACTGTGAATGCTCTTCGGCAACCATAAAAACTCTCAGACTGGAACAAAAATGACATCAGCTCTGTCATTCTCCATGCCAAATGCTACACAAAGCATTGGTTATGCAGAGACTTTTCTATGAACAGATGAAAGTGAAAAGCATGCCCCCCACCCCCCCAGCCAATCCCTCCACCCTCCTCCACACTTCTCACACAGTCTCATAATTATTATAGTAACAATCAATTTCTGACTTATTATGAATGCTCTCTGTGTTGTTACTACACCTGAAGTAATTCCATCAAACTACTCCAAAAACACTATTGTTCTTAATGCCCTGCCGACTCAGTTTGTTATACAATGGTAACATGCAATATGCATTCAAAAGCCTGCATGCTCCAAATAATAATATGGCATCAATATAACTACTGAATTCCACACCCATGCATCAAAAGGTGCATATGGTGTACACTGACTACAACAACTGCTGGTAACCCCTGGATTCACACAGGAAAGGATTTATAAAAGTAAAGGATTCACACAGTAAAGGATTCACACGGTAATGGAGTGACACAATGAAGGAGTCACGCAGTAAATGAGTTGCACAGTAAAGGATTCACACAGTAAGGGATTTTCACAGTAAAGGATTCACACAATAAAGGATTCACACAGCAAAGGATTTACACAATAAAGGATTCACACACTAAACAATTCACACAGTAATGGATTCACACAGTAAGGGTTCTGCACAGTAATGGAATTAACACAGTAAAGGATTCACACAGTAAGGGTTCTGCACAGTAATGGAATTAACACAGTAAAGGATTCACACAGTAAGGGTTCTGCACAGCAATGGAATTAACACAGTAAAGGATTCACACAGTAAGGGAAGAGCGAGCTGCTCACCATGTCAGCAAAGTCAGCCGATTCATATTCTGTGAGAGTGTTGCTGATGGACACCTGAAAACAACAACATGCAGCACATCAAAATCAACTATTCCTGCATCAGTCAAATGCAAACAAGATGTCAATTACAACCACTGCACTGACAAAATTTATTAATCATCAGAAAGCTTTGGCCTTTACACTTCTTAAAAAGTTATTTTTTAACAAATGTATAAATCCCATTCCAAGATGTTTCACAAACAACAGCAGCAGCAGTAGCAGCAACAGCAGGCTGGGTCAAAATGTCTTTGAGAAACTGAAGTTTAATTCACACAAACAAAAAGTTGCACATACCACCACATCATCAGGTAATGGGAGGTAATCCATGTAGCCGATCAATGGGGCCAGTACACCAACATGGCCTCCCTTGACACCGGGCTGCAGAGTGCTGAACAGACAGGTCAGCAAGTCGTCCAGTGACCCGTGATGACCCTTGGCACTAAACGCTTCCTCCACAGAGCCAAACAAGAGTCGCACCAAGCGCAGAATTCCATTTGTGACTGTGTGCAGCTGACTTGGTTTGAATCTGTGAGCAAGAGAGGGCAACGATGAAAAACAAAGAAATGTTAAGCTGGCTTTTTTTTGGTTTGTTTTAGAATGAAGTGAGGGTTGCTATAATTTTTCTTCTACTCTTGCTGTTCCTACCACTAATGCAGTATATATTCTTACAGATGGGATATATTAAAACAACAACAACAGATAACAACAAAATCATAGATTAAAAATCAGGAAACAAAATTTGTAAGTCACATTCAGCAATTCATTCTAAATTCTGTTGCCTCCCCCAGCCCCCCCTCCAAAAAAAGAAGAGCAAAAATCTAACACGTCACTTTAATTTAACTGTCTGAAGAAAAATCATCCTTCCAGCGATGCAAAAACCAAAAAACTAACAAACACAAAACAGAAACACTGAAGAGAAATTCTTCAACAATGAAATTTAAAACAAAAAAGGAGAAAAAAACACCAACAACAAAAATAGTAACAATAGCAGCACATGTCACTTTCAATCTAATACTATCAGTGAATGAGCAAAAGGCTGACAGAATTACCTTTTGGCTGGGGCTGTCACAATCAGCATGTCTTTTCCCTCTTTGCGACAGGCAACATTGATCAGAGATCCCTCTACACCAACTGTCAATCTGAAGAGAGAAAAAAAGAAATTCAAAATCTCATTCAAAGCAATCTCATTACCAATTTTCCTTTCATAAACAGAGCACTACAAACCTATAACAACACTGAAAATACTACTGATTTATTTCACAGACACTACACTACAAACCTGTAACAGCACTAAAAAATACTACCAATTTCTTTCACAGACATGGCACTACAAACCTGTAACAACACTAAAAAATACTACTGATTTCTTTCACAGACACTGCACTGCAAAAATATGTAACAAAACTAGGAATACTACTAATTTCTTTCACAGACACTGCAATACAAACCTATAACAACACTAAAAATACCACTGATTTCTTTCACAGACACTGCACTACAAATATGTAAAAATACTACTGATTTCTTTCACCCAACATTGCTCCTGAATACAAGAAAAGGGAATACTGGATATGCACACACACACACACACACACACACACACACACACACACACACACACACACACACACCACATGCACACACACACACACACACACACACACTCACTCACTCCCCCCAACACACACACACACTACACACACCACACACACACACATACACACACACACAGAATCCCACAAAGCCGCTCACAGCCTGATGTCAGAGTGGCCACTGTCGGTCAGCAGGTGGTCCAGGGTAAAGAAAGACCCCCGCAGTCTGGACAACACGCCGTCCTCCCTGGGGAACCGGTACACCACGTCGTCGTTCTGCACCTTGTCGTCAGAGTCCACCCCCTCCATGGACATGTAGAGAACACAGACCCCCTCCAGCTCTTCCCCACTGCACCTCCCCCTGGTGGGCGTGGAGGGGGTGGCGTGGCTGTCCAGCAGAACCTTCAGCACACTGCCTGTGTCCAGCAGCAGACGGTCTGTGGTGGCGGCGGTGTGGGAGGGCTGGTGAGACAGGCCGTTGGGCCGACCTACCATCAGCCGTACCTGGAGCAGCGGAGCCAGGGAAAATTAAAAAAGAGGCAGAAAGAAACAAACGGGAGGAGTGGGGAAAAGGAGGATGGGGCAGAGAGATAAAATGACCATGCACACACACACATAAAAGAGTAACATATGACAGCCCCCACCCATAAACCCAACTGCTTTTTGTTTTTTTAAGGACAGACACAAGGAGGAACACACATAGACCCCCCCCCCACACACACACACACACACACGCCCCCCCCCCCCCACACACACACACAATTAGAATGAAACCACACACACACACATAAAAACAAAGCAAAAAGGGCAAAAGAAAATTTAAAGTTGCAGCAATGGAACATAATCTTCACATTTCAAATTTTCTCAGTTAGTTCTTGGCTCCTGGGTTCTGGAGAAAGAAAGAAGAAAAAAATGGCAAAAGTAACAATAAATGGAGAAGAAGAAAATGGCAAAAGTAACAATAAATGGAGAAGAAGAAAAAAGTATGTTGTTCTTTCACAAAAATAGGTTAGTTGGTTACTGGTTTTTAATGCCAAGCGAACCTTACAGGTCACATCAAGGCAAACCATAAAAGAGGCTTACTGTTCCATCAAACATGGCTGAACGCCTGAAGGCATGAATCAAACTCTCTCGATCAAACTCTCTCAAATATTTGTGAATACATTCAAGTCACCATCTAACGCTGAATGCAGCATAATAACAAATTAGGTTAAAACATGAGCATCCACCATTCATAACTGTGAGTTTAACACACCTTTCTGGTTTGATGTAGGGATGACAGTACAGAGTCCAGATTGCTCCAGGTCACCTGTCGGCCATTGATGCTGTAAATGTGGTCACCTGAAATGGAAACATTGCAATCAAACACTGGACCAAACAAAAGAAGGGGGGGGGTGTAACAGTGCACTTTAAACTTTCTTGAAAACATATGCATTCTTCTTTTAAGTTACTCACTGAGTTACTGTCTGCAGTGATCTCATTTCCTGATAGTATCAATAATAATAATAAATGGGATTTCTACAGCGCCCATTGACCACACAAGATGGGAGCTCAAGGCGCTTTACAATAACATCACCACAAACACACAAACACGCATGCACGCATGCACATATGCACATGCATGCCTGCCTGCACGCACACACACACACACACACACACACACACACACACACACACACACACACACAAACACACACAGGCATGCACACACTGTTCCATCAATCAAAGCTGAGGGTATGAATCAAAGGCTTTCAAATATTTCTGAATACACTCAAGTCACTGTTACTGAATGCAATAAACACACAATGCAACAATCAAAAAGTAGAAATTACTAAATAACAAATAGAAACTTGTAAAAACACTGAAGATCCACGATTAGTGGTTTTTGCTTTTTCTTGGGGGGGGGGGGGGGGGACTGTTGTTTTTCGCTGTTTTTTTGTTTTTTGTTTTTTCTGGTTTGTTTTGTTGTTGGTTTTCTCATGTTCCTCATACAGTTACAGATTTTTTTTGAATTTTTTTCTTCTTCTTTTTTCTTTTTAGAATGAATCAAAAATCAATCATGATCAAGTTTCACTTGGCTCAAACTTCAACACAATGTGCAACAATAATTACTTTCATTGTACAACAATCGCTTTGTGTGAACTTAATGGTCTGTGACAACATATTGTGTTGAAATGCTTTCACCTCTCTGCAAGGGAAGTGTTTCCCTTCAGTGCTTTTCTTTGCCTGGAGTTCTTGGGGATTGCCCTATGGCACTCAGTCACACAGGCACATCATCTCTCGCAAGTCTCTCCAAGGTTATCATGCAAAGTGAGCATTCATCAAGTGTCACATTTTACTATTTAGCACTAATCACTGAACTGCATCGCTGCATCTCAATGCATCCAAGAGAGTGCAGGCAGGCCCTCAAAGAAATTAAAAATACATATATATATAAAAATTGAAGGGCACATGAAGATACACTGGAACCTGTGATGAACTACTAACATGATGAGCGATCACCCCTCTTTAAGGAACCCTTTTTTTGAAAGCCATCATTTTTTTATATATTTTTTTTCCCATGGCCTTGAATCCCTCCTAGGGACTACCCTTCCTTAAAAACTACTTCTGTTTAAATTCTACAGTAGTCATAACTTGTGTGTCTACACAATTTTACACCCTTCCGAGGAAGAGACAAAAATGTGTAAAACACTCTAACAGATGAAATGTTGCAGACTAATAGAAATACAGTGTTAAAAAAGGTGAGACTATAATCTGATCAGTTAAAAAAGAAAATCAGAAACACCTACCATCCAATCCAAAGCAGAAAAAAAATGGAGAAAAAAAGTTGTTTGTATCAACATATTTTCTTAAATGTGTCCATGAGCTCTTTAGAGAAATTCTGAAGTTTATGTGGCACACTGGAACAATACTTTTCACTGATGTTAAGCAGCTACCCATTTAAAAACGTCTGAACTGATGATGGTACTGAAAAATTCCTCACTGTCAATGTCAAGATACGACCTGATATAATATGTGATATGATGCAATCAATGTAACATTTGAATTTAAAAAAAGTTGGGTTTTTTGTTGTTGTTTTTGTAAATCCCATTACAAGGGGGGCAACTCTGTGGAAACTGTATGATAGTTTGTCAAGCAATTGTTTCCCTTGGATCTTTTGACCACATCCTGCACATGCACACACACACACACACACACACACGCGCGCGCGCGCGCGCATGCATGCACACACACACACAGGCATAAAATGTTCAACTTCATCAGCAAGCCTTGAAGGAGTTTACAAAAGGGTTCCACTGTACACAGCTCTTCAAGTTACTGGGGCATGACATGAAATAGAATCCCCCATTGATATTTGATGTCTCAGTTCTGTCTGGAATCTCAGGGCCAGCCATCATCTGATTTCCCTTTCCTATCTCTTCTCCTGTTCTTCTTGATCTTGAGCTTGATGACTAACATTGGCAACACCCAGTTCTGGTACAAACACCAACATCAAAATGGGGACAGCACTAAAATATAAAATAAAACAAAAATATTTTCTTTTTTTAAATCTGTTTCTTTTTAGAAACAGATGAGTAAATGAGTGTGTGTGTGTGTGTGTGTGTGTGTGTGTGTGTGTGTGTGTGTGTGTGTGTGTGTGTGTGTGTGTGTGTGTGTGTGTGCGTGTGCGTGCATGTGTGTGTGTGTGTGTTTGTGTGTGTGTGTGTGTGTATGCATGTATGTGCATGCATGTGCATGCGTGTGTGTTCATCTAAGTTTGTGTGCACATGTGTATGTATGCACGTGTCTCTGAACTACCCACTGAATCTTCAAAGTGTGGAAATAATCTTTATAAAACAACAACCTTAAAAATATGCCTTCAACTCCTTGTATTAGCAGTCTATGCTGTACCCTGGTACTCATTCCAAAAAAAAAAGAAGTCCACAATAATTAAGTGACCACAAATGCAAACATTGAAGTCCATACAGACAGGAAAACGGCTCAAAGCTCAACGCCTGACCTCTGACCCCTGTGAAAAATCATAAACCTACAAACCTACAAAAGTGCAAATCTTTATGATGTGTCACTCCCAAAGCACTCTCTTGGCCTTCTGGATATGCTCATGTGTTTTGTGCTGACTCCAAAATTATGTCCGCAGCATTTTATAATGCAGCTGGCTTGAAAAGAACTGTCATTTGATGTTTTAAACTGTTATGCTTCGCTTTCTGAGCACAAGTGCACACTTCAAACAGTTCTGAATTTAGATGTTTATAATGATCACAGGTGCACGCTGCAAACAGTTGTGAATTTAGAGTTTTTTTAAACTAAGTACCATCAACTAAGTACATGCAAGGCCAGTCCTGGGTTGTAGGCCTTGCATAGAGATTGTTCTCAAGATCTGTAACAACAGCAATCTCTGTGTGCTATTAGCTCACCTACCAAAAATTTGACTAATGCAATGTGCACTACACAATTTAAGCAAAATGGGCACCGCAATTACAACTGAAGACACTTTTTTTTTTAAATACATTTATATATTATTATTATATAAATAGAAAGTAAATTTCTCTACACAGACAATAAAGTTGTATTCTATTGTATATAATAAATATGACAGAGAAACAGCATCGCACACATACTCAGCATGTGTGTGTGTGTGTGTGGGGGGGGGGGGTACACACATGCATGTGTGTGTGTGCGTGCGTGTGCTTACATTAACCACAGGGCCTAATAAGCTCTCAGTGTTTCTTTCTTTCTTTCTTTGTTTCATACCCATATATATACTGACAGATAAAATAGAATCCAAAAAGGTCTCTCTCATTCTCTTGGTGTGTGTGTGTTGTGAGGGGGGGGGGGGGGAGACAGGGGGGCTGTATGCACACAAAAGAGAGTCTATGTGTATCTGTGTATCACTGTATGAAAACCAAGTTCAGAAGTGGTTTTGCAGTTAGACTCAATATGGCATACCAGAGAGGCAAAATGTCTGATATTATATATACTGCTCTCCCAAAAGACCTAAATACATATATGTTGCTTCCCAGCTAAACTGGTCAAATGATAAGTTCTAGACATACCTCCTGAGCCAATCCCTGGTGAAGCCAAAGCAGGGAAACATGTTCTCAGTTATTTTCTTTACACAGATCATGCTAAGTTACTAACACAGTACATGACATTCGTAATAATGTCCACCTGGTGACTATCTGGGTGTAGCTCGTAAATTCTGAAGGGTTTATTTTTAAAAATAAAGAACTTGTCCAAAAATGCAGCACAGTCGATGGTCTTTTTTTGGCACCAATGTGAATTTGAAATCTGACATGGGCACCAAAACTTACACTGACAATACCTCATGCCCTCATAGTGACATGCAGCAATTATGCTACAGTGTCAGCTAGAATCTGGTCGTAATGGCCACAGTTTAATAAATGCATGAAATGAATTATACAGCCTGCACTCTGTAATCTCTCTGCATTATATAACACTATATATGATACAGATGTATGCTCATTGCAACTATTTATATCATGTTCCAAAAGCACCCCTGGCTGGGACAGGTATATAATAATACTGCAGTGAGGATAGAGCTGTTTTCTCATTTTATGACTGCCACTTTTGATCCTAATGACAAGCAACAAAAAGTGATGGCCAGGAGTTCAAGGTCAGTGGAACTACTCTGTATAGCACCACAGGGTGTGCTTTACAGTGCAAAGTTTATTTTGTGCCACAGACAAATTGCTTGTCTGGCCCTCTATTCAAACCAGTCACAAAGTCTGCAACTAACACAATGATAACTGTGTTCCCTATTGTGCCAGAGACAAATCGCTTGTCTGTTCCTCCGTGCCATGCTGTTGTTAAGTCAGGAGCACAATGATAATTGTGTTCCCAACTGTGCCAGAGACAAATTGCTTGTCTGGCCCTCCATTCAACTTCAAGCCTGTTGCCCTGTACTAGCAGAAGTAACAACAGCATGTGGAGTGATTAAGAGCCAGTGAACTTGATCTGCCAAGGCAATTCTCTGTAACAGTGCATAACAAGTGAAGCTTGTGTGTGGGTGTATGTGTGTGTGTGTGTGTGTGTGTGTGTGTGTGTGTGTGTGTGTGTGTGTGTGTGTGTGTGTGTGTGTGTGTGTGTGTCTCTCTGTGTGTGTGTGTGTGTGTGTGTGTGTGTGTGTGTGTGTGTGTGTGTGTGTGTGTGTGTCTCTGTGTGTGTGTATGTGTGTTGGAAGTGACAAAAAAGATGTTTAATGATGTTGTAGTGTTTAATTATTATGGTTCATTGTGCTCTAGGCTGTGTATATATTTCATTGACCTTATCGTTTTTGTATTTTGCACTTGAGATTCATGTTAGGTGCAAGCACCTAATAAATACTCTTTTACATTACATTTACATTACATTGCAAGCCCCAATTAAAGCCACTTTGCTGACCCCCTCTACAGGCTCTTCTTAACTACACCAGACTGCCAGTTTACATCCAGTTCAAACTCACATTCACAGTCAGACTGTGAGGTCAAGTCCACCCCCCACCCCCACCCCTCCCACCTTTGTTCACCCATCCTGTTTAACACCAAGCTGTCTCCAGAGAGGAACTGGCGGGACCCAGATTCCAGAAGGTGGGGGAAAAGAGAGACCATACCTAACACTACACTGTCACCACCACAATGATTGTGTGGAGGGGTGTGTTACTGTTAGTGTGGGTGTGCCAATTTAGCATTTTATCAGTTACTTATTTGCTACTGTATGCGCCAAGCACTGTCATGCTCCACAATAGGTCAGGAAAACCACAAATTATGTCCTTTATTATTGATATTAATTATTACTACTATAACCACATGGAAAAAAAACAAAGAATTGTTCTTGACATGTCAGCCAGCACTGCTCCCTGAAAGGTCAGCTGATACTTACCAATCAACAATTCTTTGCTCTTTATTGCAGCTCCCTCCGGTGCCAGGCCCTTGATAATGACCTTGTCGCTGTCAGCGCTGTCTCTCCACTCGCCCTGAGTGTTGCAACTGTCTGCATGTCCAGGCACTATGCCCAGCACAGACTCCAGCCAGCTGATCTTGGATCGACTATCCCAAACATGTCCCGAGGGCCTCAGGTGGAGAACAATTTCTTTCCGAGCATCCCACAGTTTTCGTTTTGACTGTGAGTGTGACACTGAAGCTGACTGCCCTGCACACTTGCATGTCTGATGATGCTCACTGGTAAGATCTGACTTTAAGGAGTGATTTTCTGGAACACAAAGTTTACTAGAGTGTCGCTCACACAAACTTGAAGTCCTTGTGCAGCGTGCAGCCGGTGACGTCCATGGTGCAATCTGGATTTACCCACATTACACTCCAGCGTCAATCGTTCACATATGTCCCCATAGTCATACTGGCGCTCAAACTTTGTTCGCATCTGTTCATTTCGCTCAAAGTCCAACAAATCCACAGAGACTCCATCGTCATCCTCCTCTAAATCAGCACCTTCAAGTGAGATGATAACGACTCGTGACTGAGATCCAGCACTGACTGGTCAGACTTTTTGTTCTTTGACTGCGTGGAATGAGTGTCCGTGTCTGAGGAATACCCAGTATCCTCACTGGCACAGCTGTGACATGATCGAGTGCTGCACAGCGAGCAGATGCTGCTTGCATCTGTCTTGCGAGCAACAGCGGTCTGTGAGTGGTTGGCATGCGTCAACTCAACGTAGAA
>OY757549.1:13448397-13450897 GCA_963584105.1 Alviniconcha strummeri
ACGACAAAGAACAAACACACGTCACAGGTTGACCGATTTTTAAATTTATTTTTCCGTTTTCCTTAGGTGCATTACGTCATCTATTATTTGTTTGCTTTGTTTTTGCTGGCGAAGCTTACAGCTGAAACTGTCAGACGTCTTTAGCACCACGGACAGTCTCCCCGTTGACGTCACTGTGACGTATGAAAGACTTGGCGAAGACTTAATTGACAGTTTGACCAACCGTCAGCATGCAACAGCACCGACGATTTCTAGGTATTCTTTTCTGTAAGTTAAAGAATCCCACAGATGCTTCTGTCGTTGTTTTTGCTGTTAATGTTATTTGCTGTTAATGTTATTGTTGTTACGCTTATTTGTTGTTGTTGTTGTTGTTTTCTTCTTCTTCTTCTTCTTCTTCTTCTTCTTCTTCTTCTTCTTCTTCTTCTTCTTCTTCTTCTTCTTCTTCTGTTCCTGCTGCTGTTGTTATCGTTGTTAATGTCGTCGTTGTTGTTTTTGTTCTACTTCTTCTTCTGTTGTTGATGTTGATGATGTCGGTTGTGTTATTCTGCGTCTCAACGATCTCCACTGGCTACCAGTCACCAATACAAAATAGCTCTCATCTGCTTCCACATTGTCTATAGCACCTCCCTGCCTCTCTGAGTTGCTTCACCTCTACTCTCCATCTCGCTCTCTTCACTCAGCCTCGGATACTAGGATATTCTGTGTTTCTAGAATAGGCAGGAAGACCCTAGGAGAGAGATTCTTTCAATACATCGGACCTGTGATCTGGAACTCTCTTCCTCTCTCTCCGTCAGGCATTCATCTTCACTCTGTTCTTTTAAGTCAAAACTGAAAACCCACCTTTTCTCTTTTGCATACTGATCGTTGTTTTCTTTCTTCTCATTTCTACCAACCCATCACCAGTAATGCATGCATGTGTGTTTGACGGCACTAATTTTATTTGTGTGTGCGTGCGTGCGTGCGTGCGTGCGTGCGTGCGTGCGTGCGTGCGTGCGTGCGTGCGTGCGTGCGTGCGTGCGTGTGTGTGTGTGTGTGTGTGTGTGTGTGTGTGTGTGTGTGTGTGTGTGTGTGTGTGTGTGTGTGTGTGTGTGTGTGTGTGTATGTGTGATGATATGATCGTCTCCTTATGGCTTTGTAAGTGCTCTGGGCTCTTACGAGATGGGGCGCTATTATTATTATTAGTAGTAGTAGTAGTCGTCGTCGTAGTAGTAGTAGTAGTAGTCATGAGGTGACCCTATGCAGTTGACAGGATGTTAAAATCCAATTACTGATTAACTAACTTCTTTTCTTTTACTTCTTCTTCTTCTTCTTCGTCGTCGTCGTTGTCGTTGTTGGTGGTGGTTGTGTGATTGTTGTTCTTGTTTTTGTTCTTCATCTACTTCTTCGTTGTTGTTGAAAAAAAGCACATAAAACTTGGATTGATTTGTTGTTCTTCATCTTCTTCATTGTTATTGTTGACAAACAGTACATAAACCTTGACTTCTTGTTCTTCATCTTCTTCATTGTTATTGTTGACAAACAGCACATAAACCTTGACTTGAATTCTTTTTCTATTTTTCATTTTCTTCATTTTCGTTGTTGTTGTTGTTGTCGTTGTTGTTAAGAAAGAGCACATAAAAAACAAAAACAAAAAAACCCCGCATAATAAAAGAATAATATCAACAATAACAATTGTTATCATTATAGAACAGCTCTAGAGAAATGTACTCACCTATACAACACATAAAGAACAATCAAAAACACAAGCGCTTTCGACACATAGTCTTCGTCCGGTATAAGACACCGGTGTGTGTGTGTGTGAGTAAACTGTTTTGGTAGGACTATGCTTTACATATTTTAGAATATCATATTTAGGTTAATATGTATCATGTGAGCGCTCAGGGCGTTGATGAGCGCATGATAAATGTACATTATTATTATTATTATTATTTATAAGAAGCGAAATAGAAAGAAAAAAAAAAAAAAAAAAAAAAAAAAGGGAGGTGGGGGATAAAAAAGAAGAAGAAGAAGGAAGTAAAGAAGAAGATAGACAAGGAGCTGAAGTAAAACAATGTTAATAACAATTGTTGTCATTACTATAATATTACATTCTTACCGTCATGTTTCTTTCGGAGGTAGCTGAGGTACTGAAGCAGGACGTTTGCGTTGTAAGGGTTGACAAGATGCGTGAGGTCATCACGGCTCATGGCACACAGCACGCGCCCGTCCACCTGCTCAAATTTGCTGACGTCAACATCCTGCAGCTTGTACGCACGCGCAGTCCACCGGAGCCACTGCTGCACGTTTTCTTGTGTCCACGCCTCGATATCTGTCACACAGAACATAGCATAACATAGCATGGCATAGCGTAGCATAGCAGAACGTAGCAGAGCATAGCATAGCAGAACATAGCATAGCATAACATAGCATGGCATAGCACAGTATGGCAGAAGCAGCATAGCATAACATAGCAGATCATAACATAGCTTTACAAACAGAACATATGATATCGTAACATATC
>OY757549.1:13455897-13491031 GCA_963584105.1 Alviniconcha strummeri
CGACAGACCGTCCAGGATGTGTTCGTATTTTGTCACGGCAAAATCCTTCAACCGCAAAGCGAGAATGCTCAAATGGCATTCCGTTCCATTTTGTTGACTTTGACGTCGATGTTTTGCCAGATTCGCACGAGTGAGTCAACAGATGCCGGGAGAAAAAGGTCTGAAATCAAAGATTTTTATTTTCTCTTTTATTGCTACGAAAGATGCATGAATCCTGTTTAACGGTTATGTCATTCCCACCTCCACTGGTGCTCGAATAGTCGTAAAGTATATTATTTAAGGTTGACAGCTTAGTCAAAGAAGACTTGATGGGGTTGGGAGGGGAGGGGTGGGGGTGGTGGAGAAAGGTAGATAGAATTGACTGCTTGGTGAAAGAAGATGGTGGTGGGAGGGCGGGTGGAGAGGGGTAGATAGAGGTGTTGTAGAAGACGGGTATCTAAGTTTCACTCTGATCTTTCCCTTGCATGTTTCCGCGTAGGTTCAAAAGGAACAGTACGTACACGTGGTCTTCATTTGCAAACGTGAGTTTTTGTTGCCTAACGTCCACGGAGGCGAGAAGGCCTATTTAATTTAGGGACGGGGACGAGTGGGAAAAGGTGGACAGAAGAGTGAAACCTCAAAACAGGCGCCAACCCGGAAGATCAAGGCTGCTGTGGACCGCCGCCAGAAGAACAGAATGTTAATTAGGCAGTGTCCGTCCGGCATTGCGCAGCGACCACCGCACCATGCAATTGCTGTCCCAACTGCTATGCAGAACAAAGTCACAAAGACAATTTCCGTAGCTCCGCTGTTGGGAAACAACTGAAGCAAAGAGGTCCAATTAACTCTCTCTGTCCAGCCCAGCACCACCTCCCTACTATTGATCTCTTCTGGTCTAGCTTCTTCGTGAGAGTCCAGCTCACCTCCCTCCTCTTGATCTCGCCTGGACTCTTATTCATTTGCAAAACCACATCTGACCATATAGCCTACACTATGTCGAGCAACCTAGTCAGCGTTCAGGAGCTGTGTGAAAGTCGAGGTGGCCGTCCTGGGCTTTCCGTCCTAACGAGCCTTGCGGTTTCTGTGGACGTAAAGCAACATTGCACCGTGCTTCGGCAATGGTCACAGTTTGTCCCTAATATGTCAACCGACATCGGAGGACATGAAGCTCTACTTCATCATCAGCAGCCTGGTCCCGGTGCCTGTTATTTGTTGCATGCAAACGGTGGATATGTCGACAGTTTTCCTAATTTTTACGTCTCGTCTGGTCTGAGCAAAACGCGCGTGTGCTTTGATCTCAGTAGTCAGGTTCGTTTGTAATAATTACCATCAGGCGATGGAGCAGTTTTAGATCACACATCCACACAAGAAAGCAAGCGCAAGGACGCACGCACGCACCCACGCGTGCACACACACACACACACACACACACACACACACACACACACACACACACACACACACACACACACACACACACACACACACACACAAACATCACAATCCAAATTGAACTGTGAGCTATAAGCGCCTACAGTACAACCAGCGTACACGTAGACCCACTTCAGAAGAAAAAATCTTCTTTGTAAGCCTGTTGTTTGGTTCATGAAAAAAGTTGAAGTATTTTGCCCCTCCCTCTCTCTCTCTCTCTCTCTCTCTCTCTCTCTCTCTCTCTCTCTCTCTCTCTCTCTCTCTCTCTCTCTCTCTCTCTCTCTCTCTCTCTCTCTCTCTCTCTGTGTGTGTGTGTGTGTGTGTGTGTGTGTGTGTGTGTGTGTGTGTGTGTGTGTGTGTGTGTGTGTGTGTGTGTGTGTGTGTGTGTGTGTGTGTGTGTGTGTGTGTGAATGCGTGTGTGTGTACACACAATGGTATGTCTGTCAGTGTTTGGGATTTTTAACGTGCGCACAGATGCTGATGCCTACGACTGTACATGGGGACTGTTCGTAAGAAGTGTCTGCACTAAAAGCTGATTTCGTGAGGATTCGAACCCGCTTCACTACTGCGCCTGGTTTTTCAGTCTGACTCTCTTAGCCACTGCACGCAGGTTGTCCCGCTCTAGTTCCTTCAAACACGCAAAGCTCCTTAAATCTCGAACCTCCAAGGTTTCTGAATACCCAGCTTTGCCGTGCGGGGTATCATTTGAGTATATCGCATTTCTGTCGTATCAAGCACTTCACGACTGACGCTGGTATGTCATATGATATTGTTCTAGCAAACATTGGCCTTTTTGTGAGGTGATTCATACATTTACCAGCTGCATTTACCTTCTAGTGACGTTTTAAAAGTTATCCCCAGTCATTAGATACACTGAACTGTTTTGTGTGCTTGGAGATCGAGAAGAAGGAGAAGGGAACAAAACAAACAAACAAAAAACCCAGAGCATTAAACTGTTGTGTGTAATTTTAAACATATCCAAATGATCTGTCTGTTTCATATTGTTTCTATCTGATTCATCTGTTTCTATTTATTCGTTTGTTTGTTTGTTTGTGTTTGTTTGTTTTAATCTTCTTCTTTTTTTATCCTTGGGGTGTTGTGTGTGTGTGGGGGGGGGGGGGGGGAGGGGGGCGTAGGGGTGTATATGTTAAGAGATGCTTGTTGGTTCATGTGAAATCGGTTGTTGTTGTTTTTTTGTGTGGTTTTTTTGCTTGTTACTCATCTTTTTCGAGTGATTCCCATAAAGACTGAGAACTGATTTTCTGAAGTATTAGGTCTAACGCACTGAAAACTTGACAAATGTCTGCTCACCCACCTTCTGCATTTGAGGATTCAGTGCTTCACTCAGCCGCACAGTGCAAGGTGAATCGGGTACGATTAAGCTGAAGCCAGGCTTGAACCAAGCCAGAATGAAGGGTGTATTGTGGCTGAAGCCAGAGTGAAGCTTTTACCGTAGTTGAAAAACCGAGATGTACCAAGCGATGTTTCTACTGTAATTGAAGAGCCAGGATATACCAAGTGAGGTTTTTACCATAGTTGAAGAGCCAGGATGTACCAAGTGCGGTTTTTACCATAGCTGAAGAGCCAGGGTGTACCAAGCGAAGGTTTTTACCATAGCTGAAGACCCGGGATGTACCAAGTGAAGGTTTTACCATAGCTGAAGAGCCGGGATGTACCAAGTGAAGGTTTTACCATAGCTGAAGAGCCAGGATGTAGCAAGTGAGGTTTTTACCATAGCTGAAGAGCCGGGATGTACCAAGTGAAGGTTTTACCATAGCTGAAGAGCCGGGGCGTACCAAATGAATTTTAGTACCGTAGCTGAAGAGCCAGTGTGTACCAAGTGAAGGTTTTACCATAGCTAAAGAGCCAGTGTGTACCAAGTGAGGTTTTTAACATAGCTGAAGAGCCAAGGTGAACCAAGTGAACGTTTTACCAAAGCTGAAGAGCCGGGATTACCAAATGAAGGTTTTACCACAGCTGAAGAGCCGGGATGTACCAAGTGAAGGTTTTACCACAGCTGAAGAGCAAGGATGTACCAAGCGAAGGTTTTACCACAGCTGAAGAGCAAGGATGTACCAAGTGAAGGTTTTACCACAGCTGAAGAGCAAGGATGTACCAAGTGAAGGTTTTACCACAGCTGAAGGCCCGGGATGTACCAAGTGAAGGTTTTACCACAGCTGAAGAGCAAGGATGTACCAAGTGAAGGTTTTACCACAGCTGAAGAGCAAGGATGTACCAAGTGAAGGTTTTACCACAGCTGAAGTCCCGGGATGTACCAAGTGAAGGTTTTACCACAGCTGAAGGCCCGGGATGTACCAAGTGAAGGTTTTACCACAGCTGAAGGCCCGGGATGTACCAAGTGAAGGTTTTACCGTAGCTGAAGGCCCGGGATGTACCAAGTGAAGGTTTTACCACAGCTGAAGAGCCGGGATGTACCAAGTGAAGGTTTTACCACAGCTGAAGGCCCGGGATGTACCAAGTGAAGGTTTTACCACAGCTGAAGGCCCGGGATGTACCAAGCCAGGATGGAGGCCTTAAAGGGTGCATGTACACGACAGCTTACAGCAGTGAGGCGGTTTGGCCTAGCGGTAGGGCGTTAGGCTGGTAAGCGCAAGGGCTTCGGCTCAATTCCTCTACGGCTCTCCTTTCTCTTCAAAGAGGGTGTGGTTTGTGGACATTGTCTTGAGACTTTGTCCCCCACAGTTAATGAAACATTAAAATGGCTCTCATCTGTGCCCATCTTAATGCAGGAGTCATTCTGGTGGCGACAGAGTAGCGATAGGTATATAATCATCCCTCTCCGCCCATCTCCATACCCCCTTCCCCCACTGCTCCCCGTCCCTAATAAGCCTTATGGTTTCTGCGGACGTTAAGCACCGTGTTTACTCACTCACTCACTCACTCACTCACTCACTCACTCACTCACTCACTCACTCACTCACTCACTCACTCACTCACTTACTTACTTACTTACTTACTTACTTACTTACTTACTTACTTACTTACTTACCAGCGCACAGTAGTCATCCCCAACTGACCCAGCAGCTCAACACCTTGACGGATACGTAAACTTTCAGCTCATCTCCCATGTCCAAAGCCAACACCCAAGTGGACAATAAGGACGTGCTGGCGTACAGAGCCACCAGCATAGTTCAGGAGCTGTGTGAGAGTCGAGGTGGCCGTCCTGGGCTTTCCGTCCTAACGAGCCTTATGGTTTCCTTGGACGTAAAGCAATATTGAACCATGCTCACGCATTGGTGGGTAGGTAGGTAGTGTTGCTTAATGTCCTCGGATGTTGGTTGACATATTAGGGACAAGCTGAGACCAGTGCCGAAGCATGGTTCAATAAATCTTTATGTCCGCGGAAACCAGAAGACTCGTTAGGACGGACAGCCCAGGACGGCCACCTCGACTCTCACACAGCTCCTGAACTATGACACGCACTGGTCTTAGCTTGTCTCTAATATGTCAACCGACATCCGAGGACATTAAGCAACACCGGAAGGAAGAAGAGCGAGCAGCCTCGTGAAGACAATGTCCTTCGCTCGGACAGCTCATCATAGTTCAGGAGTCGAGGTGGCCGTCCTGGGCTGTCCGACCTAACGAGCCTTCTGATTTCCGTGGACGTAAAGCTGTACTGAACCATGCTTCGGCATTGGTCTCACCTTGTCCCTAATATGTCAACTGACATCTGAGGACACTAAGCAACACTACGTACCTACCTACGGACAGCTCAAACACCCCCATAGTCTATATAGCTACCTCGGACAGCTCAAACACCTCCATAGTCTATATAGCTACCTCGGACAGCTCAACCCCCCCCCCCCCCTCCATAGTCTATATAGCTACCTCGGACAGCTCAAACACCCCCATAGTCTATATAGCTACCTCGGACAGCTCAAACACCCCCATAGTCTATATAGCTACCTCGGACAGCTCAACCCCCCCCCCCCCCCTCCATAGTCTATATAGCTACCTCGGACAGCTCAAACACCCCCATAGTCTATATAGCTACCTCGGACAGCTCAAACACCCCCATAGTCTATATAGCTACCTCGGACAGCTCAAGCACCCCCATAGTCTATATAGCTACCTCGGACAGCTCAAACACCCCATAGTCTATATAGCTACCTCGGACAGCTCAAACACCCCCATAGTCTATATAGCTACCTCGGACAGCTCAAACACCTCCATAGTCTATATAGCTACCTCGGACAGCTCAACCCCCCCCCCCCCCCCCCACCCCATAGTCTATATAGCTACCTCGAGGCGTCATCTGCTATTGTACAACGTCTGTTCTTTTTTGCTTTTCCATTAGCCTGAGTGGGGCCTGTTTGCTCGATTTGTGCCCATGCATAAGGTCACCGGTACAAAGATCCCGGTGATGTGAGCCGGTGAAGAGCATTTTTCGTGGGTAGGCGTGTCGGTCTGTCCCAGTGCTTGAACATCGTGCCTATGCAGTGGGCGTCCCAGTCGTAGTGCAAGTACTTAGAGTTTAAGACGAAGAACCAACGAGTAATATCCCAGGCACGTTCAGTGCTGCTGCATGGCTTCTTTGAGGGTGGTGAATGAGGATGATGGGGTGGGGATGGGGTGGCGGTATGGTGGAGATTCGCCGTGTTTCCAAATTGCCGTATGAAGCAACCTAGTATGGACTGATCTGCTGTGCTGTGCTGTGCTGTGCTGTGCTGTGCTGTGCCATATTGCTGTGTGTTTGTCCACCATGATATATATATATTATAGATAGATGTAACCTACAAATTGAGCCCCAACATAATGAAAACAAAACATAATAATAATAATAATAATAATAAAGGGGATAAAGGTGAAATATATATATATATACTAGTGTGTGTGTGTGTGTGTGGGGGGGGGGGGGGTAGATAGATAGATAGATAGATAGATAGATAGATAGATAGATAGATTACATCAGAAGGGCGGGAGAGGAGTTTGTACAGAGATATATGTGTGATTGTAAGCCGGTGCTTGAGGGTTGGTGGAGTCAAAGTATAACTGATGTTGCGATAGTCAGGCTCAAGGCATGTTTAGGTTAACATTTAGGCTCACATAGAAATTCACATTAAAATTATGGCGGTCAGATGGCTGGGCTGCATTTTTTAAAATCTATTTTAGTCGCATTCTGCCATTAGTCTCAGATGTAAAGGGTAGGCTCAAACTCCGACCACTGCCGCTGGCTTACGACGTGCCGGAAAGCGATGTTCGGTGTTTCGGGTAGGGTGTGTCGTGGCAAGGGAAGTAAGCGTGGCAAAGGAGCGTCTCTCATAGTCCGAAAGCGCTTATGTACCTTACTTTAGAGTTACAAAAATAGAGGCAGCTTCTAGTTTTACCTTTCAGTGCGTTTAGGGCGCGAGCTGGTTTGGCCCAGTAGGATGGTAGTAAGCGGACTACGTCGGTTCATTTCCCCGTTTCAGCTCCACTTTATCTTCAAACTTTGTGATTAGTGAACACCGTCTCGTGACGCTGCCCCCGAAAATGAATGAATCATTAAAATGGCTCTACTGTCTCGTGACGCTGCCCCCGTCACTGAATGAATCATTAAAATCTCTCTCATAGCCACCGGTCGTGACGCTGCCCCCGTGCTTGAATGAATCATTAAAATATCTCTCATAGCTACCGGTCGTGACGCTGCCCCCGTCACTGAATGAATCATTAAAATGGCTCTACCGTCTCGTGACGCTGCCCCTGTCTGTGAATGAATCATTAAAATGGCTCTCATAGCTACCCGTCCTGATGTAGAAATCATTGTGGTGGTGACAGTGTAGCATTAGGTATAGTTCCCCCCACCCCCACCACCACCCCCGACCTCGATCCCCGCCAGATCCTATTCGGCGTTAAATGAAACAAGACTAACGAACAAACCGTTTAGGTCAGTAAGTAGCACTGCAATTGTGTACTGGATTTTAACGTCATGTCAACCGCACAGGGTTACCTCAGGACGATCAAATTCTGTCATAAGCAAATGCATATTGCATCATAAGTAAATGCAGATTTCATCATAAGCAAATGCATATTGCACTATAAGTAAATGCAGATTTCATCATAAGTAAATGCAGATTTCATCATAAGTAAATGCAGATTTCATCATAAGTAAATGCAGATTTTTCAAAACTCTTCCCACGTTCAAAATCATGCTCAAATCAAACCTACAAACTGAGCCCCAGCATAATGAAAACAAAACATAAGTAATAATAATAGTAGTAGTAGTAGTAGTAGTAGTAATAATAATAATAATAATAATAAAGGGCATTTCTGTAGCGCCCATCTACCACACGAGGTGGGAGCGCTGCGCGCTTTACGATCACACACACACACACACACACACACACACACACACACACACACACACACACACACACACATACACACCGGCACACTCACACACACGCACGCATGCACACACACACACACACACACACACACACACACACACACACACACACACACACACGTCGGACGGAGGGGGGGGGGGGTAGACAGCTGTGACAATGACAGACAAGCCCTGTGTGCTATGTATAGCCCGAAGTCAAGCCCAGTCTCACACTCCGAGCATCGCTTTCCGGCACCTTCCTCCAAGGAAGGATGTGGTAAACCAATGCTTGGAGTTTGGCCCAGACTGCGTGGCTACCAAGACGTCGATTCGCAGCCTCTGCGTAATGATGCGCGTACGTGCATGCAGAAAAGAGAAGTGACAATAAAAGTACATGATGGACAACAAACGTACATGATGGACAACAAACGTACATGGTAGACAACAAAAGTACATGACTGGCAACAAAAGTACATGGTGGATAACAAACAAACGGGCATAATGGACAACAAATGTACATGGTGGATAACAAACAAACGGGCATAATGGACAACAAAAGTACATGGTGGATAACAAACAAACGGGCATAATGGACAACAAACGTACATGGTGGATAACAAACAAACGGGCATAATGGACAACAAACGTACATGGTGGATAACAAACATACATGGTGGACAACAAACATACATGGTGGACAACAAACATACATGATGGACAACAAACGTACATGATGGTAGTGGACAACAAACGTACAATAAACGTACATGGTGGTGGTGGACAACAAACGTACATGATGGACAACAAACGGACATGGTGGACAACAAACATACATGATAGACAACAAACGTACATGATGGTAGTGGACAACAAACGTACTTGATGGACAACAAACGTACATGATAGACAACAAACGGCTACGTGATGGTAGTGGACAACAAACGTACTTGATGGACAACAAACGTACATGGTGGACAACAAACATACATGATAGACAACAAACGCACATGATGGTGGTGGACAACAAACATACATGATAGACAACAAACGTACATGATAAACAACAAACCTACATGATGGTAGTGGACAACAAACGTACTTGATGGACAACAAACGTACATGATAGACAACAAACGGCTACATGACATGACGACTGCATGCAACTGAAGCCAAATGAATGCCTTTGGAGCAATCGCCTTGAGAGGGACTGTCTTTAGAGCCAAATGAATGCCTTTGGAGCAATTGCCTTGAAAGGGACCGTCTTTAGAGCCAAATGAATGCCTTTGGAGCAATTGCCTTGAAAGGGACTGTCTTTAGAGCCAAATGAATGCCTTTGGAGAAATTGCCTTGAGAGGGACTGTCTTTAGAGCCAAATGAATGCCTTTGGAGCAATTGCCGTGAGAGGGACGGTCTTTAGAGCCAAATAAATGCCTTTGGAGCAATAACCTTGAGTGGGACTGTCTTTAGAGCGAAATGAATGCCTTTGGAGCAATTGCCGTGAGAGGGATTGTCTTCGGAGCTGAGGCAGCCGAAGTAAAACGATTTCCTCGAAAGAAACATACTCAATCTGAAGAGAACAGCAGCTATACTGAAGCCGCAGACACGGGTGTCGTCATGAATTGTAACACTTCTTAGTTATGATTAAAAATGTATTTACAACAAAAAGTGTGATGGCGAGTGTATGGTGTTATTGTTATTGTAAAGGGCCTTCCCACCGTGTGCGGGAAATAGGTGCTCTACAAATCCTCTTTATTATTATTCACTCGAAATGAAATCGTCTCTGTGGTATTCGCTCTGAAGGCAGTCTTCCAAAGGCATTCAAAAAAGCTTCAAATGTTTTCGCTTGAATAGAACAGCATGTCACCGACGAGATATCAAACAAAAAGGCAGCAAGGCGAAGATTTTTTTTTCTTTCCACACAACAGTTCTACAACACCTGGCCAGTGGCCCAAAGTTACACAACTGACAGCCTCATTGATCACCAAAGTTCGTATAGCTAAAGCAAAGACAGCGCATGCGCATGTGTCGTTGTTTCTGGCGAATGCAGTTTCCCGGTGAAGTTGCAAATGGTTTTTTGTGTGCAGATGGCAGCCATGTTCGTGTGCAATTTTTTTTCATTTAGTTCACACACACACACACACACACACACACACACACACACACACACACACACACACACGCGCGCGCGCGCGCGCGCGCGCACGCACGCACGCCGTAAGCATAAGCATAAACACATACACGGAGATAGTCATGTAGAAGCTTTGATTGATTTATTACTATGATTGTAACGACTACAAGTCATTCAGTCATTCATTATAAATCAGGTTATGTACATGGAGCTGAAAGAGTACACCATGATGCTCAAGCTTCTGCAGTTTTAACTTCATGGTAGAGGTGCGAGAGGTGGGGGTGGGGGGGGGGGTCTGAGAGAGAGAGAGAGAGAGAGAGAGAGAGAGAGAGAGAGAGAGAGAGAGAGAGAGAGAGAGAGAATGTACGTGCGTCTGTCTACACCTAACGCCAGACTGATCTGCATTAAGATGGGCAGCGATGAGAGCCATTTTAATGTTTTATTAATGGTGCGGTGCAAAGTCACAAGACGAGTGTCCGCAAACCACAACCTCTTTCAAGAGAAAGCAGAGCCGAAGCGTAGTGGAATCGAACCAAAGTGCTCCTGTTTACCAGCCTCACCTTACTGATCGGCCAAACTGGCTCACACTGGTGTGCGACATAAGCGTTGCACTTTTCGTGGGTTGTAGTTCAGACTGTAAACGTTCAGACTGCCTTAAACTGGTAAGATTTAAAGAGTCAGTAGCGTTGCACTTTTCACGTGTTGTTCAGATGGTAACAAGTTTAGATCTCCTTAAACTAGTAAGATTTAAAGAGACAGCGGATATACTTTTCCAAAACGTTTTTAACTCAGAATCCACACAGCAAGGAGGAACTGGAGAAGACAGCTACATTCATCTTGCAGACTGGAATCTCAGTGTAGCAGCGATCGAGAAGCAGAAGAAGAAGCTAAGAATGAGGGAGACTTTTTCTTCGCCCACTCACTATCTCCAAGGTGAACTGCAACGTGGCGGCCAGACTACACGATCTGAGATCTCTGCGGTGTCTTCTACTTCTAAAAAGCGGGCAATAACCTACTTCTTGCGTGACTTGTGCACATGTTATACACAAAATGCAATCCACGGAGTCGCCGCTGCTAAGACCCCATCAACAGAAAACCGCAAAAGTTGTGATCAGTAAATAACAGGTACAGAGGAGAATGTGACCCTGCTTAGTGCACAGTATCAGAAAGTGAGCAGGCTAACTCAACAGACGAGAAAATAACATTAACAGCAACACTCTTCTTATTACTATCATTACAGCATTCTTCTTCTTCCTCCCTTTTTTGGGAGGTGGGGTGGGAGTGGAGGATAGCAGCAGTGTTAATATCATTATACTTTCATTATGAATATGATACTTGAAAGCAGCAAGATTACAACAAGCCAGTGTCTTTTTAAAAGAACCAGGCTTCTCAAAACATGTTCTGTCCATCAGACGGAGGAGGCTGAAATGAAAGATTTTCTGTTGAGAAATATTTCCATCAACGATTTTGGAGGCGGGGGAACTTTTCTAGGACGGATTTTCTTTTGAAACTTTTCAGTTGGTTTTATACTGTACTTTAAAATCTGAGATTCGCCAGTAACGATTATAGGGACTGGCTGCACACACAAGTGTCCCAGCTCGCCCGTGTTCAGGCCCTGTACGCCCCCCCCCCCCTCCCCCCCACCATGAGAGTTACGTGGTGACATCATCGTCAGGGGCAAACAAGAAGCCCTTATGCCAGCTGTAATACCTGAGAAAAGTAGCATTTTAACCCTTTCCCAGCCCCCTAGGACGTCATAACTCGTATGACGTCACTGGAAAAAATCGGTTCAATGCTGTTTTACGTCCACAGAAACCAAAAGGCTTCTTAGGGACGGGAAGCCCAGGACGGCCACCTCGACTGTCACACAGCTCCAGAGCTCTGAACTGGCAAAGTTCCAGTTCAGTGTTGCTTTACGTCCACAGAGACCATGAAAATCGGTTCAATGCTGTTTTACGTCCACAGAAACCAAAAGGCTTCTTAGGGACGGGAAGCCCAGGACGGCCACCTCGACTGTCACACAGCTCCAGAGCTCTGAACTGGCAAAGTTCCAGTTCAGTGTTGCTTTACGTCCACAGAGACCATAAGGGCTATCAGGGGCGGGGCACTGGCAAAGGAAGTACCATCCCTTTATATTGTGCCGTGCTGCTTCCTGCTTGAATTCCAGCTTCCGTGAATTTTCTTGTGACAAACAGAAGTTCTCCAAAATGGCATTTGTGAACAGCTTAACCTTTACACGAGACTGTTTTTGGATGGAACCTCTCCCCACCTCCCACCCCCTTCCCACCGCCCCCAATCAATTTTAAAAGATTTTTACTGGCAGTGAATTGGTAAACCTGAAAATCAAATCAAGAGGGGCATTATAAAAACAAAATCGTCGATTTTGAAATGTTTGTTTGAGTCTCTACTGTTGGCCTGTTGTAGAAAGGCCAGCCTTCTTGGACAAGACAAGTGTTGAGAATTTTCGTTCCTTTAACTAACAAGTCCTGGCCTACAGTACTCTGAAGATTAATTATTTTAACCTGCAACCAATGAACAAATGAAACAAGAGAGTATGTGAGAGGGACGGGGGGGGGGGGGGGGGTAACAGATAAGTACGTACAAGTAAGTACATCCAGCCCTCGCCCAAAAGGGGATTATCTGAGAGAGAGAGAGAGAGAGAGAGAGAGAGAGAGAGAGAGAGAGAGAGAGAGAGAGAGAGAGAGAGAGAGAGAGAGAGAGAGAGAGAGAGAGAGCAAGAAGTGAGACAAAGTAATCATGGACAGAAGAAATCTACCAAATATTTCATAATTATAGGTATGAACTGAAAATGTACATCGTCCAAAAACAAACAAAATGCAAATCGCCAAATGTCCAAATGATAACATTTGTAGCTCGCATTAGTACAAGTCAAATATCAAAACAATGTCAATGCCATGTCTGACGTCATTCTCAATCATGATATCATACTGCAAGCTCCTGGGGTATGTCTCTACTCATGTAAGAAGGCTACAACACAAATCAAAAACGCCCTGAGCCCATTTGCACTAATTTTGACAGCAAAGTCCTTTGTACCTATTTGTAGACATCAATCTTGCGTAGCACAAAACGATAACACACATACAAACACACACATACGTGAGTGTGAGTGTGAGTGTGTGTGTGTGTGTGTGTGTGTGTGTGTGTGTGTGTGTGTGTGTGTGTGTGTGTATTAATGTAATAAGTCATTTTTAACTTCACGTAAAGAAGCACAGACCCTGCAAAAACATGGTGTAGAGTAGATGATTGCCACTGTATTTCGGCATGTCCAAGTTACTGACCATGTGTGACAGTACGCCGTGTGCGCGGTCACTATCCAGCGGGGTTATTACGGCCGCTTTGTGGACTGTCCTTTGCATTTAACATTGATTTTGACCCTTCAGTCCTTGTACATGTTGCCTGTTAGGCCCACCCACCCAAACAGTTCCCACCGTCCAATCTCCGCTGCCTGTCACCAAGCCACAGTTCCCGCCGTCCAATCTACGCTGCCTAGCTCTGAACAGCCACAGTTCCCATCGTCCAATCTACGCTGCCTGTCACCAAGCCACAGTTCCCGCCGTCCAATCTACGCTGCCTAGCTATGAACAGCCACAATTCCCATCGTCCAATCTACGCTGCCTAGCTATGAACAGCCACAATTCCCATCGTCCAATCTACGCTGCCTAGCTATGAACAGCCACAAAATTCCCATCGTCCAATCTACGCTGCCTAGCTGTCAACAAGCCGCAGTTCCCATCGTCCAATGTACGCTGCCTAGCTGTCAACAAGCCGCAGTTCCCATTGTCCAATGTACGCTGCCTAGCTGTCAACAAGCCGCAGTTCCCATCGTCCAATGTACGCTGCCTAGCTGTCAACAAGCCGCAGTTCCCATCGTCCAATGTACGCTGCCTGTCAACAAGCCACACTCCGTGCCACTTAAGCGATTAGGGATTGCGGCCCACTGAAAACAGCCACAAGACTTGCATCAAGCAAACTTTAAAAACAGAAGTGGGTGCACATTGATTATAAAAAATAAAAATAAATAAGCAAACAAACAAAAAATAAGTAAGTAGGTGTTTTACGCCCAGTCAACCAATACGGTTGTATCAGGGCGAACAAAAAAACAAAGAAAGAAGATGTCTGGAAAATGTCCCCACAGGGCAAGACACACAACAGAGCAGAAACACTGGGATGCTCGCAGGTTGTGATTGCTTCACTGGCAGTGACAGGGACAGTGCATGCAAGTGCACACAAAGAGAGGAGCACCAACACAGAAAGGAGCCGGGGTCTCCTGCAGCTGTGCCAGACCAAGGCGACATGCTGATCCCATTCACTGAACGTGACTGCATGACAATGATACTCGGAGACTTTTCGACGGTAAACAATGCAGCTTCTTTCCAACGGTTGGGCCCACGGGTCGGAGGGTATTAAAAAAGTATTAAAACAAAAAACAAAACAAAACAAAGAAGCAGCAACAACAAAAACACTATGCCTATACACTGAATGATGATATATATTACGCTGTGATGAATGACTCTTCCCTTTCTCTCCCAAAACAAATCCTCGCTGGACTCCTTCAAATCTAACCTCGAGACATTTTCTTCTTCTAAAACAATAGACCTGCCATGTTTTGTTTTGTTTTCCACTCTCGCGCCGCCGTCTTCCTCTGCTACCCCTGCTTGTGATCTGTTCAAGTTGTTTTATGGTAGAGAATTACCGTGTGTGTGCGTGGATGCGTGCGTGCGTGCGTGCGTGCGTGTGTGTGTGTGTGCGTGCGTGCACGCGCACATGCGCTTGGAATGATCTATCCAGACAAGATTTTGCGCTTTAGAAATCAGAAATACTTTTATTATTATTATTACTACTGCTAAAGTGCTTTAAGTCCATCTTTCTGGAGGAAGTGGGCGCTGTATAAAAAAGGGCTTCATCAACATCATCACTGTTATTATGATTAGTATTATTACCACACACATCTCCAACTCCTATAACATAGCCCCATAATTATGGAAGTTAACCTCAAAGTTCAAGTTGTCCAAACTGTTTTGGCTGCATGGCGACTGGGTGAACAAAGATTAATACTGCACGCTGGTGTAATAAAGGAAGCATTTACAACAGAATGGGAAAGGAAGCAAGCAAGAAACGTTTATTGTCGATTCTGACAGTGTTTGTCACAGTAATGAATGGGGACTGAAGTGCAAATCAAAGTAACTGAACATTATTCTGATGAATTCACTGATCCTCATTCCGAAGTGCTGTTTGTTAATGTTGACGACTGACCGTCTGATGGTCACGTCTGGTAGTTCTTCAAATCATTTACAGCTGGAGAGAAAAAACTAACATCTAAAGATATAGTGATCATTAAATATGTTAATATAATTATTAGAAAAATAAAAACAACAAATTGTGCCATCATTATTCACCAGTATGAATTCAAATGATTGAACATGTTACAGCAAGTATTTCTCTCCATCTCGTTGATGAAAAACAAAAACAAAAAACATATGTTGAAATAGTAAAATGTGAACAAAACACTTCGTTTCTCAGCATGTTTTGAGCAAGTGCACATAATCAAAGCCATGATTACAATGAGTGCAGGCCACAGGAGGAAGACTACTAGGGCATTTCAGTGATCTCCAAACAACACATTAGCACTTTAATTTGACCCACAAACATAAACTACTAGGGCATTTTAGTGATCTCCAAACAACACATTAGCACTTTAATTTGACCCACAAACATAGACTACTAGGGCATTTTAGTGATCTCCAAACGACACATTAGCACTTTAATTTGACCCACAAACATAGACTGCTAGAGCATTTTAGTGATCTCCGAACGACACATTTGACCCACAAACATTTTTGTATATTTATGCTCCACATTAACACACAGTCTATTCCTGTCTGGAGGCTAATAAATAAAATAGAAAAAATCCCCATATCTATATACCTGTACATGTGGAGGTAAAATTGGCACACCTTTTCAGGGTGCAAGAGTGATTTTGTCTACCTGCTGCAGAAATGAATCAATTCCTTTCTTAGGTCACTGTAATCTTAAAAGTAGGTCATGGTCACAGAAGAAAAAATCTGAATGCAGCTACTTCATTTAGCAAAAACCTGGAAGATCTTGACTGAGCAGTTGCACACACACCCACACCCACACATGCACACACACATGCACATACACACACACACACAAACAACTGAAAGAGCAGCCCAGGTGGAGCAGTTTGCCAACATCATGGATCATAAAGCTACGAGCTGCATAATCTTCGCTAACATTCATCATTACACTCTCACATCTTACTTGCCAGTGAAAAACAAACAGCAAAACTATGAAAGCATCTTACTTGCCATTGAAAAACAAAAAGCAAAGCAATGAAAGCATTTTCACACAACAGCATGAGAGAAAAAAGAAAGAAAAAAACTGGCATATTGTGATATTCTCTGCTGTGTTACATTCTGGCTGACAGATGTTGACGTATTATGATATCCTGTATTGTTGTGTCACATTTTGGCTGACAAATAACCGTTTGTCCAGAACTAAACCACACCTTTCTTTCCTTTAAATGTTTTTAACAGTATTTCTGGAAAACAACAAACAGTGGTTTAAAATCAGCAAGCTGCTGAAAAATTGATTGCTTTGCTTAGAAAAAAAAGTTATACACAATGGTGGAGGTATAAAGGAAGCAACAACTGTTCACAAAGTACAGACTGCACCAAAGAAAGAAAGTGAGAGCAATTTCAATCATTGCTGACAATCTTTCTCAAGACAAAAATGCAAGTGTTATCCAAAAGGCTGAAAATAAAAGAAGCAACAGTGCCCTTCGTAAATCAGTTGATTGCCTGTTGGACAGAATGTAAGACCAATTTCAACCATGGACAAACTAGATGCAAACCAAGTTCAAGTCCTATTTCAAAGGCTCAAGGCCCTGCTTGCTTTACTGACAATTTGCTTTTAACAAAAACACTCTTGCTTAACCCTTTGACTGCTATGAGGTCAGTTGAAAACGACCATTAAAAGTGCAAAATTTGAAATCCTTATTTTTCTTTTCTTTTTCACATTAGCATATAAATGGATTTTTGTAAAATTCACAGTATTAAAATGAGATTTGTTATAGGACTGGAAATCATACTGTTCGCAGGTGTGTGTGTGTGCACTTTTAAGCCTGGAAATTTTACAGGCTGGGGCAGTTGGCATAATAATAATAATCATTATCATCAGCAGAATGGAGTGTGCGAACATGGGAGCATTTTGAGCAACGGAAGTTCACATGGTTTTACTGAGTAACAAGCAAAATCAGGGGCGCATGTGCAGTTTAAGACCTCTGCCTGAAGCCGTTTCTATCTAAGACACAGGTCAGAATCCAAACGACAGATTCAACATGGGCAGCGTCCACAAGCAACAAAGCTGGGTTACTGCTCTCAGACAAACACACTTTCTCCTCCCACTTCTCCCATGCACTGGCCATGGCAACAGGATGTTTCTCCTTCTCAAGATTTTTCTTTTGGCATTTGGATGGCGGATTTTCAGCTCCAGGCATACCCACATGCATCCCCCCAAAATGCGTACATGCACAGTCAAAGCTTACATACCATAAAAACTGTGTGTACATAAAGCACACACTCTACAGCAACTACTGACCTACTATTCTTTTGAATGGACAGAAAGCAAACAGCAACTGACTGGAGAGTGCCCACATCAATGTTAGCAGTAACATCACAGGAGTTTATTACAGCATTACAGCTCTAAATATGCAAATCCATACTGGCATTAAAAAAGAAAAGAAAAAATGAAAAAGTGATTCCAGTACCAGTCCTCATGCACCCACCCCCTTTCCTGCAATCTTCATTACAGGGGAGGGGGTAACAAAAAAGAAACAAACATGGTATGCTGTCTCAGAAAGACTGGCAAGAGAGCTGTGTCAATCAGGTGTGGGGGTGGGGGTAACAAACAGGTAAAAGTACTGAAAATTATTATCTTACTCTTGGAAGCTCAACCTTCTAAATATATATACACACATTTACAGCATCCGCAGGCATGCTTGCCTGTAATGCTCACTACAAAGCATGCATCTTCTTTCCACAGCTGAGAAACCCATCTTCTTCTCATAGCCAAGACAAAGCACATCACACTGCCAAGAAGTACACACAGCACCCTTGCTTGCTACACTGACAACTGGGACTGCTTGCTGGTTCAGTCATTTGAAAGTATTGCTATTTCCAGAAAGGTTCATTATTATGCCACGCAAAATGTCATGGACTCGACGACACCTGGCACACAATGCATCTAGCTGTCCATGTAATCTGATCTGCTGAGAATAATCTCATCAGCTTATACATTTTGCAGGAGATCTGGGCTTCTTTTGGCTTAGGTGGAGAAGGAAACAGATGAGATACCAAGCAGATGTTTTTTCCGCCCCTTGCTGGACTGGGGAAGGGATGGGAGGAAGGAGAGAAAAAAGGCTGAACAATTGGCAGAGCTCAAAACAACAAAGCTGAACCAAAAACAGACAAGTGGTTTAGCTCTCCGTCTCATTTTTCATTGTTTAACTGCTGTTTAAGTGTTGTTTTGTAGCTTCATAAAGGGGATTACCCCAAAAATGTGTATGTTGTGTTTTGTCCTAATAAATTGCGTTCTTTGAAACCTTTTGTGTGTTTGAACAATCAGCAGCAACACCGATTCATTTGTAACAGCTCACAATGCATCCACAATCCATCAAGAGCTACATGAAAATGTGGATGTTGAAGAAGCGCATACACACACACACACACACAAAACCCACCAGACTTCCTTGCAAAGTGCATGGATGGTGAGCCTGGTAACAGCCAGAATGCATTTTTTTAAGTACCTCCTTTCCCTAAATCATGTGCACTGCTTCTAACTGATGCCTCCTCTGTAGTATATGGGAATCAAAACTGCAAATGGGAATGTGTAGCCTGCAAAAGTGAACAAACAAACACAAACAAAAAACAGAAGAAGAAAAAAAGGAAAAAAAAGACCGAGAAAAACAAATACTCAAAAACCCTAACTTTTTTGCCTGGGACTGTTCATACAAAATAAAACAACACTGGAAGTGAATGAAACGGGTGTGCATACCGTTTGAAAAACACAAATAGGTGAACGCTCTTTCTGATTAAAACCAAAAACAAACTGTGCTACCAGAGCATATACCAAATTCACAGTGAACAGGAAAATACCCTCAATCACATCTTCCTGAGACGACTGTGCAGGCGACAGGGCCTTATAATCAAAATCCAGTCATTAACCAACCCTCAACGTATCACTCAAAGTGGAACGTTACATGTTGTGCAACATTTCAGCATCTGTCAATTCACAATACACACATTGCCAAAACTTTTGTTAATACTTTATTTATATTGCCTCAACGGCGATGCTGTGTTGTGCTGTATTACACGGTCAGTAAGAAAATCCACGTCACCAACCACCCACTGGGCCCTGTGCCATTTCAAAATCATGCCTTGTCTTTCAAAAAGCAGCAGTAGTAAGTCTACATAGACATATTCAACTGGGGTTTCGACTCCACCAACAAGTGTAAAGACCAGAGACAGCAAAGACTCCAACGGAACGTGAAGAACATGGTATCAAAACTGAAGATAAAGCAATGAGAGAGTGTAACTCTTGTATTATTACCATAAACAACACGGTGAGAGCAAGGCATAATTGAAAGAAACCTGATTACTTCCAAGAAAAAAATAACAAGCAACATAGCTGCACCAAAATTCACATCAGAAGATGGACATGCATATATCACAAACCAAAATGCACCATCCCATATGTACAGCAAGACAGAAATACCTATTTTTAAAAAAGAATGTATAAAACACCCAACAACTTTGCACATAACAGCACAGTACAGTTAATACGAAAATGAAGAGAGAGTAAGTAAGTAACTTGATGCTTTACGCCCAGTCAACCAGTACAGCTGTATCAGGGCAGTATTGAGCAGAGAATAACAAATAAAACCATCCATCCCATCTCAAATCTTCATCAATAATTACCCGGTGTTTAATCAGTACAAAACAAAAACGAAAGAAGCCCCTGGGACCACAAAACCTGTTTGTGTTTATAACTGTTATCCAATAATATTTTATGTTATATGTCATCAGCATTTGTGTTAACTGTCCTCCACTGCACTTGTGGTGAAACACTTCGCATCTGGCATGCAATAATGAATAAGAGTGCATAAAACAGATTCGTAACATGTCAAAATCACACCAAAAAACAACAAAGCATACTTCTGCTGAAAAACAGGTCTACTGACCGATACTTCCTAAACGTCAGGGCAGTATCGAAGAAACCCGGCAAGAAGTAAGTTGCGATAGAAATATTGCTGTACAAGAGTTAGTTCTGGGAGTTTGATGTCACCTCAACTGCTTACGGTCACCTCAGGATGATTCTGCACAACCATCTGCTGATCCACTGCTGAACATGCATACACAAATGCAGTAAAAAAATTATGCCTCTTTGATTTTTGTTGTTGTCTACAAAGCTGTGATGATGATGATGAGTTGATGCTTAATGTCCTCAGATGTCATTTGACATATTAGAGACAAGTTGTGACCAATGCCGAAGCACGGTTCAATAAAATCCACATACGTAAGGTGTATGCGTGTTTAGCTGTAACCTGACACCTGCACCTTTGGCAGAATGACCGGGATTTTTTACGTGCTACTGTGGTAACACGGGAGTGGAACGGATACCGAAATAAGAGTCAGCACAGAAAGTCGACCCTGGAGAAGAAAATTCTCCAGCCGTTCCAGCAGGGATTCGAACCCGCGACCTTTCAATCACGAGTCCGGCGCTCTAACCACTGAGCTATCCTCGCCCCACAAAGCTGTACTGGATAATGAGCAGTGACGAGTTATTATCTTTCAAGTACTTCAGTTGTGTTCTGAAAGCAAAGCAGGTAACATCCTAACAACAAAGAAATGCAAGTGCTTTGAGAGAGAGGGGAAGGAGGGGTAGATTTTTTTAGATTTTTTTTAGTGACCCTTTAACATTCTTGGTATAAAGATAATATTACATAAAGTGTCCTTTATTTAATGCCTCTAAAATCTGGAGCTCAAAATTGACTGGATTGTGAACACACACATATACACCAGGGCACTCATCAAACGCATGCATACACACGCATACGCACATGCACACACACAAATGCATGTACACGCACACACACACCCATATATATTTTCATGCAAACATGCACACAAACAAAACTGAGAAACTGTACAATTTAGCTTCGAGTCAGAGCCAAATGTGACACATACCATATTTTACACCCCACCTCAACTGTTCAAAAACAAAGGTAGAGGACTACAATACAGGATGACTTTAGCAGAGTGGAAAACAACATAACAGTTAACACTTGAAAAGCAAGCTCAGAAGTAATGGCATACAAAAGCGGCTAGTGAAATAAGATTCCTACAGCATCAGGTACAGCCAAGAGTTACTGTGAACAACAACAAAATTTGCTACAGGTACTACAGAACCATACAGCATCTTCACACTAAACATAAACATAACTCCTGGGCATATATTTCATATGTGGTATTATGTGACAGACAGAGACCTCTTTAAAGTGAAGTTAGCACTGTGGATTGTCTTAAAAATACACACAGTTTTAAACCTGTTAATGGAATTTTCAAAACCAGTCACCTGTGACCAACTTGAGGCTTGACATCTCAACTTTCTTCTACAATGTGTCATACAAGCTCAGATCACACACACATACAGGCTGTACCATGTATTATTTCTATCATACATGCATGAGTGGATTTAAAATATATATATACACATTATATTCTACACATGGGTTTGTCTTCAAAGCCATTTCCCCCATTTCGTGGGATGCATTTTATTCACTGTGAAATGTTATGTCACTGGTACAAAATGATTGGAGTGAATACTTAGCCAAACCAATACATGCTTCAGAGTTAAAGAATGAACAGTTGTTTCATTTTATTTGCACCATCAAATAGATAAACTGTTCCTCTATTGATACCATACAGAAAATTATTACTTCATAACTTTCAAAGCATATTACATAATTTCCCCAGACAAGCTCCCCTCCCCTCCCCAAAACAAAAAACAACAACAAAAACAACAAAAATTGCTCTAAAGGTCTTGTGGAGAGAACTCTGGTTCTTGTTTCTTCCTATTCTTTTCTTCCTTTCTTGCAACACAACTTGGGTTAACAATTTTTCAAAATAGTACACTCATGTCAAACTTCAGTATCCAAAAAACAGTCTTCTGTTCATTATTAGAGGACATTAGTCATAATGTAATGGGCTCCAACAAAATCCTTTACGCCTAATACAGTACAGCTGCTAAAATGGGAGCAGGCTGTTACAAAATGTAGTTATAACGTTAAGCTGGCTGAAAATGCACAGATGCCTTCAAATCTGACTAACCCCACTCCCTGCTCCATTTAATGCCACCACCACCCACCCCAAATTTATTGCTTGTAAACTATTGGCAGGCAAGGGCTGTCTTTACTATATTATTAAAAACAAAAACAAACAATAAACAGAGGACTTCCAAGTGGCTAGGAACATGAAAATTTGTGACCAGAAATAGTTTTTTGTTTTGTTTTGTTTTTTCCAGAAGAAGAGGAAACCCTATGAAAGGTGGGTTTTTTTATTGTTTTTTTAACACTGTACATGCATTCTGTTCAAAAGTGTGCTGTGGAATGGGAGGTAGAGACTGGCATGTGGCATGTCTGACATCTGTCTTCCAAGGCTCCTGTGGTTCTACTGTCCTGGACTCACTGGCGTCAAAAAAACCCACCAACCAATCAGACTGGCAGCCAAAGCAACTGCCACAAGTGGATTGCCCTCCAGAAGACCTGAGATGTTGGGGAGCTTGAGACCCTACCAGCAGGCACAAAGTCATTACACCACCGACCACCTGGAGGACAGTCCTGCAATTTTTGAACATGTGAGTAACTCCTGTGACTGAATCCAGACACTAAAATATTAAAAAATGCATGTGTATTTATGTATTTTGAAAATAATATTAGAGACTTGCTGCCAAAGCACTTAAATTGAATTTTGCATTCTTTACAAAGAGAGACAATGAAAGTGTGCCCATGAAAGGGAAAAAACTAGGTCTAGCTGCACCAGAGAGTAACGCACTCTTTTTGATGAACCAGATCTAGTACATTGTGTGCTTTTACAGCTCATGGGTAAATGATACCCTTTAGAAGCTGTTTGCAAACTAAAAAGAAAAAAAGAGAGAAGAAGAAGAAGAAAACTATTCCCTTCAGAGAGAACCTGCTTGGGAGCATGAAGCCCTTTCTGGGTCCGATTCAATTCTTTACGCTAGGTGCAAATATATACACACAACATATCATTTTTTTTTCTTTCTTTTTAAATCTAGGCTGGTTATTACTATTGTCAATGCCCTTAACTGATCATTATCACACATCATAACAGAATCAAAATGCTACATTTCACTTGTCAACATAAAAATGTTTTTTTCAAAAGAAAATCACAAACAACAGAACAGTGAAGACCACTGTAACTGACAGAAAACATTCCCATGAGATGATCAGTCTTTCATGAGGATTGAAGGAGCTACAGCAGCAGTAGCATAAGAAAGGCTTCATACATGTGGTTTTTCATTGCATGTGTTAAGTTTACTACAGGGATTTTGACAAGGTGCTTATGACACATGACGTGCTATCCTTTGTATAACTATCATCCTTCACATGATATGCATCTAGGTATTTATGAAACACACTTTAACAGTTATAGCTGAAGCAGACTTGTTTTCTTGTAGAAGTGGGCTCTAAAGAAGTAAAAAATCCTTTCCCATGCAATGTTTGCTTCTGCAGTGAATTTGGCCACTTTTTGGCCTCTGGGAGGGTTGAATATCTCTCTTCCCTCTCACTCACCTTCACTCACCCACCCTACCCACATACACACAACAACAAAAAAAGAGCATTATACCAGACCTGTAATAACACAAATCCTAGCTTAATTTTTGTTGAAATGGAACAGTTTGACTTTTTTTTTATAATACACTGAGATAAAATCTTGCCTCAGTCCAGCTTTTCGATTCTAATCAAACTATATATTTACAGCTATAAGGACACAAATCAGTGTCTTAGTATCATCCCAGTATCTCTTCTGTTTTCAAATAAACACAAGTAAATTATTCCTGTCAGCAGTGCAATGGCATTAAAGCAGTAAAACTGGAACAGGAAGAAATTTTCATGCATGGTGAAGTCACTTAAAAAGTGCATACTCATCAAATAACAAACTGAAAATAAAAACAATACAGCAAACAACTTGTTGGATCATGACCGCTGGCAATAGTCTAAGTTCCAAGAGATTTTATTTCTTATAATTACACCTGATTTAGATTCTGCTACTCAAGTGCACTTTGACCCAGAGCTAGAAAGAAAGAAATGGAAAAAGAAAAAAAGAAAGAAAAAAAAATGCAAAGGTTTTAGGCTCGAGGAATTTTTAATTTACATGGCATTTTATACCAGGCAGCATGACCCCCCCCCCCCCCCAAAAAAAAAAAAAGATGTCGCTTTCAGGCAAATTGTGTTGTGAACCATTAAGCCCCATACCCAAATCTGGAACTGTGAAGAAGATACGCTGAACCACAGTTTTTTTCTCTTGCAGTGTCATACAATATACATGACGTCACAGTGGCCTGCACACTCACCTTCTTTAACATTAACCTACCTTAACTGACATGCCCACACAGCTGCAGCCATCACAAATCATGCCCCTACCTGTTACAGCTGACCAAATTTCACAGACACCATGTTAAATCAGACCAGGTCTTAAATTTAAGTGTGTTGGACATGATCAAATCTCACCAGCAGCAGGATATATAGAGCTCATAAACTTTCGCTTGCAGCATATCAGACCTGACAAGTCTCATGCAGTTTGTGAAATCTGATCAAGTTTTATATCTAGTGTGTACCAAGTTCCACGTGTGGTGTGTCAGACCAAACCATGTTTCACATGCAGAGGGTTACACCTGAATAAAGATCATGTTTCACATGCAGTTTGTGAAATCTGATCAAGTTTTATATCTAGTGTGTACCAAGTTCCACATGTGGTGTGTCAGACCAAACCATGTTTCACGTGCAGAGGGTTACACCTGAATAAAGATCATGTTTCACATGCAGTTTGTGAAATCTGATCAAGTTTTATATCTAGTGTGTACAAAGTTCCACATGTGGTGTGTCAGACCAAACCATGTTTCACGTGCAGAGGGTTACACCTGAATAAAGATCATGTTTCACATGCAGTTTGTGAAATCTGATCAAGTTTTATATCTAGTGTGTACAAAGTTCCACATGTGGTGTCAGACCAAACCATGTTTCACGTGCAGAGGGTTACACCTGAATAAAGATCATGTTTCACATGCAGTTTGTGAAATCTGATCAAGTTTTATATCTAGTGTGTACAAAGTTCCACATGTGGTGTCAGACCAAACCATGTTTCACGTGCAGAGGGTTACACCTGAATAAAGATCATGTTTCACATGCAGTTTGTAAAATCTGATCAAGTTTTATATCTAGTGTGTACCAAGTTCCACGTGTGATGTGTCAGACCAAACCATGTTTCACGTGCAGAGGGTTACACCTGAATAAAGATCATGTTTCACATGCAGTTTGTGAAATCTGATCAAGTTTTATATCTAGTGTGTACCAAGTTCCACGTGTAGTGTGTCAGACCAAACCATGTAGTGGGTTACACCTGGATCAGGTTTCACACGTAGCAAGTCAAATCAAGATTCACATGCATTGTCTTAGACCAGATCAGGTTAACCAGAAATTGGTTGGGGTTGAAGTGCTGGGACAAACCGCGTGACCAAATTACTCCCAGCTGCTCAGAATCACAGGCAGCTGGCATTCAAATGAGTCATCATACCGCATGGGAATTGTCAAAAGAAAGGGCAAAAGCCGCAGGCAGACTTTAGTGGGGTTTCCCTTTTAGTGCCCGTGGGAAAACAAAACCAACATCTGTCTGCAGAGCTGCACACACACACACGCACGCACGCACGCACGCACGCGCACACACGCACGTGCACACGTGCGCACACACACACATGCACTCACACACACATATACACATGCACTCACACACACACAGAGTCTAACAGATATATGCTGTGTGATGCTAACACCATCGCAGAAAAGCATGGCATGAACTGAAGGACCTAGCTGATGTCCTTGACTATGTATCCTATGATGTGCACCAGACAGGGGGTAGCCCTCCTGGATATTCTCAAAATACACTAAGCCTGGTATTCAGCAACTGCATCCCTGGCACTGGTCCCAAATACAGACCCTGATATTTGAGCGTCTGCTTTCATAGCATGGGGCCCATGCTTCTAGCCTCGCTTTCCAGCACCCTTCCTCCAAATTCTGCCATAACTGGTTACTCTGCAAAAACTTGTGAGTCCTAAGACCGTAGAAGCAACACAGTGCCCCCTATAAATTCTGTAAAAACTTGGGAGCAACACAGCGCCCGCTATAAAATTTGTGAAAACTTGGAGTACTAAAATTGTGGAAGCAACACAGCACCCCCTACAAAGTTTGTGAAAACTTGGAGTACTAAGAATGGAGAAGTAACACAGCGCCCCCTATATAGTTTCTGAAAACTTTGAGTACTAAGACTGTGGAAGCAACACAGCACCCCCTATAAAATCTGTCAAAACTTACAGCACTAAAAATGTAGAAGCAACACAGCACCCCCTATCCAGTTTGTGAAAACTTGTCAGCGCTAAGTCTGTGGAAGCAACACAGCGTCAAAGCATGCATGTAAACATCCGATACGTCTGTTCCAGGTACAAAAATGAGTTCATCTCGGTTCAAGTTGTTTCAGGTTGATTACTGCTGGTGCAAGCATTGGAAATGGTTAAAAGAGAAGCATGGCCTGATACCTTAATTGCAGTTGCCTGTGTGGTTACAAACTTTTTCCCACGTGAGCACAAATGAAAAATTGGCAGTTAGCTTCCAGTTTTCCGACACCTATGGTGTAACCACTTACAGCTGTGGCTGGAGGAAGGATGTCGTAAACCCATGCTCAACAGTTTGGCATGGGGGCCTGAGGGGCAATTTGTGATGGAAGATTTGTATCACGCTGGGCCCTCATATATTCTGTCCACCTATACATTTGGGACCAAGGTAGGCATGAAGACAGTACAGTACAAACATATGCACTGTACCTTGTGGAGGGCGGGAGGGGACGGCGGGGGCAGGGGGGAGGGCTCTCGTAGGTATGAAGTCAATGTGATACACACACGCACATAGTATATGGGGCCTCGCAGGTGTAAAGTCAATGCAGTACAAAATATATATATATGTGCAGGTCCTTGCAGGTATGATGCTTGCACAGTACAAACATACAAAGATATATATGGGGCCCTAGAAGGTATGAAGTCAATACAGTACAAATATATATATATATGGTACAGAGCAGAGCTGGTGGTGATGTGGAGGTGGTGGTGGTGGTAGCGGGGGCACTTGCCAGTCATGTTTGAATGGCTGGTGACCTGAATAAAGGAAGGGCAGCACACTCCCAGTTCAAGGGTAGGGTGGGCAGACTACTACTTCTTCATATCGCGCGCTCTCTTGGTGTCCTGCAGCGCCTGGGTTTTGATGAAGTCTATTTCCCGGTACTCTGTGGGGGCACCGTGGGAGGCACTGGCCTGAGGGCGGGCTGGGTCAGGGGGCGGTGTGTCCAAGGCGAGGTCCAGGTACTTCAGCTCTGGCTCCGGATCTGGGTCAGCAGGTGGCGCTGGCACGGTGGACATGCGGACCACGCTCAAGTCGTGATGCGTCTGCAAATTTAACAGAGAGAAGACGTCAGGAAGGGGCTGCTGCCTCGGCTGTGTTCTGCTTACTGTCGATGGATGTGCTCTTCTGTATGTTGCATGTTAACGTTTCTCTCCACTGAGTTTCAAGTTTGTTTACCCTGTACAGGGCATCCTGTTTCAAGCTTGACTACCTTGTACTGAACCGCTTGCTTCAGGCTTGTTTACCTTGTGCAGGGCAGCCTAGCTGCTTCACTGTTTGTCCATTACAGGGCAGCCAGCTTCAAGTATGTTTATTTTGTACAGGCCAGCTTCCTTACTGTACAGGGTCTAACCTTCTTCATTGTTTGTCCATTACAGGCCAGCCAGTTTCAACTATGTGTATTCTGTACAGGTTAGCTACTTTCTGGTACAGGGCAGCCTACTCCAATGTTTGTCCATTACAGGGCAGCCAGCATCAAGCATGTTTAGTTGCACAGGTGAGCTACCTTCCTGTACAAGGCAGCCTACTTCAATGTCTGTCCATTACAGGGCAGCCAGCATCAAGTATGTTTATTTTGTACAGGTTCGCTACCTTCCCGTACCGGGCAGTCCGCTTCACTGTCTGTCCATTACATGGCAGCCAGCTTCAAGTGTGTTCAGTTTTAAACTTAGTGCACTCTATCAATCACTGGAGTTTAGAAGATGTATTTTAGATTGAAAATAGTGTTCAGAAGACAACACTTAATTAATGAACACTGTCTTAATTTTTTAATTTTTTTACAAATTTAAACAGTGGTGTTCCGAAGAGGTCTTGTAATGAACTTAAACAAACTCACTCCTCATGAAGAAATCAGCAAAAGCTAAATAACTAAGTGGGGGCGTTTTTTGTTTTTTTGTTTTGTTTTGCGTTTCCCTTCCTACATAGGACATAACCATTCTCACTCTCAGAACAGAACATGCCCATCGCTAACATATCACACACACATACAAGAACAGAGAGAGAGAGAAGAGAAAAGAACCAACTCACATTATTGCCATCCACCGACAAGTCATCATCGTCCTCTGAGCTGGAGGCGAACTCATTGCGTACAGGAAGAGGGGGTCGGCGAGGCTCCAGGGGAGGAGGGGGTCTGCACAAGAGTGTTGCTTTGATTAACAAAATTCAACAGCTCTGCTCCTTCAACTCCACCCAGCAAGCCCGTTCTCAGCCACCCTCTAAGGACTACTCAAAGTGCTTGTCTATCTGAGTATCTCCATCAATTCACAGTGACAATGAGAAAGGTACGATCTGAAACTCAAAGTCAAAACAGCACAGTGATGAGTCCAAATTAATAACTCTCAGAACTTTATGTGCAAAAATAAACCAACAATGACTACTGATATATATACAGAGAGCTCTCCCTCACACAGACAACACACACACACACACACACACACACACACACACACACACACACACACACACACACACACACACACACACACACACACAGTGACTCAGTGTGCATGTGTGTGCGCGCGTGTGTGTGTGTGTGTGTGTGTGTGTGTGTGTGTGTGTGTGTGTGTGTGTGTGTGTGTGTGTGTGTGTGTGTGTGTGTTGTGACAGACTGATCAGTAAGACTAGAGCACTATAACACAAACCAACAAAAAGAGAAAGCACAGTACCTGGCAGGCAAAGGAGACCTGTTGACCTGGTTGTTTCTCTTAAAGCTCTTGGTACGCATGTTGCTCCAGATGCCCTGAGCCTCCACATCACCCACTGTCACAACACAACATCTCTATCACTGTGTATCAATAGCATCATTCTTAAAATTTAAAACTAAATACTCACATGGCAACATCTCAGAAGGTGCACAGCACAACATCTCTGTTATTTTTAGCTTAGAATAATTTAGAAGTCAACATGCATGAGGTACCAAACGAGGTCTAGGATGCCCTGCAAAGTTACATCTGGTTGAAACAATGTCTAGGGTGCCCTGCAAAGTTACATCTGGTTGAAACAAGGTCTAGGATGCCCTGCAAAGTTACATGTGGTTGAAATTATGTCTAGGATGCCCTGCAAAGTTACATCTGGTTGAAACAAGGTCTAGGGTGCCCTGCAAAAAGTTACATCTGGTTGAAATGATGTCTAGGATGCCCTGTAAAGTTACATCTGGTTAAAACAATGTCTAAGATGCCCTGCAAAGTTACATCTGGTTAAAACACTCAGTACAACTACAAGTGCACACAGCAAAGACTGTGCTTGTACATGCTTAAGGGGTACATACACACAGCAAAGACTGTGCTTGTACATGCTTAAGGGGTACATACACACAGCAAAGACTGTGCTTGTACATGCTTAAGGGGTACATACACACAGCAAAGACTGTGCTTGTACATGCTTAAGGAGTACATACACACAGCAAAGACTGTGCTTGTACATGCTTAAGGAGTACATACACACAGCAAAGACTGTGCTTGTACATGCTTAAGGGTGTACATAAACATGCAGTCACCCAGCAGCCAAGAACAGTCAACATTTCAACAGTTACAATAATTACAGCAACCATCAACAAATGCTAAAATAAAATATATAAAAAAAAGTTTTGCTGGGTCACAAAGAAGAAAGCTAGAAAGAATAAAGTGTATAAAACACTTTATAGTGTCTAGCTTGAATATATTATATGTAATAATAGCATACTATGTCAAACTCAGAGTCTGATGCTGGGCTAACAAACTGAAACCATAACATTTCAGAATGCTGCCCCAAGCCAAATGATGCTAGCAGCCAGGTGTGCACAGAACCACAAAATGTATGTATCCAGAATATCTTTAATTTCACCATCTACACAGAATGAGACAGTCATATATGTGCACGTCTATGATACTGGCAAAACCTGGTGAAATCGATGGGTAGGTCCCTTCAAGTGCAAACAGTAAACTATCTGTCCATCTTATCACTAGAAAGCAGTATGGATGCACAAAACAACTGATTTATGCACACCATCAAAGTATTTGTTTTGCAAAAATTCACTGTGGTTGTTTTTAAATATTTTTAAAACCTGAAAATGTAAGTGAAAAATGGCGCCGAACGTGGGACATTCTTCAGTCACGTTCATCATCACAAAAAATAAAAAGTTTCAAAATGCCTAACAATAACAATAAGCATCTAAAATGGTACTTGAAAGACTGATTATCAGTGCCAAAGCATTATATGGGGAGAGAAAGGTGTTTTTGTTGTTATACTTGAACAAATAAGCGATAATGTTTGTTGCACATCGTTTCTACCCACACCGGTCGCTAACGCCAAAGTGTGTATTACTACTAACTGCTGACACAAATTCGGCAACCATGATTTCAAATTCTTTTATTCCACCTATTAAACTCAAGCATTCCTTGCGGAAACATGTTTCATGCAAGTAACCTTTCTCATCAAATTTTGTGAGCACAATCGGTTTTGTTTCCTGCAGTAACGAACATAAGGTCAACTCTAACAACCGGACAAAGGCGCTGACAGAGCCCAACACATTCGGTTGACCTCACTCGTGTAGTGATACATCAAGTTTGAGTCAAAACAACATGTGGCATGACTAGAATTACCCATGGTTCTTCAATATTTTCTTCATTTCCACTTCCGCCGTGACAGAAACGAACATCAGGTGGTGGCACTGTGCCCGATTCTGGCCAGTGCCACATGTTTTTCAGCCACCTGGCTGCTTCCCTTAAGGACCAATACAAAGCTGACATTTAGACAAAGCTGGTGTTGTTTCTTTTGCTTCCCTTAAGCCCGTTCTTAACTGGGCAAATGTTTGTTCGCCGAACATACTTCAGACACTTCAACGAACTATGATTTGTTTCTTAATTAAACTTTCAGTTCACTGAACATGGTTGAACATGGTTTGGACACTTTGACAAACTTTATTTCGTTCTCAACTGGCATGTCGTTGAAAAAGCAGACTGACAGGCAAAACTGCTGCAAAACTGTTTAAGTTACTGTTCTGTAACTGAAGGTTTGTGGGTAACCTTAAACTTTCAAAACAAAGTGGATTACCCTGCAAACAAACATCTTTTCCAAACCCATATCATGGACAGAAAAAAAGCAGGTCATGGGGTGAATTTTGCTGGTGAAAAAAGCTGCCTGTGGGACAGTTTGACTAGAACACAAGAGTGGACTGTTGGATAGTTAGTTTATGGTGGAACAAAACAGCAAACAGCATAGTGGTTTGAGGAGGAAGTGAAAAGCACACTTTGACAGACTGTTTGCTCAGCATTAGCTTTTATTACGGGACAATTTTCAAAGCTGCCTGCACAAAGGCTTCAGTTACTTCAATGCTGGCAGAAACATTAAACTTTGGAGACAAAAATAAAATAAAAAAGGATCATCCCTAAAACCCCCAAATATTTCCCTTTCCAGAATCAAATCAAATCAAAACTTTTAAAAAAAGGGACATCTTCTTTTGTCCAGGGGACACGACTCACCTGGGCCCACAGGGGCAGCTCCCTGAAGTCCTCCAGCCGGGAGAGTGCCAGCACGAGTGGGGTGTCGGGGGGCCACAGGGGGCACCTGGTACAGATCCTGCCCCCCGTTCCCTCCTCCAGCGCCGCTCATGTCAGTGTAGCTTGCATCCCTGCACTGACTGGGTGCTGGGGGGGTCTCAGTCATGTCCCCCCTCTCCCCATTCTTCATGGGCAGGTAAGTGCTGGGGAGCGGTGGGACTGCTGGGGAGGTGCTCAACACTGGCACTGAGTTCACATACGAGTGACCGCCAGAGGGTGCATGCGTAGACTGTCTGGGCGCTGGTGGCGCAAGAACCAGCCTTGATGAGTCACGGGGCGGGGAGATGACGGTTGAAGCACGAGGGATGTCGTAGCTGAGGGGGGCTTGACACACCTTGGGGGGAGCAGCCGGGACAGCACTCAGGCTGCTGCTCTCATACGCTTTGCTGTTGGAGGGCACGTTCTGATAAGGGGACTGGGGCATCAGACTGTGAGGCTTGGGGGGCCTCAGGGGTGGTGTGGGTGGGGCATCGCTCGACCCTCCTGCGCCATCCTGACTGGAGGTGGAGGTTTGCCTGGGAGGGGGAACATCATAGTTCTCCGTCATGGGCCGACCCATGGAGGCCATGGAGTCTGGACGGTCACTGAGACTAGAGCGGGTGGAGCGAGGACTGTGACGTGGCATGGGAAGTGGGACAGCTGCGTTCAGGTCCATGTTGTCGGATGACACTGAACTCCTCGTCACCCTGAGCATCGAAGTTGGTTCCCTGGCGCTGGGAGGGACTTTGTAAACGTCATCATCATCCAGACTGCCCTGGGATCCCCCAAACTCGCCGGACCGTGGCCGATCGTACAGTTCCTGACCGCCTGACCGTGGCCTGTCGTAAGTCTCCTGGTGCCCAGCATTGGGAGGGTGGTCATACACGTCAAACACACTGTCATGAAGACTGTTCTTGGCATGCTCACTGTTGTGAATGTGCGTGCCTTTCTTGTCTGGAGGCGGAGGAGGTGCCTGGTACTCTGGTGCACTGTCCGTACTGTCCGCGCGTCCGTACCGATCGCTACGCCTTTCCGGCGTGCCCGTCGTGCACTCATTGAGAAAGACGTAGGACTGCGGAGAAGTGGAAGGGGGAGGCTGGGAGTTGCTGGAAGAAGAGGAAGAGGTGATGGTGTTGGTCCGAGAGGGCGGAGCCTGCAGGGGCTGCGAGGTGATGGTTGGCGAGGCGGTCACTGTGGACCGCATGGTGCTGTTGCCCACTACAGGGGGGCTGCCTGATGTCACGCTGCCCGACAGGCCATGATCACTCAGCCGGGCATCAGGGATGTCTGTAGCTGAAAGAAATGAGACAATGGTGACAAACGTATAATTTTATGTATTTTATTTTGACTGGATTTTGACTGGCCACACTCAGCCGGGCATCAGGGACGTCTGTAGCTGAAAGAAATGAGACAATAACGACAAACTTATTTATATCTTATATGGGACTGGATTTTGACTGGCACATGAAGGCTCACAACAGATGAGAAGTGCAGCTTTGTCATTGGAAACGATGGGCTACTGAGGGCAGGCATCACCTTAGCACCAACATATGATCAAGTTTGGTCACCGCATAGACTGGCCACATGATTTGAAGTGCAGCTTTGTCGATGGAAATGATGGGCTACTGAAGGCATGCTACACCTTAGCACCTATGCATGATCGAGTTTGGTCACTGCATAGACTGGCCACAACACAAAGGCTCACAACAGATAAGAAGTGCAGCTTTGTCGTTGGGAACAATCAGCTACAGAGGACCGGCATCATCATAGCACCTATGCATGATCGAGTTTGGTCACCACACGGATGGGTGCCCACTGTGTGTTAAGCTCCGTGCACCACAGGTTTCTCCGAGTCAAATTTTGTGCAGACTCTACAAAAGTCCCTTGGATGAGACACAACTCTATGCCCCCTGTGTGGATACACTGTCCCCCCCCCCCCAACCCCCCCCCCCCCCCCATCCTGATCACATGTCCACATTAAAGATCCTGCAGTCCATGTCAGAGTTCTGCATTTTATGGAAACACTCAAATTACCCACCATGCACTAAAAACAAGTGAAGCACACTTAGTCTTCTCAGGAGCAGAGAGTAGTGACTGATAATAGCAATCAACAGTAAGCATGACAACAGTCTTCTGCTTCTTCCCAGCTAATGCCAGTTGGTGAAACAGTCATAGAAGAGAGAGAGAGAGAGAGAGAGAGAGAGAGAGAGAGAGAGAGAGAGAGAGAGAGAGAGAGAGAGAGAGAGAAGGTATAACAAAGTCCAAGCATGTTTTTTTAGTGGAAACAGGAGTAATAGAGAGCCTTTGTGTGTGTGTGTGTGTGTGTGTGTGTGTGTGTGTGTGTGTGTGTGTGTGTGTGTGTGTGTGTGTGTGTGTAATATATATATTAGCAACTTTCACAGTTTCAACCACATCAAGGATTTGCCTAAGACATCCTCTCTTGCTCCCCCCCCCCCCCCCCCCCCTTCAAGCCACTCACATAAATGACAGTACACCCATTTACTACCACAAGATGTGGCACAACTCAAGCATGTCTCCTTTTAAGCCACAGGCATGAATGACAGTAGAATGCAATAACAGCAACAAGCTGTAGTGCAATTCAAATGTGTCCTCCTGTTTCAAGCTATAGGCATGAATAACAGTTGACCCCAATTACTGCAAGTGCAACACAATCTGGCAAATTTAACTGTGTCCTCCTGTTTCAAACCACAGGTGTGAATGACAGTTGACCCCAATTACTGCAACAAAATGTGGCACAATTTAACTGCGTCCTCCTGTTTCAAACCAGAGGCATGAATGACAGTAGACCCCACTTACTGCAACAAACTGTGGCTCAATTCAAGTGTGCCCTCCCCTTTCAAGCCACACGCATAAATGACAGCAGAATGTGGCACAATTCAGTGTGCCCTCCCCTTTCACACCACACGCATAAATGACAGATGACCCTAACCACTGCCACAAGATGT
>OY757549.1:13491231-13586231 GCA_963584105.1 Alviniconcha strummeri
AAAGTAACAGAAGTACTTTTTTTGCTTTGTTTTAAATTTGAGCTCCTCTTGGTGCCGCCTTTTTTCTTTCTTTATTTCTTTTGAGGGGGAGGTGGAAGGTGGGAGGTGGGGGCGTTCCCTCTGTACCAGTCAATAGCAGAAACAGGTAGGCACTGGACACTTGTGCCACACACAGAGGCCTTTTTCATGCTATCACAGCCACAGACTGCTGGACACAAAATGGCAGCATTCATGGAGAGGGCGATAGAGAAAGAGGTAATGGGGGGGGGGGGGGGGGAGACGTGAATAGCTCGTCCGTGCGCTCCGACCCGCAAAGACCGAAGAGACCGTCAGCCACCGCCAGAACAAGGATGTTAAGGAGGTGGGGACCACGTCAGTGTCTATTTAAACGGTTGTGCGGAGCAGAGTCACAAAGACAGTGTCCGAGAAGCAACTGCTACGAAAACTGAGTGTGAACTTACGCTTCTGTATATAAAGAGGTCGGTCGCTAACAGTAACACTGAGCAAGACGATTTTTGTTGCAGAACTGTCGTGGTGAGCTAAGCCCTCGCAGCGGCCAGGCATGCATTCAGCCTGGGATAATTCGCAAATCCTCTCTTTGCGCAGGTATTAAACGGCGAAATGTCTGACAGTGTGGGCCATCTGAATGCAATCACCATGCACTCCGCCAGTGATGATGCAGCCTCATCTCCAAGTCCAACTTCCAGAGTTTCTGATCCCCTGATAATAACTGCTGATGTTCAGTCTTGTCAATTACTCAGTCAGTTGCACTCTCCAGAACTGATGTTCATTCTTGTCAATTAATCAGTCACATCCTACTGTGGGTCAGTATCTAATATAACTGCTTATCACAATGTCCAACACAAACTGCAAGTACTGGTATACAGCCTTCTTCCAACAAGGAGGAAGATGCTGGAAAGCGATGCTCGGTGTGTGTGTCCAGCACTGTTCAAGAGCCGTGAACATGGTCAAAATTGTCTAACAGTAACAAACCTCACAGTAAAGGTCCAGCAATATAATGTAACTGACTATCAGCCACACAATTTGTGGTAAAATGCAATGGTCAGTATTTGTGCCTGTCCAACACTGTTTGGAGTACAGAAACTTTTTAAAAAAAGAAGAAAAAAAGGCAGTGTTGTTAAACACAACTTTGAGCAGAGTAATAATTATCAATATATATTACATGGCTGCTATGCTTATTTCTGGCTATCCAAACAATATGGGTACCATACAAGATTGTCTGTGTTTGTGACAATGTTCAACATATCCCAAGAGGGAGGGGTGGAGGGTGCAAGCAGACGGAATATTTAATGTTCAGCAAGCAGGAAGATAATGTCAAGGTCTGGTGAAACACAATTAACTAATTAGTCAAAAGTAAATGTCCGACTCACTTTTCATTGATCATGTCACTTTATATAATTACCAGAACAGACTTGGGAGAACATTAGGAAGTAAAATGCACTGGGAGGAAGAAACTGGTATAATAACACAATTCCTGGCAAAGCATAAAAAACCCATGTACTCTGACCTACTCCAGGCTTTAACATATATATATTCACTGCCAGACATAAATTTCAGTCTTGGTTCAGCTTTCAATGATAAGACAGCTTCAATGTTTGTCTGCAGGTGTTATAGTCTTTCTTTCTTAGCTCAAAATAAGCTAAAATATATTACTAAAATTTACAAAGACTTCTTGTATACACCAACAGCCAATCCAGAAAAGACAAAAAGACTGGGGGGTAAAGAAGTAAAGGGGTTAACCGATAAAGAGAAAAGTTTTGAGAGGTATGTGGGTTCTCAGGTACCTTAAATTAATTATACAGCTACTCCCACCACGGGAATACACACACGCACACACACATTACTTGGCAGGGAGAGAATCACAAGCTAGTTGACATAACTCAGTTCAACAGGTCTTAAACTAAGTGCTTCAGGATTTTATCTAGTTAGTAATGTAGTATCTTCTGAGTATGGCCATGACTGTGAAGAAACCCACTGTTTAATGCATAATTTTATCTAGCTAGTATTAGTACTATTAAATGTAACATCTTTTGAGTATGACTGTGAGGAAACCCACTGTTTAATGCATCATTTTTTTCTAGCTAATAATGTAGTATCTTCTGAGTATGACCATGACTTTGAGGAAACTTTTTGTTTAATGCATCATTCTGGGACTAAACACTGAAAAAGCAAAAATGGCAGTCAATTAAATGAAACCACTGAAAGTCTCACTGGTGACAGTCTGTCCCAGTCTACAGTGTTTTTTGTTGTTGTGTTTTTTGGGTGGGTGTGTTTTTTCAAGTTTATTTTTGTGTTTACTTACTATTATCAGGTTCAGCTAGCTAGTAGTAGTATGCGATTCCAAGTCTGAGTGTGAAAAAATGCACTGCTTAATACATTTTCTGGAATTAACACTGAAAACTGAAACTACAAAACTGGCAGTCAGTTAAATGAAAGTGGGGCTGGTGACAGCTGTTTAAACAATCCTTTTTATTTATTTCTGTGTTTACTTACTATTTCCTTAGCAGTAATGTAGTGCAAAACAGCTGGCAAAATGTACAAAGTCTACATGTATACAAAACATCTGAACAACAATATATATACATGGCATGAGTGAACAGTTTCACACATACATTTACAACCTCATCAGATTTAAAGGCTCATAACTAGCTGACCTCACTGACATACCTATTTCTGTACACATCATCAATCATGCCTTAATGGAATGAAACATAAACTCCACACCTTTGATCTGATTGCAAACCAGCTGCTGGCCAGGATTCAGTGAACCTACTGATGGTTAAATAGCTGCCAGACAAATGACTTGAGTTGTATATAATATATATATATTTCATATCCTATGCTTAGCATAAGTCAGCCACTGGGGAATTCCAATTTAACACCGTCTGCACACAAATGGAGACAGAAACCCAACAACAATCTATGCATCAAAACATTAGATCGTCTGCATATTTCTCCCTGAATTTTAACGTTAGCAGTCTTAATCCACTCACAATAAATATCTATTTATCATAACATTAACTTTGCACAGCAGCAGTCTATCAATACACTGTGATGAAACACCCCTAATGTAGATGAATCTGGATAGGCCCTGATACGATAATAAGATGAAAAATGATAATGGGGATTTCTATATCGCACATAAGGTGGGCGCCCTGGGCGCTTGACAATAACACTAACAATGCATGCATGCACACACACACACACACATGCCCATACACAAACCTATTGGGGGCGGGGGAGTGGCGAGGGGGTAGACATGACTGTGAAAGACAGTTTTGAAAGTGTTACTGAACAGGTGAGTCCAGAGGGTGGTTCTGAACGAGGAAAACATATGGAACTGATAATCAGTGATATATGCCTGATTTGCATGCATGTATACATTATCATGATTATGCTGCTTTGCGCCTACTGATTCCTGTGTGCTAAATCCTGTGTAAGTCTTACTCTTGTTTGACAGTGGGAAAACCACAAGTACTGGTAGATTTGCATGTCAACTTTTTCCATTACGCCAACTGCCATTACTGTTAAGTTGTACTGTTGTCACAAAACACCATCTCAGCCAGGAAACAGCTGTCTACCAATATGTATGCAAAGTAGCCACGTAATGCACTGATACTGTACTTAAACTCAAAGAAGCACTCCCTCCAACCCCCACTGCACACAGCACTACTTACCCCTACCCCTCTGACAATTTCTTCCTAGTATCAAATTAATTTTTTATAGTTGTAATCTTCTTCCTGTTCTGTTACAGTGTAATACCTATCACAGTACTGTACCGTGCTGAAACTAAGCTGGTGAGGGAAAAGTGGGGATTTCCCCAGTGACACCTGACTATGCCAGATTATAGTTATTTAGACTGTAGGACTTAATTAAACTTAAAGAGTCAAGCTGACAGGAAGAGAACTGAATCAGTCTTGTCTCACACTCAAACATTAAACACATTATGTAACTTTTACTTCAGTTTCTCCTGTAACCTTCAAAATGGTGAGTCAATGAATCAGTAAGACTAAGAGAGAAAGAGGGAGAGAGAGGCTGAGTGTGTGAGTGAGTGAGTGAGTGAGTAAATGTATGTGAATCACTGAATGAGTGTGTGTGTGCTCAGGTGTGTGTGTGCAGGAGGGGGGGTGGGGGGGTGGAGGACTTCCTCCTACCTGTTCAGCTGCCTGTGTGCTCTGGATATTTTCAGAAATGCTGTGCACAGCTTTTGTAATGGGTAGCCAAGCTTGGAATGACTGTGCGTGACCACACACTAGGGTGCTATACAACATGTTTGGATCAGTGAGTGAGTTTGGGTACACCAGAGAATAGCGCTATACAAAAGTTATCTATTATTATTATTATTATCAACTGCTTATCCTTGAGGTCACACTCTCACTGTGAAGATGGTTCAAATCCACATAATCTGTCACATACCAAGTGAACCACCAGACTTTTTGCAGCCACACTTGCTGCATGCCGAGCATGGTCATGCTCATCCTGAGGCAAAGTGTTGCCCCCAAAGCCTGGAATGCTATCTTCAAGGTCAAGGTGCAGGGGGTGCAGGTTAAGTGTAGTCCCTGTCTTCTATTTTAAGCACAAAACTCTCAGGGACATCTATATATATCAAACGTGGCATGTTCAGGTGTCAGGGCTAAGTGGAATGTCATAAATGTCAGTAACGTATATTGTTGGGGGCGGGGATAACTCAGTGGTTAGAGCGCCGGACTCATGATTGAAAGGTCGTGGGTTCAAATCCCTGCAGGAGAATTTTCTTCTCCGGGGTCAACTTTCCGTGCTAACTCTTATTTTGGTATCTGCTCCACCCTGTGTTACCGCAGTAGTACTTAAAAGACCCTGGTCATTCTGCCAAAAGTGCAGGTGTCAGGTTAAGTTAAACATGCATACACCTTAAGTATGTGGCTTTGCATGAAGTGATATGGTGCATGGTTGTATGGTGTACACAGAACGCGCCAAGATGGCAGCAAGTTCACGTGGCACCAGCCATGCCAGTGCTGTAAGTACACCACTTCAGTGGATATATTATTCAAAAAACGTGCTATAAAAAAAGCTGTTCACTCATGTAGAATCACATGCGAGTGCAGTAAGTCTGCTCAAGAGTGGAGAATACCGCTATATAAAAGCGATCAATAATAATAACAAAAAAGATTTTTTTTCATTCTTCTATTTTAAAGGTCCAGCCTTTGGAGGGTACAGAAAGACAAATTATACATACAGTAGAAATTAAACTACACTCTCAATGACAACATTACCATTAAAATGCTCTTTGACATATTAACAGATGACTTCTGTTCTACCATCCTTTTGAATGTCACTTGATTTTTCTTCTTCTTCTTGCACTGTTCCACTTCTCCTTTTTTTTCTTTTTCTTCTTCTTCTTTTTTTAAGTAAGTAATGTATGCATGCAATATTCATTTTTTTTATTCACCAGTTCTGAACCAGTTTACCAGTCCAGACTGATCACAGGTAAATGTTTTTTTCAATCAAAGAAATACCTGGATGCATACACTGATAACTTAATAAAGAGACCACTTAATAAAGAGAACACCCATGCTGGAGGCAGAAATGCAGACAAACACAATGGTCAATTGCACAGTTTTGATTTCAAAGATTATGTTATACACTGTAATATTTAAAATAAGTTTAATAGTGTAATATACCCACAAAGGCTTCCCCTAGTATAAACAGGAAATCAAAATCTCCATTTTCAGTTTCAGTTCCTCTGAAATGTGTCTAATGTTTGTAAACAAAAAATACTGGAGCAAGTCTGAAACTGAAACTGAAATCATAGAAATTTATGCAACAAACAGAACTGAGACTGAAGTAGCAATACTGCTACTACAGTACTAGTAAGTAGCATGAAATTATGAAAAACATAAACACCGCTGATCGTTTTAAAAAGTTAAGAACCCTGTTTGATAATAAATCAAAATGTTGTTCCGTTTGTTCTTGTGTTGCACCCAGTTTCATAAACATTAGAAGGCTTTGCCACATCCTTGATGAGCCGAGTATTCTAAAGCTAATTTCTGTTTATATTGTTCCATCGAAAGTACCAAAAATTATATACGCTGGTAGCAAAGTAAATCCTACAACTAAATAGCGGAAAAGGGGGTGTGGCCAATATGTTTTGGGGCAGGCGTCCAAGAAAAAATGAGGTCAAATCTTTACACTGCTGTACATGCTTCCGTCAACGACACACCTGTTTCAAACACATAAGCAAGTATGCTGTCACTCTGCTCACATAGTACTGTCTCGGGAGAGTAGGAAGTCAGACAGAGACTGGTCTGAAGCCAGTCCGAAGTTATCTTGAAGGGTAAACGGAAACTTACTGCGCGAAAAATCTTGAGTGGCGACTGCAGTTTTTGTTCCGGAGGGGATTTGGTCATCCACCCGCTGTGAACAACATTGGTCGGCTTATTCATGGCCCCCAGTCGCTTGTTAATCTTGTCTCCTATTCTGAGAAAACACATCAGGCTGTCTTTCAGCGACTGAAAGGCATTCAGCGGTCGTTTGCATTTTTCACAATTTGGTGAAACAGGAAGTTTGATCCTGCCATGGCCAAGTGCGCTAGCTAATTTCCTATATCTACACGATTTCGTATACTCTTCGCAGATTGGTTAGATGTTTTCGCTCCGACCAATGGCATTTGTTGTAACATTTACGGAGTAAATATCCACACATGGTGTGTTGTGACCGCCGGTGACGCACAGGACCAACACAGAGAAATCCGCTTCCGTGTGACAGGTGATTAAGAGGCACAGCAGTGTCATTTAATGTTTCAATTTTCGTAGGCGTTGTAATCCGATAATACCGACTGTTTTGGCAATGGTAGTGTAGCTGATGACTGGAAAATTGTGGGGGCTGCATATGTTGAATATAGACTGTGCGTTCCGAATCCGATAAACTCCGATTGGTGCGTGACGGAGTAGTTTCTGTTTGATCTCTTGCTATGGGGTATTACACAGGTGTGGTATAACTCATGTTTTACACGTCTCAGTGTGTCTGTCAAGCGTTGTTAAAGGTGTGTATCTGCCAGGATAAAAGTTTTGTTTCAGGTTTATGGCGCATAAGTGACGTACTGTTTTGGCATATTTTGATATTTTATCCACGGGCACAACAGCTGTGTGTGGGTGGTGGTGATTTTGAGGTTTGTGTGTGCGTGTTGGGGGCGGGGGGGGGGGGGGGCATCTTTCACGAGTTTCAGATGTATATATATTTCAAACGGGGGGGTGGGGGGGGGGAAGGGGGGGGGGCACTTCACTGGTCAGTTTCATATGCATACGTATTTCAAGCCTAAAGTCATACTTTGTTAAGGTATTGGGGGCCAAGCTTGGGTGTAAATTTGGTTGCTGGAATCCCAGACGGTCAAAGTCACACTCACAGTGCAACGCAGGCAAAATCAAAGGATCATAACCATGAGTTTCTTAAAAAAATATGATTCTTGATCATAACTAGGACTAGGACTAGAGTATGACTGTGTTCTACAAGAAAACTTGCACAGCTGTGTAAGTGATATTATATATATATACATACACACACATATAATGATATATATATATATATTCATGTGCTATGTTATTATTATTATTATGGACAATTTCCCTTTTCTTTAGCCTTGCGCATAGTTGCAATGATGCACTGACCAACTTCTGGTGCTATAAAACTTAAAAGTGTAATGGATACTATAGTGCATCTGGGTCAAATCACATCATGTCACCATGTGTAAGTTAAATTCAACAGGCCCAGTTTAGTGCATTAGATATAATATGTATGCTTGTATCATGTATGTATTGGTCAGTTAATAACACTAACTTCTTCCTTTAAGAGCAGCAGTTATATAAATATAAAACAAAAAAATCAAAGAAAAAGAACTAGTTAGCTTACAATTCCCAAATATTTGGCTACTGCCTTCCTCAGGGTTTATTTCTTACAACTGAATGTGGGTAAAACACAGTTCACACAATGATTCTTAAAATACAAGGCGACTAAAAAATTTATGAATAAAAAACAAAATGTAAAGCTGAACAAACAGTTCACAAGGAGTTCATCTCACAAGGAGTTGTCTTAAAATGCAAGGTGACTAAAACTTAATGAATAGAAAACAAACTGTACAGCCAAAAAAACAGTTCACAAGGAGTTCATCTCACAAGGAGTTGTCTGCCCCCCCCCCCCCCCCCCATTACCTCTTTCTCTATCGCCCTCTCCATGAATGCTGCCATTTTGTGTCCAGCAGTCTGTGGCTGTGATAGCATGAAAAAGGCCTCTGTGTGTGGCACAAGTGTCCAGTGCCTACCTGTTTCTGCTATTGACTGGTACAGAGGGAACGCCCCCACCTCCCACCTTCCACCTCCCCCTCAAAAGAAATAAAGAAAGAAAAAAGGCGGCACCAAGAGGAGCTCAAATTTAAAACAAAGCAAAAAAAGTACTTCTGTTACTTTTATATATAATATATATATATATGTTGACAGAACTATACGCCTGCAGAATAGTAATAGAGGTAATTTGAATAATAATATTTATTTTATTTTCATTTTGAGGCCATTTTGCATTCTGCCTGGGATCCCATTCAACACCTTTATAAATCATACTCTTCTTCAGATGGAGGTGACAATGGACAGTGAAGAAGCAAGCACATGGTCCTGTGATCAGTGTACTCTGCTCAACGGCGACTCTGATCTGGAATGCCGTGCCTGCGGCACCACACAGCCTGTGTCATTTAAAAAGACCCCAAGTGCCTCCTCCTCCTCTTCCTCCTCATCACAGCCAGCCAAACAGACTAATGGACCACTCTCTCGACAAAATGGTGACAAAGATTTCAGTGGTTCTTCGACTGATGAAAATGTCCCCCAAAACAAAAAGTCTACCCCTAAAACCGGAAAGTCTACCCCAAAAGCCAGCACTGATGCTGCTGTTGCCTCCGCATCTGATGATTGGCAGTGCCGTCGATGCACATTCTTGAATCCAGGCAAACTGAAGCGCTGTTCTTTGTGCGAGTCTCCTCGTGTGAGCAACATTCCAACTGACTTACCCATGGACATTGATGAGCAGGGACACCGGAGCCCACCTGCAGAGTCAAACGGCTTAAGTCCGTCCAAATCAGACTCCAGATTTAGTGATTATCAAACGGATAGTGGACCGGTTTCGTTGCCGCCTCTGAAGGAACAGACCAAAGGTCCACTGCCAAGCCTGAGAGGCAAGGGGAAGGAAGGGTCTAGCACTGACCCAGTACGCATCTCGGCAGAAGAGGAAATGGAATGGAAGTGCCTAAACTGTACATTCAGCTGTAACCCTGGGTGGGGGACTGTGTGTGATTCCTGCGGGCAGCCCAGACAGACAGGGCAGGGGACTCCCACCAGCCCCATTCAGATCGGAAAAGACTCTGTTAAGTATTTCCACAGACTGACGCTGCCATTGTCCCTTGAACCCACCCCACCAGGGATGGCATCTTCCCAGAGCAACAGCAGCGGAGGAGTGGCGGAGTCTGGGTTGTGGCCGTGCGGGCAGTGCACATTTGAAAACCCAAGCACTGTGCCGCTGTGCACCATGTGCGGGGCAGGAAGACCCGGCAGCAGGTCAGGTGCCTGGGTCTGTTCACAGTGCACACTTCAAAACGAGGCTAAATTTCCATCCTGTCGTGCTTGCAAGAGTCCTCGTGCCAGAGTTTCCGGAGGGTCAGGGTCCAGTTCCACTCACAAACTGTCACCAGGCTCGTGGCGCTGCAGCTGCTGCACTTTCCTCAACAAGCAAGGCAGCAAGTGCCGAGTCTGCAGCGCGCTCAAGGATGGAACTTCAACCAACCAGCGAGTGCGCCCTCTTACACCACTCCATTGCTTCCCTGGGCCACAGAGCAGCTCATCAACCTCTGAGCCGGTGTCGCCACCAACTCCTGGTGGAATGCATCGGGAAGAGAGTCTGTTGATGGAGGACATTCAGAAGCTGGTTGAGCAGGATGCGCTGGAGAGAAGAAGAGTTATCATGGCTTTCTGCAAAGAGGTATGTGATAAAGTCCAGGTTGGTGAAAACTTGTAAAGTAAGTTTGAAACATTTCATATTCTTAGGAAAATGATTGATGCTTGATATTTAATGTCCGGTTAACTGTAAAGGTCATTTTTCTTAATATTTAATTTCCAGTCAGCTGTAAATGTGAGACTCGTAGTCTCATATTTGGGCACTCTCACAGGTTGGACCATGGTCAAGTACATGATATATATTGCCATTATAGGCCTGTGAAAAATAATTGTTTTATTAATCAATCCAAACAAACAAACAAAAACAAAATGAAAAGATCAAAAGACAGAAAAGGAAAATGGGGGTGGGGGCAGAGAGAAAGGGGAAAAAAGAAAGATAATTGGATTGGGAGTGTTTGGGGGTCATTAGTTTTAACAAAGAAACAAACTGATTCATTTGAGCTGAATTTGTTTTTACAGTTACTGTATTAGGAACCAGTCTTGTCTTTTGTGGATACTTGTCAAGGAGTTGGTTGCTGTGAAAAGTTACTTGGCGACTGAAGCTTTGCTTTGCTGGTTTCAGAACAAAGAATCGTTCGTGGATGACTCTTTCCCTCCAGCACCGACATCTCTGTTCTTGGACCCAAACAAGCCACTGTTCCCACAGCCTGTGGTTTGGCAACGTCCCAAGAAGATAACGTCATTCGATGGAAGGGCAAGCCAGTCGTGGGCAGTGTATCGCACACCAATGCCAGACGACATTATGCAAGGCATTCTTGGAAACTGCTGGTGTGTTCAGAACTGTACAGTTGTTCATTCTGTGGTTTGTGTGTTGTAGCCTCAGCAGAGGAAATAATCAGATCAAAAATACATTTCTAATGCTCCAAATCCCTCTGTGACTATTGGGCGGTTCAGTGAAGCTGGTTTGCACAAGTGAATGCCCTTTGTAATCTTCTGCGTAAGAAGTCGCGAGAGGTTGCAGTGTCACTTCCAGGCTGATTTCTGAGTAGGCATTGCTTCACGCTGTGTATAACAGTGGAAGTTGAACCTAGAATTGCAGAGCAGTACAAATGTCACCACTGTTGCAGTTGCAAAAATTACAGGGGATGGAAGGTGGAAAAGTGTCTTTGTGTCATTTTTTTGTCTGACCAGAAGATCGCAAGTTAGTGGGAAAAAATGTTTTGGGGCATCCTATAGCACGAGCAACAAGTTATTGCTTGTTGCCAGACACATTTTGACTATGGGCCTCCAAAAATGTCTTTAAAATTGGCACATTCTCAAAATAGCATGAAATGTTTGTTCAGCTAACTAGAAATATTCATTTTGAGAACCTGGCAGTGCATGCAAAGTCAGAATTTAGATAGGAACTTGCACAGAAAGTAGTGTGCCCTGGATGTCAGTCATAAGGGCATGGAATAGTTTAATATTAGAACTTCCCATAGGCCCAGTTTAGTTATGTTGGTGCACTTTACACACCATGCAACAATACATAATTTCAGATCTTTTTGTTTTGTTCTGTTTTGATTTAGAGGTACGGGAGTGGTTTGGGGTGTATTTAGTATTTATTATATATTTTTTATATATTATTATATATTTTTGTGTGTTCTGTTTAGATTCAGAGTTAATGGAGTGGTTTTGGGTGTATATACATTTGTTGTTTCAACTTTTTTTCCCTGACAGTCTGAGTCTGCTGAGAAAGATTATCATTGTTGACAATATTGACACAGGTTTTTGAGCTCACTGGCAGTGCTAGCAGAAATCCCTAGCTTGGTGGAGAGGATTGTGCTGACACGTGATTACTGTGAGGAAGGTGTATATCAAGTGCGACTGTGCAAAGACGGAATGTGGACGACTGTTCTTATTGATGACCTCCTGCCCTGCGATGCCAACGGCCATCTCATCTTTTCACAGGTAAAACCCATCTCATCCCTAGACAGGTAAAACCCATCTCATCTTTTCACTGGTAAAACTAGCCTCATCTTTTCACAATTAAAGCACGTGCACTGTGGGCTCGTTACTTTTTTACATTACATTTCATCTTTTCACAAGTAAAGGACATTTTCATCATTTCGCAGATGAAACCTGTCTCATCTGTTTTACGGGCATAATATGAATGATGTGCTCTGTCTTCCAGTCATTTTTTGATGTGCTAATTTTAGGGGGCTGTCATTTTGCTGGATCTTGTTGAGTCCCAGAAGGAATGTGGATGACAGTGTTACTGTTGCTGATACTAGTGATAGACATGAAAAAAAGAAACAGTTCTCTCTCTCTCTGTCTCTGTCTCTCTCTCTCTCTCTCTCTCTCTCTCTCTCTCTATATATATATATATGTGTGTGTAATGTATAATTCCTGGCAGCATGCAAATCATGCAGGACTGTATTTTGACCTGCCCCAGACTTTTTTAATAGGGGCGAATGTCTTTGATTGGTCTGGGCTGATCTGCAGAGGGCACCTTCATTTTTGGACCCAGAGCCAGCGATGTGGACTTAATTTTTGGGCTCACTGCTAGAGATGTGAACAGTGAATCAGAAAAATCTAAAACAAAAATGACTGCTAGAATCCTAAAACAAGATCTAAACACATAAAAGGTTCAAAATAATGCTATTTATTAGGACAAAATACAACATGCAAATTTTATGAAACTAGAAAACAACACTAAACCACAATTAATTAATTAACAAACAAAAAACAATTTTCATCTTTTTTCACTGTTTAATTATTGTTTAAGTGTCATTTTGTAGCTTCATAAAGGGAATTACCCCGAAAATTTACATGTGTTTTGTCCTAATAAATAGCGTTATTTTGAACCTTTTGTATGTTTGGATCTAGTGAATCAGAAGTTTGCTTGTGGCTTGGTCACCCACACTCTGCCCTATCAAGACCTTTGTGACTGACTGGGCATCATACATCAAATATCAGTCAGTTTTAATTTTCTTTGCTTTGTTTGCATTCATTTTTTTCAGGCAAGACGACGGCAGCTGTGGGTTCCACTGATAGAGAAAGCCATGGCAAAGCTGCACGGGTCATACGAGGCGCTTGTGGCGGGCAAGTGTATCGAAGGGCTGGCCACACTGACCGGTGCTCCGTGTGAAAGCATACCCCTCCAAGGTGAAGGACAATAATCCTTGTAAAAGATGACTGTAGAGCTTCATGTCCTCAGATGTTGGTTAACATATTAGGGATAAACTGTGATACTTGTAAAATTTACAAATTTTGTATTTATTATAGAAGAAGAAGAAAAGCGACCTTGCAGCCTTCAGACTGAAGTTGAGCCAAAAGAGCAAGTCATGATTACAGGAAAAAAAGAGAGAAGACAGTATGTATTCTGTACTTGTCCTGTCCAAGCTAAAAGAAAAGAAAAGCAGGACATGTATATATATATATATTATAATGTACTGGTCCTGTTTTCCTTCTCTTTTTTTCTGGCTGGGATCATAGAAATGATGTTTACTGAATTTTTTTTGTCTTATAGAAAATGTATGAAACAAGGTTTTTGAATCACCTTGTCTGAAGCAGAAGTTCTTAAAGGAGTTTTTATACAGGTTCTGTTGCAGCTGGGTGATGTGTATCATGTGAGTGGTTTGTGAATATTTGTGTATTGGGCATGGGGGGTGTATGTATGCATGTATGATGCATCATTGTATTTTTTTTATAGTATTGTCTGGCCCTCAACAAACACTGTTGCCAGTGTCAGAATTGATGATAAATATAATAATGATAGATTATTTATAGCGCCCCATCTCATAAGAGCCCAGAGCACTTACAAAGACATTAAGGAGATGCTCATTCCACTCACACACATGCACTCTCTCTCTCTCTCTCTCTCTCTCTCTCTCTCTCTCTCTCTCTCTCACACACACACACACACACACACACACACACACACATACATCACACACACACACACACACACACACACACACACACACACACACACACACACACACACATACTGCATAAGTCATGGTATCATCTTTGTTTTCACACACACACACACACATACTGCATAAGTCATGGTATCATCTTTGTTTTCATGACAGATTTCTGTTTCTGTCTCAGGTGATGAGTCTAAGTTCCGACGGGTGGAGCCAGATCTCATTTGGGCCAAGCTGCTCAGCTGTCGTGATATGAAGTAAACTCATTGTAATACTGATACTGTAATAGCGGAAAAAGCAGCAAGCACGTGTATGTGTGTGTCATTTTAACATGCATTTGATCATGTAAATACTGATACTGTAATAGCGGAAAAAGCAGCAAGCACGTGTATGTGTGTGTCATTTTAACATGCATTTGATCATGTAAATACTGATACTGTAATAGTGGAAAAAGCAGCAAGCACATGTATGTGTGTGTCATTTTAACATGCATTTGATCATGTAAATACTGATACTGTAATAGTGGAAAAAGCAGCAAGCACGTGTATGCCTGTGTCATTTTAACATGCATTTGATCATGTAAATACTGATACTGTACTAGTTGAAAAAGCAGCAAGCACATGTATGTGTGTGTCATTTTAACATGCATTTGATCATGTAAATACTGATACTGTACTAGTTGAAAAAGCAGCAAGCACATGTATATATATGTATGTCATTTTAACATGGATTTGATCACATGGAGCATGAAGAAATTTCTGAGTTCATTGTTTTCTATCTTTTTGATTCTATCTTTTTTCTACCTCATGGTGTTACTTAGAGAATGTGTGCAAAACATCTCCTGACAGATTTTTTCATCTTCTGTCTTTATGATTTTGATTTTTTTTTTTTTTTTTTTTGATTTTTTTAATGGTTTTAATTAGAGAATGTGTGCAAAACATTTCCTAACAGGGATTGTTTTTCTATCTGTATGATTTTTTTGATTTTTTTTAACCTCATGGTGTTACTTAGAGAATGTGTGCAAAACATCTTCTCCACAAAGTCTTCCTGTTTTCTACTATTACAGTGCATGATTGTTATCATTGCCTTTATGTTTTACACAGAAAAGTCCATCATTAAAAAGAAAAAGAAAAAAAGCAAGTATCATTGCACCAGCAGACGGAACACCCTGCTCAGGTGTTTGTTCATCTTGTTTCATTCTTATTTTGCTTATTAAGACCTTGCTTACATTTTTCCCACGAGGAAGACAGTAAAATTAAATTGGTGATTTTTTGTTTGTCATTCTTCAGATTTCTAATGGGGGCATCATGCGGCGGAGGAACCATGAAGACGGATGAGACCCACTTTGAGCAGATGGGCCTTCGGGCACGACACGCTTACAGCATCTTGGATGTGCAGGATGTTGAGGGGAACAAGTGAGGCATTGATATATATATATATATCTGTCTAGTTGGGCTTTGTGTGTGTGTGTGTGCGTGTGTCCCCACGTGCATGTGTGTGTCCCCACGTGCATGTGTGTGTCCCCACGTGCATGTGTGTGTCCTCACGTGCATGTGTGTGTCCTCACGTGCATGTGTGTGTCCTCACGTGCATGTGTGTGTCCTCACGTGCATGTGTGTGTCCTCACGTGCATGTGTGTGTCCTCACGTGCATGTGTGTGTCCCCACGTGCATGCGTGTGTCCCCACGTGCATGTGTGTGTCCCCATGTGTGTGTCCTCACGTGCATGTGTGTGTCCTCACGTGCATGTGTGTGTCCTCACGTGCATGTGTGTGTCCCCACGTGCATGTGTGTGTCCTCACGTGCATGTGTGTGTCCCCATGTGCATGTGTGTGTCCCCACGTGCATGTGTGTGTCCCCACGTGCATGTGTGTGTCCCCATGTGTGTGTCCCCATGTGTGTGTCCCCATGTGCATGTGTGTGCATCCATCCAAAGTGGACTCCCAAGTTTGAGGAGGGAGCAAGTGCCATGGACTTTCCTCCCCTTTACACAGCACTCACACATTGGGAGTTTGGTCCCCTTCGCTGGAAGAGGGTTCTAGTGGAAAGGGGTTCTATAGACTGACAGGCAACAACAGACTGACAGTGGTGGGCCTGTTCACTGGAAGAGGGTTCTAGCGGAAAAGGGTTCTATAGACTGACAGGCAACAACAACAGACTGACAGTGGTGGGCCCGTTCGCTGGAAGAGGGTTCTAGCGGAAAAGGGTTCTATAGACTGACAGGCAACAACAACAGACTGACAGTGGTGGGCCCATTCGCTGGAAGAGGGTTCTTGTGGAAAGGGTTCTGTAGGCAGACAGGCAACATTAGACTGACAGTGGTGAGCCCAGTGTCTGGTATCTTACAGTTTGCCAAAACTAAACGTGTCTTCAGTCTCTTAATAAACATCATCGTTTTTTAGTCTGTTTTTGTTGGACAAACAATATTGTTCAAATACAGAAGACAAGTCATTTCTTTTAGGTTTTATAGAAGGGAAAGCTGTGAATAATCTCAAAAGGATTTCAGACCGAATTCTGCTTTGTACAAAACTCTTGCGTCGTCACAACAGCCACATTCTGCTGTATTTTTGTTTGTAATCCACCAAATATCTGCCTGTGAAACAGTGTTTATCTTCGTCTCTACAGCATTGACTTAAAGGTGTCCTAATTCTCGGTGTCAACGTTCAGATTGAAACAGTGTTTATCTTCTTGTCCACAGCATTGTGTTAAAGGTGTTGTAATTCTCTGCATCAACCTTCAGATTAAAACAGTGTTATCTTCTTCTCCACAGCATTGTGTTAAAGGTGTTGTAATTCTCTGCATCAACCTTCAGATTAAAACAGTGTTTATCTTCTTCTCCACAGCATTGTGTTAAAGGTGTTGTAATTCTCTGCATCAACCTTCAGGTTGGTGCGCCTCCGCAACCCCTGGGGCCGATTCTCATGGAAAGGAGACTGGAGCGATGGGTCACCCAAGTGGCAAGGCATCAGTCCCACTGCTCGGCAGGAACTCATGGCAGTTGGGGATCAGCAGGGAATTTTCTGGATGTCCTTTAAAGACCTGCTCAAGTAAGAGCACCTTTAAGTTCATGGCAGTTGCTATAGTCACGATTTTTTCACTTTCACCAAAATTTTGAGAAAATCTGTACTTTTATGCTTGATGTCTGCAAGTGTCTGATCCATGCAGCATGTCTGGAAAACAAAAAAACTAAAAACAAACAATGAGAATAACTCTGTATAAAAGTGATCAGTAATAATAATAATACAAATCTGGATAAAGAGATCTTCTGTTAAGGACTATCTCTTTAATTTGGGATGGGGGGGGGGGGGGGGGTGGGGGGGGGCATTTGCATGGCACACAGTCACTGATGATGAAATGTAAAGACAAATTACAATGATCACTGGAATGCTAATTCAGACTCAGATCATCATGAATTACCACCAGTCAATGCAAAGTCGATCAACACAAGGTACCATATGGTGGTCGGATCGAAAGCTTGTGAGAAAAGAGGCAGGGTTTATAGCTCAACATGGAACTCTGCATAAGAATTTGTGCTGCAAGTAAATATGCAGACATTGTACACATCATTTATTCCTTAGACTCGTTTAATGCCAGGTTGTCTCGGAAGACCTGCTGGTGGGGACCAAGATCCCTAGAGGGAGGGGGAACAATTTCTTTTTTTCTTTTCTTTTTTAATGCAAAAATTATATATTTGTAATACACTGTTGATGCGGTTAAAAAAACACACACACAACAACATGAAAACATTCTACCAATTCCATATTTGTAAACCGCAAAATACAATATATATATATGGGTGTGTGTGTGTGTACTCTTTAAACATTGAAAGACACTGTCTTTGGCGCAAAGTGTTCTTAGCATAGACATGAATATTGACACATGACATCATAAATCTAAAGGCAAAATATATGTATATATCTGAAGCTATGCTGACACCACCAGAATGATTTCTGCATTTAGATGGGCAGTGACGAGAACCATTGCATTCACTGTGAGGGACAGTGTCCACAGACCACAACTTTTGAAGAAAGGAGAGCAAAAGGGGGAATTGAACTGATGTCATCCCTGTACCAGCCTAACAAGGCTTTACTGCTAGGCCAAACCTGCTGATGTACGCTGATCAAGCTCTGATACTGCTTTTAAAAGGTGTTGGGGATTGTAGGGAGGAAAGGGAGTTGTTTTTTGGTCCTAAGTCACAGATTCCACTGATCCAAACACGTAAAAGGGTCAAAATAACGCTATTTATTAGGACAAAACACAACATGTGAGTTTTCGGGGTAATCCCCTTTATTAAGCTCCAAAACAGATTCCACTGTGTAGCATTCTCAGACCAGCTATTCTCTGGTCATCTCTTCAAAGCAGAACAACACCATGATTAATTTAAATGAATGAATGTGTGCCTCTGTAAAATGTGCAGACAGGCAAAGACTACATGGGTGAAAATGTGTTGTTTTTGTTGGTTTTGCTGTTGCATTTGATATGAAGAGAACTTGGCAGTGTTTGTACTTTAGCGCAAGACAAGTATGAATGAAGCCTGGTTTTAGAAATAAACTGTATCTTTGCAGAAGACAAGTGTGAATAAATAAAGGCTGGTAGTAGAAATCAGCTGTGCCCATGAACGGTATACTGTGTGTCTGTTTCAGTTACTTTGACAGTGTGGATGTGTGCAAGATCCGTCCCGACGACCATGAGTCCCGCATGCAGGGTGTGTTTCCCTCCAACGCCAAGGACTCAATGAAAATCATGAAACTGACAGTCTTCAGTACCACTGAGGTCGAGTTGGGCCTCTTTCAAGAAGGGCTACGGTAGGTTTATGAGCACATGTGTTTCAAGAGGGTTTTATGCGCATGTGTTTAAATTGTATTTTAAGAGGGTCTTATGCACATGTGTTTTTTAAGAGGGTTTTATGCGCATGTGTGTTTCAGGAGGGTTTATGCACATGTGTTTTTTTAGAAGGTTGTATGCATGTGTGTTTTTTAAGAGGGTTTTATGCGCATGTGTGTTTCAGGAGGGTTTATGCACATGTGTTTTTTTAGAAGGTTGTATGCATGTGTGTTTTTTAAGAGGGTTTTATGCACATGTGTGTTTTAAGAGGGTGACTAATGAATGCTTTTGAACAGGGTATAACGAAACAAGGTTGTGTTAAAAAGTGCCCTTATAAAAATGAACGCATTTTGTTGTGTTTTAAGAGGGATAAGAATTAATCCTTTTTAACAGGGCACAACAAAGCAAAGTTGTGTTAAAAAGTGCTTTTATACAAATGAATGCATTTTGTTGTGTGTTAAGAGGGATACTAATCCACACTTTTGAACAGGGCGCAACAAAACAAAGATACTTTAAGTACTGTTAAATTGTGTTCATCATAATATGGGATGAGAAGGTCCTGCTAAAAAGAGTTCATTCTTCTCATAAATCCTGTTAAATGGCATTCATTCTTAACAAAAGCCTGTTAAAAAAGAAAGAAAAAAGGGGTCATTGTTAGCAAAGTCCTACTAAAAAGAGTTCAGTCTTCTCAAAGTCCTATTAAAAGGCATTCATTATTAATAGAGTCTGTTGAAATGTGTTCATTCTCAGTAAAATCCTATTGAAAAGAGTTCTTTCTTTTTAAAGTCCTATTAAGAGGCATTGATTCTAAACAAAAGTTTGTTAAAAAATGTTCATTCTCATCAAAGTCATACTAAAAAGAGTTCTGAAAGTCCTATTAAAGTCATCCATTCTTACAAAAGTTCTGTTCAAAAGTCTTCGTTCATAGCAAAGTCATACTAAAAAGAATTCATTCTTCTCTAAGTCCTATGAACAATGTTCATTCATTACAAAGTCCTATTATGAAAGTTCAGTTGAAAGTGTTCATTCTGAACAAAGTTCTGTGGAAATGTGTTCATCCTTTAAAAATTTTTTACTGTCAGCTATGATTTAGCTTTTTTATTTAACAGAGAATTTGATTTTCAGAGGGGTGGAATCCAGTGGAAAGTCACCACTCGACTTGTGCATCCTTGTTTTACGGGAGGTGAACAATGCTCATGTTGCTGTGGGTAACCTGATCACCCACAGTCCTCGGCAGCTGCGTTGCTTTGTAGGCTGTAACGTCATGCTGGAAGCAGGAGAGTATGTTGTCATACCTCTGGCTTTCAACAACTGGAACATTAGTAAGTGGCTACCTGTGTGTTACTGTGAGCACACTGAACTCTTTTTTTCTTCAACTTTGCTGGCTATGACATTTGAACATGTTTACATGCATGCACAGATATATGCATGTACTTACACTCACACACACAAAATACACATAAATACAGGCACCCACACATATGCAGGCATGCATGTACATACATGCACATGTGCACGCACACACAAACATACACAGCAATCAGTGGTACAATGAATGATCAGCAAGAAACTGTGTGAAATTTATGTAGGCATAACTGATTTGGCAAGTACACTTAGGTGAGTTTTTGTTTGTTTGCTGCATGAAAATGCTTCCGTTAGCTGTTTCTACTCCCTTAATGAACTAACCTTCTCATTAGAAAAAAATTAATTGTCCAGCAGGTAGAAGAGACCAGAATAAAAACTGAAAATGTAGAATTTCATTTCTGAAATGCTCTGTTCAGTTTGTGCATGCTGATTAGCGGCATGAGATGTGCAGTGCCACCAAGTGTCCTGGGTTGCCTGTTGTGCACCATGGCATTTTTGACATCCAGCATGAGTAGCGCATACACACATTGCTTGGGAAAAATCATCCCTCAAATGGGAGCAGGATGCATCAGGCCAGCTGTGACACTTGACAGAGCAATAGCCTACATAAGACCCCGCTGATTGTCTCTCATGAATGCCTTTTTCTTTATGCAACACACAAGTCAAGTCCATATGCTTTAATCATACCTCACAGGGCAATTCAGCTAACTAGTCAAGTCCATATGCTCTGATCATTCCTCACAGGGCAATTTAGCAAACTAGTCAAGTCCATATGCTTTAATCATACCTCACAGCGCAATTCAGCTAACTAGTCAAGTCCATATGCTTTAATCATACCTCACAGGGCAATTCAACTAACTAGTCAAGTCCATATGCTTTTATCATACCTCACAGGGCAATTCAGCTAACTAGTCAAGTCCATATGCTTTAATCATACCTCACAGGGCAATTCAGCTAACTAGTCAAGTCCATATGCTTTAATCATACCTCACAGGGCAATTCAGCTAACTAGTCAAGTCCATATGCATTAATCATACCTCACAGGGCAATTCAGCTAACTAGTCAAGTCCATATGCTTTAATCATACCTCACAGGGCAATTCAGCTAATTAGTCAAGTCCATATACTTTAATCATACCTCACAGGGCAGTTCAGCTAACTAGTCAAGTCCATATGCTTTAATCATATCTCACAGGGCAATTCAGCTAACTACTAAAGGCTCATTGATTTAAAAAGAACAAGAAAAAAAGAACATCAGAGCAACATCAAAAGCATTTAAATTGAGAATAATAAACAGACACTGGATTGAAAAAAATCCATAATACAAATTACCACAGCAGAAAAGATATCTGTCTTGCCCACCTCCACCAGACACCCACACACATACATGCCCACACCCAGACACATACTCTTCACCCAAACTACATACACACACCACTGCTATCGTCAACCAGACACACTTGCACATCACTGGAACCAGACATGCCACTCAAATCTAATCAGAGAGCTACCCTAGTAAAACCATACAGAATGGTTAAGACAGTTGAGTTGGCTGATCATGCCCTGCTGAGGCGCTGAACTGCAGAGGGCACAAAAGAGTTTCCTCTTCTGTTGGTTCTGTGTGCCAGTGAACAGGGTATGTTCCAGCATATTCCTTCATTTTAGTTTTGGGTTCTTGGTGTTGTTGGTGGGGGGGGGGGGGGGGTAGGGAGATAATTTTACATGTTAGGCAAAACATATTTTGAGATGACTTGCTCCTTTAAACCTGTCCTTTTTTTGCACTGCTGAGCCCTACACTACGCTGCCTTCACCCCCCACCCCCCCTTCCCAGTATCCCTACAGGTGTACCATGCAAAAACTGACCTCCCAGTTATCCCACAAGTTTACCATGCAAAAACTGCCCCCTCCCAGTTATCCCACAAGTGTACCATGCAAAAACTGCCCCCTCCCAGTTTCCCCACAGGTGTACCATACAAAAACTGCCCCCTCCCAGTTTCCCCACAGGTGTACCATGCAAAAACTGCCCCCTCCCAGTTATCCCACAAGTGTACCATGCAAAAACTGCCCCCTCCCAGTTTTCCCACAGGTGTACCATACAAAAACTGCCCCCTCCCAGTTTCCCCACAGGTGTACCATGCAAAAACTGTCCCCTCCCAGTTCCCCCACAGGTGTACCATGCAAAAACTGCCCCCTCCCAGTTCCTCCACAGGTGTACCATGCAAAAACTGCCCCCTCCCAGTTCCCCCACAGGAGTACCACACAAAAACTGAACGCTATAGTCACAGCGTCAACATTCAAGTGATGTTTCAGTGTCAGGTGGCCAGTCAAGGGTGCACCACTACGTCATGTCCGTGCACAGCTCCAAGCGCCTCCTGGTGGAGGAAATCAGCACCTTCCGCAACCGCCACTATGACAACATTCTGGCCGATGCCATCATACAGCTAGCCATCAGCAAGGGCAAACGAGAAGAGGTGCGATATGGGAGTTTGGTCTTTTTGCTGTATCTCTTTCAGCATCGATTTTCTGGAGCCTGAAGTCCCAGGCAGCTGTTCACATTATGCTTTTGTTTTATCCCAGAATCAAGCTTGGACAAAGCGTGGTTTAATTAGTCTGTAATTAAAAGCACAACAAATCTTGTCTATTGTGTGGTTCAGTGAAGCTGGTTTGCACGAGTGAACGCCCTATGTAATCTTTTGCGCAAGAAGTTGTGAGAAGTCGCAGCGTCACTTCTGGGCCAATTTCTGAGTAGGTGTTGCTTCATGCTGTGTATAATAATGGAAGCTGAACCTAGAATTGCGAAGCAGTACAAATGTCACCACTGTTGCAGTTGCAAATATTACCGGGGAAAGAGGGTGAAGGGTGGGGAAAAAAGTGTCTTTGGATTGTTTTTTGGCTGACCAGAAGATTGTGATTTCATGGAAAAAATACATTTTGGGGCATCCTATAGTACTTACTTACCATGGTTGAGCCCATAGACAGAAAGCAAGAAGTTTAATACATTTAAAACCTGCTAGCAAATTCTTTTTTTCTTTTTTTTTGTACATTCATCAAGGCATCACTGCTTTGTCTTTTTTCTCTGGTGATGATCTGGCCCTGTCTGAAAGAGTACAGCATTAAATTCACAGGGATTTGTTTAGAGTTTGACTTGCAAGAGTATTTTTTGATTGTCTGTACATCTGCTAAGGCACCTATGCTTTTCTCTTCGGTGATGAAATAGGGCACCTTTTGAAAGTATGCAACATTAAACTGACTGATTTGTTTAGGGTTTGACTTGCAACATTTTATTTAATTTTATTGTCTGTACATCAATCAAAGCATCTCTACTTTTTCTCTGGTGAGGAGGTGGGCCAAATTTGAAAATGTGTGACATCAAACTGGTGGTGACTTGCCTAGAGTTTTGCCTTTCTGTACATCCATCAAGGCATCACTGCTTTTTTGTGATAATGAAGTGGGCATTATTTGAAAATGTGTGACATCAAATTGACAGTGATTTGTCTGGAATTTTACTTATCTGTATATCCATCAAGGCAACAGTGCTTTTTTCTGATGATGAACTTGGCACAACAGACATTGATTTGCATAGAGTTTTGCTTGGAACAGTATATTTTGATTGTCTGTAGATCTGTCAAGCCATCAGTGCTTTCTTTGTGATGATGGACCAGGCACCATTTTAAAGAATGTGACATTGAACGGATGGTGATTTGTTTAAGAGTTTTACTTGCAACGTATCTTCATTGTCAAGAGATCCATCAAAGCATATTGGGCGATTCAGCGAAGCTGGTTTGCTAGAGTGAATGCACTTTGTAATCTTTCACGAAAGAAGTTGCGAGAGGTTGCAGCGCACTTCCGGGCCGATTTCTGAGTAGGCATTGCTTCACTCTGTGTATAACAGTGGAAGTTGAAATTAGAATTGCGAAGCAGTACAAATGGCAATACTGTTGCAGTTGCAAAAATTACCGTGGAAAGGGGATGGAGGGTGAACAAACTGTGTCTTTGCGTCATTTTTGGGCTGATCAGAAGATCGCGAGTTCGTAGAAAAAATGCGTTTTGGGGCATCCTAAAGCACGAACAACAAGTTATTGCTCATTTCCAGACACATTATGACTACAGGTCTCCAAAAATGCCTTTAAAGTTGGCAGTGTAAAATTCGCAAATTCACTGTCACCGCCTTCCATTGTGAAGAAAGTACGCACCGGAAGTAAAAGCAGCCAAGGGACTTAAGCGATGCCAGGCAAAAGTCAAGGGAGTTAACAACCCTGCCTGAATCGCCCAATATCACTGCTTTCTCTCTGCTGATGAGCAAGCTGGGCACCATTTAACCCTTTCGCTGCCCCAGGCAGTCAGATTTCTGGGCTGAAAAGTGCGCACACAGGCCTGCAGACAGTACATTTTCCTGTTCTTGTAAAGCAAATATGTTTTTGATACTGTGCATTTTGGTGGAAATCCTTTCACATGCTAACACAAAAAACAACAAGGCCTAATGATTTCAAATCTCACACTTCTATTGGTCATTTTCAGGTGATGTGTCAGTAAAAGGGTTAAAAGTGTGCAACATTAAACAGCCAGTAGTATTTTGTTGTTGAGAGGTTTGCTTGCAACAGAATTTGTTTTATTGTTTAGCATAAATAAAAACAACAGTAATACCACATTCTGTTTAGAATTTTCAGTTTTCTTGAAACCTTCCTCAGTAAACTGTGACCGAAGATTGCTTTGTTTTACTGTTTGTGCGTAGATCCGTCAGGGCATCACTGCTTTCTCTCTGATGACGAGCTGGGCAGGGGGGATCTTTGTGGTGGAAAACCGACTGCCCCACCAGGCGGTCCATGTGTGCTGTGAGTGCACAGAGAGTTCCAACATTGTCTGCACCCGAGGCACGCTCGTCACCAAAGACGTCATTCCACCTTTACACAGGTAATTGTGACAGGAGTGGAAAGAGAAATGAGGGGGAAGGGGTGTCATTGATTATTTATTTGATACTGAACACCCAAATGGATAAATTGGATTGTGGTATTACCCAAGGCACGCTCATCACCAAAGACGTCATTCCACCTTTACACAGGTAATTGTGAGAAGAATGGGAAGAGAAATGAGGGGGGGAACGGGTGTAGTTGATTATTTACTTGATATTGAACACCCAAGTGAGTGAATTGAATTGTAGTCGCTGTGGTTGTACCCAAGACATGCTCATCACCAAAGACACCATTCTGCCTTTACACAGGTAATTGTGAGAGAAGTGGACAGAGAAATGAGGGGGGAAGGGGTGTAGTTGATTTTTATATTTACTTGATGTTGAACAACCCAAGTGGGTATATTGAATTGTCGCTGTGGTAGTACCCAAGGCACACTCACCACCAAAGACGTCATTCCACCTTTTCAGAGGTAATTGTGAGAGTAGTGGACAGAAAAATGAGGGGAGAAGGGGTTTAGTTGGTTACTTACTTGATACTGAACACCCAAGTGAATAAACTGAATTGTAGTCGCTGTGGTAGTACCCAAGACATGCTTGTCACCAAAGATGTCATTCCACCTTTACACAGGTAATTGTGAGAGTAGTGGAAAGAGAAATGAGGGGGAAGGGGTTTAGTTGGTTGTATATTTACTTGATGCTGAACACCCAAGCAGGTAAACTGAATTGTGGTTGTTATGGTAGCAATATGGCTTCTGTACTGGAGAGAGGAATACCTTTTTAAACAAATGTGTTGCGTTATACTTTGACTTGTAAGTGCAAGAACTGTGGGTGTATGCATGTATGTTAAGAGCAAGCAGAATGGTATTTTTGCATTTGCATGGGAATAATGTTTGGGACAACATTTGTGTGGGAATGGTGTCTGGGGACAACATTAGTTTGCCTGGGGATACTGTATGGGACAACATTTTTTTAGGGACAATGTCTAAGACAACATCATTTGCTTGTGAATAATACCTTCAAAAGCATTTGAATGGGAATACTGTGCTTTGAAGTGTTTTTGTTTCTTTGAATGGGAACAGTTTTATTTTTATATTTTTTTACATTTAGAACCTACACAAGTCAGGGTCATAGTCTAGCAGGTGAAACATTTTTATTTTTTTAAATTGTCTAATGACGTAGACAACTTGATGTGGAAAATTGTTCATAAACAACTTGCAAAGAAAAGGTGTCCCTGCAGAAGTTTTGAATGAAAGGTCTTCATTTCTTGGATATATTCTCTTGAGGTCGACTTATTTTAAGAGAATTGTTGGTAATGCTTTTGGAAATGACACAGTCTGAAATTTTGTTTTGGGGGTCATATTCTGGGCATGACTGGTTGTGGTTTGTGTTCATAGTGTTCACCTTTTTCTCAGGTAGCTGATTTTCAGGCAGGTGATAATGCTGCTGCCTCAAACAGAGAGGACACAGTCTGAATTTATGTCCCTGAGAGTCTTATTCAGAGCATTTATGTTCATGGTATTCATCATTCCCTCAGTTTGGTTGGTTTTCAGGCAGGTGATAATGATACTATCCCAACTGGAGAGGACAACATGTGAATTTGTGTCTTGGGGGTCTTATTCCAAGCATGATGGGTTGTGATTTGTGTTCATGTTATTCACCTTTTACTTGGTTGGCTGATTTTCAGGTAGGTGATAACTATAATGATGCTGCTTCCAACAGAGGACGCAGTCTGAATTTATGTCCTGCAAGTTGTATACAGAGCATGACTGGTTGTTATTTATCTTCATGGTATTCACCTTTCCCTCGGTTGGGTGGGTTTTCAGGCAGGTGATAATGATACTGTCCCAGCTGGAGAGGACACAGCCCTACCACTTGTCACGACGACTTGTCCATCGTGTAGCCAATCCAAACACTGGCCTGTCCGATTGGGCAGCGCGCCAAGATATACGCCACGATCCACCCATGACGCCAGCAGTGGCTTCCCTTCATGCACCGCGGCCTTTGTGATGGGAGAGCTTTCTGGTCCTCAGAATCTGGATGCCCAGCCTCTTAATGGCTAGGCCCAGGTTATGATTTTTGTTTTGTTTTCGTTTGTTTGCCTGTGTAGCTTGACTTGTCAGGTTCATGTCATATACAGTGTTGCAAACTGTTTTCCTGTCCATTCATGCACACAACATGGTGATTGAAATCCATTTCCTGGAAAGATTAGTAAGTCATGTAAACCAAGTGACAAAAAACTATTGTATTTAAGGAAAAGAAGGTATTTCTCTGTGTGTGTGTGTGTGTGTGTGTGTGTGTGTGTGTGTGTGTGTGTGTGTGTGTGTGTACATGTGCACTTTCACGCTGAGGAATTTGATACACCTTTTATTTTTTTAATCCCATCTCTGCTAGGTTTTCTCTGAGAGGCAGTATTTTGTCATAATTGCATGCTTTTCTGCTGTGATGTTAAAGTTGTGATAATGTTCTTGTCGTCCACAAAAAAAAAAAAAAAACACACATTGAACCTCCAATTTTGTGTTTGTCTCAACAGCAAGTCATCATCTCAGTGCTCTGACCCCACATTTCCATGTACTGCCAAAACAGTATGCTGGTGGGGCAGAATTTGAGTACTGTGACTTTAGCACCTGTGTTTGTTAGGGAGATATTGATACATTTCTTGAAGCAGGCCTTTACATTCTCTTTTTTTTTTTTTTTTTTTTTTTTTTTTAAGGCACTTTTGTGGAATGTTCCATACCTTTCTTTTCTTTCTTAGATACTGAGGATCTTTGACATTGTGCAGGATAATAATCTTGAGGGTTGACTGCCAGAGCTACTTGTCTTTATTGGAAATAAACATGAAAATACTGGGTTCAATTCCGGTGGTCAGCCGTAATTATTTAGTCTTTGGTAAGCTGCAGACATTCCCACTGCTTGTAGAGGTCACAGGAAGTCTGGGGAAAAAAGAAGAAGAAAAGAAAAACAAACACAGAAACAGGTCTCAGTTGTTATCTGTGAGCTGATTGAGCATTTGCTCTTTTTAGACCTTAGGGTTAATATCTGTCTTAGACATTAGACAGGGTTGGTGTCTGTCTTAGACCTTAGACAGGCAGGGTTAATGTCTGTCTTAGACCTTAGACAGGCAGGGTTAATGTCTGTCTTAGACCTTAGACAGGGTTAATATCTGCCTTAGACCTTAGACAAGGTTGATGTCTGTCTTAGACCTTAGACAGGGTTGATGTCTGTCTTAGACCTTAGGTAGGGTGAATGTCTGTCTTAGACCTTAGGCAGGGTTAATGTCTGTCTTAGGTCTTAGACCTTAGATGGGGTTCATGTCTGTATAACGCCATGCCTTAATTTGGCATACACATCTTGTCCCTAACATGTCAGCCCAACATCAGAGGACATTACACCTCATTCATATTGAATGGGCATTCACTTTGAATGCAAACTCTGTGGGAACTTTTTAACAAAACATTCACAAACACTACACATGCTAAACAAAAAAAATGGTGTGTAGATGTAGGTCAGAGTGATGCTCCATGATTGGGTAGTTTTGTCACGTTTTTTTTCTTCTTTTTCTTCTTATTTTTTCTATATATACATGTTATGTGCCAGGTCAGCAAAGAGGCATTTTCTTCAGTGTTGAACCAAAAGTCTGGGCTCAATTTGTCTGGAAATTTATAACGTTCAATTGCTGTGTGTGAAAGACCCATTGGTTTCTAATCTGGATCTCGTCTAGGGAAACACATCAGGTAAACAAGCTGCTTGCATTCATAATGCCCATGCAGAGCCTGAAAAGTTTCCTGTTCATTCACTGTAATATCTCAAATTAAGACAGTCAGTCTCACTCATCAGAGCTCAGGAGCTGTGTAAGAGTCGAGGTAGCTGTCCTGGGCTCCCCATCCCTAAGAATCCTTATGGCCTCTGTGGACATAAAGCAACATTTGAGGAAAATGAAGCAGTCATCAGAGCTCTGTAGCTGCATGAGAGTTGAGGTGACTGTCCTGGGCTCCCCATCCCTAAGAATCCTTATGGCCTCTGGACATAAAGCAACATTTGAGGAAAATGAAGCAGTCATCAGAGCTCTGGAGCTGCATGAGAGTCGAGGTGGCCGTCTTGGGCTCCCCATCCCTAAGAATCCTTATGGCCTCTGGACATAAAGCAACATTTGAGGAAAATGAAGCAGTCATCAGAGCTCTGGAGCTGCATGAGAGTCGAGGTGGCCGTCCTGGGCTTCCCTTCCCTAATAGTCCTTATGGTCTCTGTGGACATAAAGCAACATTTGAAGAAAAAGTCTCACTCAGTGACATACAGCAGAGCTGCTGCAGCACCAATGTTTGGAGTCACTCCTGTTGATATAATAATGTTATTTTGTGTACTAACAGTTTGTGCCCATGAATCTGTGTTTAAAGTGGCTGTGCGGTTAAGACAGGCCGTAACATATATTGTTTGGCAACAAAGTGGGTTTGAATTATTACTGTTCCTCTTTTCACGGGCTTTGTGGTTTTCACAAACACTTCTTTGTTTTGGGTGTCAAATATGTTACTCTGCTGTGGCCAGTGAGATTACAGTTCTAGTGCTGATCATTCAAAAAAAAAAACCCATTAAAAAAAATGAAGGGACCAATGTAGTTTTTGTTTTTTAAAGAACTTTCTTTTATTAACCATTATACAAGATTTTAAAGCAAGTTCTTTTGTTAACCATTATACCCAAATTTTTAAGTACCTTTGAGTTTGAACATGCTTGTATGTATGAAATATTTACCATGGCTCATTGTAGACCTGTCTGTATGAAGTATTTATCATGGCTCATTGTGGACCTGTCTGTATGAAGTATTTACCATGGCTCATTGTGGACCTGTCTGTATGAAGTATTTATCATGGCTCATTGTGGACCCTTGTAATTTTAAAGTATGTTTAAACATGGTTGTATGATGTCTGATACCTCTCCCCTGTCTGGAATCTTAGGGCTGTCATTTGATTCCACATATCTATCTCCTATCTTGTTCTTCTACCTTATCCCATTGCTGTCTCTTTCTTGTCCTTTTTCTGCTAACACCCCATTCTCCTGATTTTTCATGCAGAACATTCTTCTTTTTTGTCTTTTTGAAGAGATGGGCTGTTTTGTTTGGCTCTTCTTCTCTTTTTTCTATTGAAAATCTGGTACTGATAAATCGGATGGAAGGCTCACCTATACTGGCATGTTGGAACTTCATGTGCTTTTTTTCTTTTCTTCAAACATGGGCAATGTCAAAGGGACTACATATCCTTAAAAAATTGTGTTAGATGTTTGCTTTATATTTGTGCTTTGACCAGTTTTGCAAATTTTTAACTTAATTAGGGTTTTACATGTGAGGAGAGTTTTGAAATGTATAATTACTCCTGTCTGAGTTTGATCATCCTGAGGTGATCCGGTGCAGTTGACAGGACGTTAAAATCGTATTTGCTGTTGTATCCGGAGGGCTGCATGTCCCACCCCCCACCCCCAGTCTCCCCTCGTGTGCTGATAGAACCACATCTAAATAAACATCAGCCATGTGAGCCTGTGTGGTTCACAAAAGGATTTAAAGGAGACCCCAAATGAAGGTGTGGTTTGGCCTAAAACCATGGAAACTGTGCAAACATTTCGATTTGCGTGATTCGTTACGATTGTTCTGTCTATATTTATGCTCTGACTTGGGTTGACCATGTATTGCTGTCACAGTGCCTTACAGAATTCCAAACTGCAGCGTTGGTACTTGCTCCATGAGCCGAAGTTTTCCAATTTGTCTTTGTGATAGTATCCAACCAAGAAAACTTCTTTCTTTTTTACTGTTTTGTGTGTTGCTCTTGTGTGTTTGTGTTTATTATAAATAGTGTGTGTGTGGGCACACACACTTCCATATAGTTCAGGAGCTGTGTGAGAGTTGAGGTGGACGTCCTGGGCTGTCCGTCCTAACGAGCCTTCTGGTTTCCGTGGACGTAAAGATTTATTGAACCGTGCTTCGGCATAGGTCACAACTTGTCCCTAATATGTCAACTGACATCTGAGGACATTAAGCATCAACTCATCACACACACTTTCCTCAGGGATTCCTGATCTACAATTTACAATCAACAACAGTACAGGTTTTCAGTCAAATGTTTCATTCCAAACATATTTCTCTGGATTGTTTTGGTCCAAATGTGTTTGGTTTTGGTTCCTGATAAGAGATACATGTCGTCATGCTACCCTGACTGGTGCAGTCATTGTTTCATTTCCAGGCAGTGTAGGGAATTAGATCTTTTAGTCATAAATTCAGTTCAGTCAAAACAAATTTTAATTAAGATTAGTAGTGAAACACATGTCTGACCTAGACAACCAACATAATAATGGTCTCCACTAGGATCAGATTTTTGATAATTCCTCTGCCCTCTGCTTGGCACTGTGGGCCAAAAATTGGGCCTGGCTCTGAGGGGAACTGATGCACCCAGTAGGCTCTTTATGAAGGGAGTAGGACTTTCTCTTTCTTATCCATTGGATTTACTCAGTTTAAGGTCTTTCAGATCTAAATATAATGCCTGAACAATTTATTCCTGGCTTCTTCTTTTTTCTTCTTTAAAAACAACAACATTTTGACATAAAAAATAAAATTAAAATTGGCTGGGGATTTTCCCCCCGTCTGAGTGGAAAAATGGGTAACAATGGCTGTATATGATGACTGGGAATTCCACACCTTTTGAAGTCAGTGAATCAGTGGATGCTACCTGCCTGTGGAACACCTACTGTTTGGATTTGTATTCCTCTTTTGCATAAGTCTATTAATCTGGCTACTTTTTTTTTAACAGTATACTTTGTGTTATTAGTATGTCACAGAGTGTGTATTGAATGAGTTTCACAAGTGAATGTATTTGTTTTGTATGTTATATAGCTGCACTGGTTGTGTCACTGCAAGAGTGTGTGTAAAGTATTTCTTCACTTAATGTATGTAAAGTCTGTGTGTGAAATTTTGAGTTATGAGCTTTTAACTGGTGACTGGTCATGATATACAGTATTGTGCACATAATCCAGTTCACAACACACTGTGTGTATAATACAACATGCAAGGTACTTGTGCAGTACACATAATACAGCTTACACAAAGCACTACAGAAAATACACAGTACTGCTTACACAAAGCAGTAATACAGCTTACACAAAGCACTACAGAAAATACACAGTACAGCTTACACAAAGCAGTACAGAAAATGCATAGTACAGCTTACACAAAGCAGTACAGAAAATGCACTGCTGTACACACAATACAGCTTACACAATGCAATACAGGAAATGCACAGTACACACAGTTCACTTACCTGCGTACTGCCTTTTTATGTGCATCAGCATATATGGCAGCAGTAAGTTCAGTACACACAACACAGTGTGCATACAGCATATACAGTAGAGTACCAGTACACAGAAAACAATATCTAATGACCACAATCTCAAATTTTAAGGACTTTGAAATACTGTGCCTATCGTCTTCACAGATTTTTAAGGCCTTGAAGAGAGTTTTTCACTGATTTTTAAGGCCCTGAAAAGAGGTTTTCACTGATTTTTAAGGCCTTGAAAAGAGGTTTTCAAAACTCCAGGAATCACAAGGGCAGTACAAACCCTGAAGCTAGCAATGTAGCTGCTTTGGTTTTGTGGACTGACTTAACAAAGGGTTTCTATATATATGAGAAGAGTTTTGAAATGTGCATTTGCTTGTGACCTGAGTTTGACTGTACTGAGGTGACCCTGTGTGGATGACAGGAATTTAAAATCCAGTTAAAATAACTGCCTTGGCCAGCTCTTCCACAAAAATGGCTGGCATAGTTGTGTTGTGGAGAACAGAAAAACAATTTTAGTAGCTGCAACAGAGAGAAGAAAAAGAAGAAGAAAGAGAGAGAGAGGGGCAAAAATTAAGTTTCACCATAATTAAATTTCTTAAAAAAGAAAAAGAAAGGTTCCACATTGTAGATGATGTTGGTGTTGCAGCAGCTGAGGGAAATTATTAGGTTCCACCAAGCATTTAACTAGGGTTGCAGGTATGAGAGTCTGGAGTGGTAACTATTGAACCATGGAGGCACCTGACAAACGGGGGCACATTTAAGCGTGTATCACCCTCCCCTTTACTTGATGGAGAAAGTTGCATAGAAACTTGTTCTTTCGCTTAAGTAACCATGAGCATTACTGTGTTAATTAATGAAAGAAGTGTTACTATGCTTCAGCATAATTCGACCCTCATGTCACAAGGAATCTCAAGGAATCTCAGCACCAAGTTTCATCTCAAACGGGTTCAGTGGGTTGAGCACCAAATCACAGTATTGACATGAATGCACAGACCCCACACAGAAACCTGTTTATTTGAGATGATTCCTCTGCACAGTGACAGTTTTTTAGAATTGATTTTAATGATTTTTGGCGCTTTTTGTTTTGTTTTGTTTTTTGCTGTTTTTTCTTTCTTCTTCTTTTGTTGTTTGCTTTTCTCACCTTTTTTTTTCAACAGATGATGTGGGTTGTGAAGATAGAGGTATACAATTACAATGCAAGTTAAAGGGGATCCCAAGCAGAGAGAGTGTTGGTCAGGAAACAGAAAATGTGTGTACATATTTCCAGTTGCAGGCTTCATGAAGTGATTTTATCAGTATGTATCAATGTGACAGAGGCACTTTTTTCCTTTGTTTAGTTTGAATTAGAGCTCCTCAGGGTGCAGCCAGGTTTTAAATGGTACGCTCTTTTACTCATAAAAAGCAAAAAATTGTTGGCTTATGACAGTGTACACTGTACACTTTTGTCACATTCATGACATCACCAACCTAGGCAAAATAGCAACACTCAAAGCTGTAATTTTGTGATTTCAAATGCTGAAAGTTTATATTTTGTCCTAATAAGTAGTGTTCTTTTCAACCTTTTATGTATTTCAAATACTGATTTAAAACAACTATGGACCATATATAAATGTAAAAAGTGCTTTTATTTTTCATCTATGATGCTGCTTTGCTTTGGTCCCCTTTAAAGCAGTTCTTTGTGAGGAAGAAAGGGAGGAGGTGATCCAAGAGACTGTAGCTGGACCACTGTATGTCTGAATTAAGCCTCCAAGAGGAGAGTGTTTGCTCTGTAAAGCTGCCTTGCTGTGTGTAGGTACATGTGTGTGTGGGTTTATACCATCGATTTGTATGTGGACATTGTGCATTACCTTTTTCTTCAATTATTGTAAAGCACTTTGGGTCTCTAAAAGCACTCAATAAATTCCCTGTTATGATTATTATCATACTAATGCCGCCAGAATGTGTTTGTTAACCTGGTCAGTATAATAAAGATTATTTTCCTTGGCTTTGTGTGATGAAAGGGGGAGGGGTTGACCACAAAGATTCAAATCGACGCCTGCAAGACACAGACACACGCACACACACATGCAAACACACACACACACACACACATGCAAACACACACACACACACACACTCTGGGCAGTGGGACTGAAGAAAGGGTTTTCAAAGTAAAAAGGTTTTCAAGGAAGGTATGAACAAACTGACAGAGGTAGCATGACAGAAGCAGGGAGTTGCTTCAACAGTATCACAAGCTAACCTATTTGGCTCTGTGGCAAAGAATGAACTATATAAAACAGCTGCACTCTGAGGAGTTCAGTTTCAATTCAAAACACAAAGATCTTTCTTTTTATAAATAGTGTTAGAACAACAAAACAAAGCATGGAAATGAAAATCCTTGCACATTTCCAACCTTTCTAGGCCTTCCTGCAGCTTCAGTTCAGTTCCCCTTTAAAGGAACTTGCCTTCTCAGAATACAGTGCTTTAAAAAAATATTTTTTAAAAATTCAATTTTTCAACAACAAAATTTAAAATCTGATTTTTGTACTGAGGATTAGCAAGACTAGCTTCAGAAAAAGTGATTTAGTGTCACAGCAGGCCTGACAGTGTGACCCATGGCCTCTTTATCTTGCTCTTGGTTGATGCCAGCATGAATCTCTCCTGCCTAACATCAAGGAGGCAGAGCGTACAACAGGGAAGCTAGGACACTTGACTGTTCTGTCCAGTGGAAGTCTTTGTAGTAAATCAAACTAAGACAAACAGGGCACTTTAAAACAAAATCTTTCCACACAGGAGTTTTGTTTTGTTCTGTTATAGTACATATTAGACCAGACATGTTTTGAGAAGGTGTCTTGTTCATTGGAGATCATTCTTAAAATCAAGCATTTTCGGATCCTTTCAGTACATCAGACATGTCCTCTGGAACTCTTCCTCCTGTATTTTGGGCATTTCTCTTTACTAAGTCAAAACTGAAAACCCACACTGTTTCTTCTGCATACTGATTGTTGTTTCTTTTATTTTCCACCAACCCATCACCAGTAATGCATATATTTGTAGTGTGTGTGTGTGTGTAAATGTGATGGAATGCATGCATCCGAGCTCTCACAAGATCGGGTACCATAAATTGTTAGGTTTTTGTTTTTTGTTTTTTAAGAGGGGGTATCAGTTTTCAAGGTTTTACTTACCAACAAATGTTAAGTGAAAGGTAAAAATGCCAACAGATTGGTATTGCACACACACACACACACACACACACACACACACACACACACACACACACACACTCGACAGGTTTTAAAGTCGTTTTACTATGAAGAATAGCACAATATGAACTAAGAACTAGACATACACCTAATGAAACGATATCAAATACACGATGAACATGTGTGAAACTGTCGCTGTACAATCCTGTACATATATACAAAAATAAAGTAAAAAGTTTAAAAATCCCACTAAATTCACTGACATTATGAAGCAGAACACAGTACAGGCTCTGCAATGTTGCTGTACATGCATGTACACACAGCACAATTTGCCTGTGTATAATCTTCAGTTCCTGGACATGTAATGCCCAGTCACATCGGGGAAGCTGGGACAGTCACACTTGTCACATAAAGCATCTTTTTTGTATAATTGAAAGAGGACTTGAAGCAAGGGGAAAAAAGGAGGCTGAATGAACAGGGAAGGCAACAGCTGAACTCCTGGCAGTTGGCAAAGCATGTAAAGCTATCATTATATTCAGACCTACTCCAGGCTGAACTGGGGAATATTTTTGTAGACCTGGATTTTCAACAGACAGGACCTTCATTTTTGCATCCATAGTACCCCATCAAGAAAACATTTCAAAAGTTTAATTTGCAACCCTGCTGTGACTTTCAAACAAGATCAAGGTCAGCATAGATGGTATAAGTGTTGAGATAAATTGGAACATGTTTGTGCAAAGGTTGAAAGGTCCTACTTGATGAGTATAAGTGAAAAAGTATTAAAAACTAAGGTTTTTGTCACAGTTACACAAAAAGAATTATGTACACAATGTACTTAAATTACAACCATACATATTGTGAACTTAGATAAGAACCTACCCAGGCTACAACTGCCTGTTTAGTTGATGCTGCTGCAACCTTGTGATTGTAGAGTGGTCAGTTCACTTAATGAGGTCAGTTCACTTCAGTTTAACATGGTATTTATGTATTTGGAAAAGGCCGCCTCCCATAAGTACCCCAGTCAAACAGTTAACTCAGTTTAGACCAATGTAACCTTCAAATACGATCAGGGTCAATGCACATTGCTTAAACTGGTGACTCTGCCAAGACAATTTACTGTGAAGCAAAGTTTTATAAAAACAATTTTACACCGATGGTAATTAAAAAAATAGCAACATTCTTTAAAGTTTGTACAATGGCCGTTTTCCATGAGTTAAAGTTTGACATTTGTGATCCTGTGCTAGCACCTCCCTAACAAAGTTTCACCATACTCTTACGAGGCAGGATTACAGATGTAATGCTGACAATGAGGGCTTAAATAAACCCCATTTCAGGTGAACCCAAAGGCACTCAGAAAGACACAAAGAAAACAAAACCACACTGATGGATGTAAGAAACAAACCTGTACAAAACAAACTTAACCACCAAGCACACTTCAAGGGTTGAAAACTAGAATTGAGTATCTTTAGTGGAAGTAAAAGGAGATACTGGCTTCTAGTGGTCAACACTCAATTTGCAGCTCTGCCAGGATTTTTAACTCCAAGTCAAGGTAACTGAAAGTAGTCTGTAACTAACTCCAAGGTCACTGAAATTAGCCTGCAACTAACTCCAAGTCAAGGTCACTGAAATTAGTCTGTAACTATCTCTAAGTCAAGGTCACTAAAATTAGTCTGCAACTAACTCTAAGTCAATGTCACTGAAATTAGTCCGTAACTAACTCTTAAGTCAAGGTCACTGAAATTAGTCTGTAACTAACTCTAAATCAAGGTTGCTGAAATTAGTATGAAACTAAAAGGGTTGAGCTTGATAAGCTTTACTCTCCTGGAAAAAGGTATTGGAAGGGAAAATACAAATGGTAAGGTTTCTGTGGTGCAATGCACAAAACCCTGAAGGCCAGACAACCATCAGTCATGACAGGGAGTCTTCGTATTGTTAATGCCAATTCAGACAAGCAGACAAAGATACGAAGAGGCATTGCGTTAATAACACTTGCCTAGTTTATTAATGATGCCATTGTTGTTCTTCAACAGAAGGCAGGGTATTTATAACAACATATGCATTAAAGCTCCATGCACTGTTAGTCCAGACTAGGTTAAAATGATCAGGCATTAAACAAACACAAAATAAACAACCTGCCATTCCACGAAAGCTGAAACTTAATAGTAAAAGTGCACCTCACATTTTCCCTCTCAGGTGCCAGAGGTAATCTTACTCACGAGACGGCAGTAGGTTCCACTGTCACCGGATTTAGAGTTTTGTTGGGTTACACACACACACACACACACACACACACACACACACACACACACACACACACACACACACACGCACAGAAAACATGGTGGCAAGTCCCATGCTGGCAGAGGAATTCACAGTGCTTGCTCACCATAATGCACTGGGAAACTGAAACAGTTGCTAACGCACTTAAACACTGCATCCAAACCTGCCCTGTACCGTAAATTACTTATTGTGTAACTACTATAATTATGTTCAGGGATTGCCATGTTTTGCCAAAACTTCACCCTAATATAACCACGCTAGTTGACTGGGCGTAAAACACCAGTTTACTTACGTACTTTGCCAAAGCCAATTTCAGTTTAATGGTGGGGAAAAAAAAGTGAAAAAAAAAAATCTTAACAAATACAAAAACCAAACCTTGGTTTTTCATTCATGTGCTAAAAAAAAAAAATCCCCAGACACAATCATATTCCATTCTGTTGTTGAATATGACCATTAAAAAATCAAAACAAATCACACAAAACAGTCACAGCAAACGGAACTTCAAGCACCTGATTGTCACAATGTCTTCTTTTACCTACAGAGCACTGTGTAGGTAAATCTGGAAGTCTGACACACTTGCCTGTCACATTGTCTTCCTTTACCTACAGAGTACTGTGTAACTATAGGTTAAGCTGGAAGTCCGACACACTTGCTTTGTGTGCATGTATTTGCAGTGACCATTGTAGTGGTGTACATACCATTCATGCACACTGTGGTCAAGTTTTCTCCTGAGCTACAGCCAAAACAACCACCATGACTGGAATTCTCATTCGCATACAAGACATCTTGGCTTCATGAACCATTTTTGTTTTCTTCTTTAGTTTTTAGAGGAAGGGAAGGAGATAAAGAGGAAGACAGGGAGGAAGGGAGGGTGTACATATGAATGAGAGTGAGAGAGGGAGATAGATATAGACAGAGACAGAGAGACTCTATATTCATATATCAGTCAAATATATTATTAAACCATCTGTATTAATTAATATTCACATTTAATGTATAATCATGTAATTTCAACAGGGAGGTAAAAAGTACAACTGTTGTATTAATGAATCTGAAAGGAACAGACGACCGTGTTTGGTATGGTCACACTAAGCACAAAAATGCCAGCACAAGAGGAGAAAAGAAAACTGTCAGTCACTGTCACAATCAACGTAATATATCAAATGATGAAGTTAATGGCTTAACCATGGATGTGTAAAGACATGACAAAACAAAAACAAAGAAAAAAGCATCTGGAAGGAAGAAAATTTGCATCTGAACTGCATTCAGTTTGATCAGCTTCTGGTGGAGTTTGGTTAAATATTCAAAAACCTTTAACAGAGTTCTTTGATTTTAACATCCTGACAACCATACAGGGTCACCTGAGGACTTCACGATTACCAACGCTCTATGCCAGCTGATTCTCCATACATAAAGATTTCACTTCAATGCACTCAGCACACAATGAGGCTTTAAATACTGGAATTTGAAATACAAAGTTCTGATCATCGAGAGTTCTTGGCCGTCAATCAGCGGAGCACTTCAGTCAGTCATAACATCCAAATTAATATTCTGCATGGAAGAACCTTAAGACCGGCTGACATGTTTTTCTCACAAGCTACAGAACAAGGACTGGTTGATTCGGAACAGAACCCTCCAAACAGGTCTTGGCACACGCTCACTGATGAGAAGAAATATTAGCTATCAAATGAAGCGTACTGCATTCATCTGAATGATCGAATCAGACTCAACTGATTGTGCATTCCAGTCAGCAAAGTCTACCACACAGTGGTCCGGTGAAAAGCTTGTGGGGAAAGAGGCAGGGCTTAGAGCTCAGTGCTGAACCCTCTTCTGTTGTTTGATCCCAGACCACAAGGTAGAAATTAACACACTTCTGACTGACCTTTGAACAAATAATACCAGGTAGCCTGTCTTGAAATTCAAATCAGCTCAGTACTGAACCCTCTTCTGTTTGATTCTGGACCACAAGGTAGAAATTAATACACTCCTGGCTGACCTTTGAACAAATAATACCAGGTATCCTGTCTTGAAATTCAAATAGCTCAGTGCTGAACCCTTTTCTGTTGTTTGATTCTGGACCACAAGGTAGAAATTAATACACTCCTGGCTGACCTTTGAACCAGTAATACCAGGTATCCTGTCTTGAAATTCAAATCAGCTCAGTGCTGAACCTTCTTCCGTTGTTTGATTCTAGACCACAAGGTAGAAATTAATACACTTCTGAATGACCTATGAACAAATAATACCAGGTATCCTGTCTTGATGTTTGAATCCATAATACTCTGTAAAGTGAGAGATACAACTGATTCGATGTTTACGCTGACACACAGTTATGTTCACACTCTGATGACAGCGCCTTTCCAAACTCAGCAGTCTTCATTGGCTGCTACCAATAACAGCCCTTTGCCACTACAGTGATTACCATTATTTGTCTTCTTTTTTTTCTCATGGGAGGGAATTAAGGGGGTCTCTGTCTATCCTCTTCCTGTGCTGTGGCTCTGTTCAAAAGGCTTCTGCTCATTAGTCTCCACGCATTTCTTTATTGGACACAAAAACACCACCACCACCCTCCAAAAATCTACAATTTACCCCTCTCTCTCCCAAAACACTGGCAAAGTAAGTATACGATGTACCCAAGACTGTGAAACACTGTGGCCAGGGCTAATGGACAGATACCAGTCAGTCTGAATTTTTTTCTTTTCCTGAAAGGTTTCCATCTCTCCACTTCAGTAAAGTGGAAAGACTTGCAGAAAAGAAACAAGCACAAACATTCTACTGCACCACGGGCAGTACAGCTGCTCAGGCCAACCACATTGTTGCTTCCTTGGCACCAGTAACTGTTGATGATGACATTAGCCCTTCCTCCCCTTATTTATGCTATATTCCCTTCTTAGAAATGTAATCAAATTTAATTAAAAAAATGGGAAAATATCTTTTGACATTTTTCCCCCCCTGTTGATTGAAGTACTGAACCACAGGACTGAGTCTGGTTCATCTGGGACAACTGTTCAGAAATTTCTGCATCTCTCTTCACTGGTATTTACGGTAACATGGAAGGACACCCAACATTGAAAAGAAATGAGCACAAATGCTCAGCACCATACATTCTTACACACTGTGAAAACTAAATAAAGCCTTGCTGCCAAAGCACTTGAACCGAATTTTGAAATTGTTTCTAAAGAGAAATAATGAAAGCGCTCCTACACAGGGAAGGAATTGGATCTAACTGCACCAGATAGTAACACACTCATTTTGATGTGGTCAGTGCAGTAGTAGCAAGCTCCAAATATCATTTTGTGCCATCTTTCCTCCAGCCATTGCCATAATTGGTTATGCCACAGGTCTCAAAGGGTCCTTTTGGTTTTTTGGGTGCTCAAATGGTGTAAGTTTGTAACCACACAGACAACTCAAATGATATCAGGCCACATTTCTCTTATATATAACTGCTAACAATGCTTAGATTACAACAAATAAAACATCATTTAAATTGAGATGTAACTTCCCCAATGTGGACACACCGCGCCTGATGTTCATGTGTGGGCTTTGATGCTATGTTGCTTCCACAGTCTTAGTGTATATATAGTTTGAGGATGTGCCTCTGGTAGAGTTTATGTACCTTGTATTTACTCACATTCAAGGTGAGACTTACAGTAGGTGACTCAGGTCTTTGCTGTTGTGTTTGTGTGATGTCTTTCAAACACTAATTAACTCCAAAAACACCAGAGGATGTACCACTGGTGGAGTTTATGTACCTTGTATTTACATGTATGCCAGGTGAGAGTTGCTGTAGGCAATTTAGGTCTTTGTTGTTGTACTTGTGTTACGTATACTGAGTGCTAATTAACTCCCTTGTGTGCTGATTAACTCCCTTCTGTGTTGATTCCAGTCTTAGTTCTCAAACCTTTCACAAATCCTACAGTGGGCACTGACAGCCCCCCCCCCCCCCCCCCCCAAAAAAAAAAACACACCTCACAACAACAACAACAACACTAGGAGCACATCTACCAGACAAGAGACTAGCAAATAAGATGCTTTATTATACAGAGACTTATACAATGCAGTTATACTGGGAGAGAACAAGAGACCATAATCATACACCCTAAAAATCCCCCCATCCCCCTTCATGCTGTGTATTATTTATATATTTCTAATACAGCACAATCCCTCTATTTTTTAAGACCATCTAAAAAAGGTCCCAAAAGTAAAATAGTGGTGGCCCTTGGTTGGGGGTTCATATCCCTACAAACATGAAGGGTAAAGTTTCACAAAACAAGTGGTCTCAAAAGTGGGATAGACTCCCATAAGGGTGGTCTTTCATCAGGTGCTCAATTCAAAGCCAGGAAACATCTGTAACACATTATCATGCAAAATTCCAATTCATTTTCCTTGAGGGAAGCCAGTTGCAACCAAGTCAGATGACCATTTTTTTCTTTCTTCTCTTTCTTTTTTCACACTACCCAACCTACTCACTGAAGACACCTCCAACCCCCACCCCCAAAACAACAACAACTAACAAGCAAACAAAAAACACCTACTAAGACATGGCTCTGAATTTAGCCAGAATTGTTCCACGTGATTTCTTTTCCAACCACGATAGACCTGTTGGGCAGCTGTTATATACTATTCTCTCCATTTCCTCAGCCAGAGCAAGAGATAAGTGTTAATCTATCCTCTCCCACCTGAATACACAGACCAGTGTATTTGCAGGTTAAAGTTCTCAACCAAAGTCAGTTACTGGCCAGTCAGCTTGATTAGTCAGCTGAATAAGCTGAGTATTCTTCAAACAAACACAATAACTCATAAAAGGAAATAGCCATAACAGTGAGTCACAAAATAAAATGTTCATGTTCAAATGTCCAATGGATGTGTTGTAACAAAATTTACTGAATCACATTCATGACAATTAGTGAAATCAGTTGTGTAAAAACAAACAAAAAAAACTGTCAAATGTCACAGCTCTGCCAGTTGAATACCACAGCTTCTTTGGTGGTTTTCCTCAAGTGACCTGAGCATGTGCCTATCATGCAAAACATCAAAAGAGGTTGCTGTGTGTGACAGATAAGCTCTCACACTTGACAGTTTGTACATCCAGTCCAACTATTTGTCACTTGGGAGACTCAAGTTCTAAAAAAAAAAGGTTTTTAATTTTTTATCTCATCCAATTGTTGGACAAAACAGGTTTTAAGGTTAGTTCCTTTAAACAGCCTTTGCCTGAATCATTCCCTTCAACATTATAAAGAAGTACCAGACCAACTGTGACATACTATATTTCTTGCTGTATCAAATCCATGAATATCTACAGAGTATAATACAATTAATCTATCTGTTATGCCTTCCAACAGTTCCATTATTGTGGATGCTGATAAAAGTGATATGCAGTCAGTGCCACTGAAAAATAAAAATTAAAGATAGACATGGAGTTTTGCTCAGTTGTTCTTTTTTTTCTCTTCCCCCCCATCACACAATTGTTCTGCCACAGCTTCAGGTGAGTAATAACTACCAAAAAGTATGGGTTTGGTACTTTATGCAACTGTTAATTGCCCCCCCCCCCTTCCCATGTTAATGAACTAGGTCAAGGTGGGTCACAAGATTCAAAGCAAGCAGGGGTGGGCAAAAATGGTAAGAGTGTGCAGAGTTTTATGGTCTATACTGTGACCTATATTCTCCCAACATTCAATCTTGCTTACCTTGGTGATTTCGCGTCATAAACATTCCTTGCAAATGGTCCATGGATCATTCCAAATGAGCCAGGTCGTAGCAGTTCACGGCATCCAGAGTGAAGCTGAGGTATGCAAAAAATGTTTTAAATGGCTGAGAGCGTGTTGAGATTTTTCCATCCGCACTGTTGCCTACACTCCCAAGGCCGACTTTCAATCTCAGTGACCTGACCTCGTGAATATTCCTTGGGGACAGCCCTTTGTGGCTGCTTTCAGTTTCGTTAACACAGCAACAGGTTCATGTTCATGGTATGATGGGTGATGGTTAAAACTAAAAGTAAAAATTAGCCATTGAAAAATGTTGCACCTTTCAAAGAATTGCATCCAGGCTGTTGAGGACAACATTCTGTTTGCACAACAATGTCTGGCATCATCCACAAACAGCATCCCCCCCCCCCCCCCACCCATCCCCTTTTCCCAAACACCCATCATTTGTCTGTCCTTCTCACATTGGGCCTGTCGCCTCTGCAGTGCGGGCAGTACCACTTGCCCTTGGGCTTGTGAGTCAGTCCCACACAGTTGAAGTGAAACCACTCGATTTTGCACTCAAAGTTGTCGCAGCCAATCATCTCGCCGTAGGAGACCTGGTTGCAGAGGCAGTAGGTGGGCTCGTTGGGGTCGATGGTGAAGTCCAGCGGGGACCCTTCCCGCTCCTTCTTCACCACCTTGCGCTTCTTCTTCTTCTTGGTGCTGGTCCCCTTGTCCTTCTCCTCCTGCAAGCAACCGAAGAATCAGGCATGGGATCAGGCATGGGAATAGAATTCAGCATAATATTAACAACTGTAGCCATTTTCCCTGTTGGAACACACAGCCTACTGCATGACAGCAAAGAGCAAAGAATCTGACCTAGTCACAACCCCTAGTGAAAGACCGTCCCTCTTTTGTAGGTTTCAGATCACTTTTGCTTAATTTTTAGGGTGTCTTAAGCCTGTTCTTAAAAGGCCTTTAAATGTTTGTGAAGCTCTGTAGTCTGAGCTCATTTTGTGAAAACTTTTTGCACCCCAATCACCCATTGCCAATACAGTTACCGCTTTGCAGTTCCAGTTGTGTGAGAGTTTTCCAGGAACATCAGAGATGCCTCTGACTGGCTAATTGTTTGAACTTCAGCGCAATGCTGAGATCGTGCACTGGTACATGGCTTTAACTGACCATCACACACAGCTTTGTGGCACACCAGCTTCATCTCGCCTTGCCAGTGTGATCATTTACCGAATGGCAGATGGACTCAGTCTGTCAATGTTTCGGCTTAGAATGTAAAATACAAAAAAAAAGGTTTTCACAATGCACTAGTTTTGACATGAGAGAGACAACAACAAACAAAGAAGACAAAAATGGTCAAACCTTGGCTTCTTCGGGCTGAGTCTCAGAGGCCTTAGATCGTCGCTGACGCTTCGTCCCAGCTTTCTCCACGGGCTCCACATGCTTGGGTTCTTTGCGTGGAGGAGGCTCCTCTTTTTCTTGCTCCTTCTTTGAACCAGGTTCTGTTGAGTCACATCAACTTCAGCTCAGTACAAAGTTTAACAAGTGTTGAAGACATCAAATAACTATTCATCTGCTATTTCAAATTCTATATAAAAGTTAAAAATAAAAAAAAAAGAGGAGGAAGACAAAGGATCATGTCGTACAACCAGAACTATGCATCATTCACTCTGGACAAGTTCTGGTAATTTGATGTTCACACTAGTCACATTCACATACAACTCTTCATCACCAAATGAGCAATTCATACTATCTGGGTAACTGGTAAATATATTTTCACTTTTCAGCAATCTGCTGCACATAAATTGATATTATAATAAATCAGTTTTAATAATTATTCTGTTAATCATTTTAATGTCACTTTCACTTGATCATAATTCATATGGGTGGGTGCGTGGTGGTGAGGGTAAAGTGTGGGGGGTGGGAGGACAGAGACACAGTACAAAAAGACACAGACATAGACACAAAGAGAGATGAAATTAATCCAAGATTTACATCAACTACACACTAGAATATAGTAGAAGTAGAAGAACTAAGCAAACTTATGCATTCATAACTTGCAAAATACAGATTTCAGTATAAATACTTTCAAATACCTCCGAGTCTCATGCAATAAAACAAAGATGCATTGCAGCATTACTGTTAGCCTGTCACCCTTAAGTGATATGCAGCAAGGAAACACACACACACACACACACACACACACACACACACACACACACACACACACACACACACACAAAACACAGACTGCCATACCAAGGTTTTCTCTGTACTGATCTAATGAACGTGTTCTGTTCTCAATGTGCTCAGAGATGGTAGCCAGCAGATGCAGCTTTTCATCTCCAGAGTCTTGACACATGGCCAGTGCCCTCTGTGTGATGAAGTAACTCTTCTTCCAACTGGAGCTTCCTTCTGGGCATGAGCCATCAAGCAAAGCTTCGCTGTTCTGTTCAATTTCCTGCAGCAACTCTGTAAAAATAAGACTTGTGTTACTGACATCATGTAAATGCAATTTCATTTCAGTTAGCACCTTTAAATTACATTAGTTCACCTGAGTTTTTTCCAGCTAAGCAATATCACTGAGTAAGATACCTTGTAGTTTGTAATCATCTTGTGTGTCAGTTAGCAACAACATTAACAGGTGCTCCTTAAAATTCAAATCACATGTCGATCAATGTTATGACTGTTTTCAAAACAACATGTCTGAAAAACAAAACAAACAAAAACTGATTCCTTCTTAATCTTAGTTCTTACCTTAAACTTAGCAAAATAATCCCAAAATCTGCCACAAGACAGCAACCAGACAATGATAGCTTTAATACCGTAAGGGAAAGAGATGTTGAGCAATAGCATTATTTTTCATAGACCTGGCATAAACCACTCAGAAGATATTGTGCAAACAACCTTGGACATCCATCCCAACATCATATTGCATAATAACAATCACAATGCAAGGATTGTCAAATAGTATCTAACACTAACACAGTAACAGCCTGGTGCCATCTTGGGTCAGCAGTGCTTGATTTCTGGCTTGTTCGGTGTTGTATTTCAAGTTAAAAACACACTGTAGTTTTGTACTGATCAAAACATATGTAAAAATGAAAAAGTTTTGTTCGTTCTAGTTCAATAGACTAGCGATTTCATGGCCTCCCTGGGTTAAGGTTTGGGGTTAGGCTAGTTACCGGTTCTTGCCAGACACTGTTTTTTCTCTCTCTTGGCTTGCCCTTTTGTTTCTTGAGTTATATCGTTTATTTGACATTTACAATGTACGAGTGAGGGGGGTAGTCTTGATGTTTAACAAGACCTCTCATTCTTTTTTTGTGTGGGGTAGTTCGTGAGCGTCTGTTGCCTGCCATGTCACTGCTAAGTGGGTTGTATCGTGCACATGGATTACGTGTATCCAGCCTTTGTCCCATTGCTCACTGACATTACTTGCCTCCTCTTTCTTTACAGAAAGTGTTGTTGTTGCTTTCTCTCTCTTTTCCCATTCTGTTTCACCATGCGTTCTTTCTTTTTTATCTTTGGTTTCACATTGGCCATTTTGTACCAACTTGTTAGCTTGCCTGATTAGGGCAGCCATTTTGTATTTCTCTTGTCGTCTGCATTTGTTTACATCCCAATGTTTTGTCATCGGTAGTCCTAATTAGCTTTTTGCTTTATCAGTCTGCAGCCTTTGTTTTTCTAGATGGAAGCTGGGTTAGTGAGGAGTTAGTTTTGAGTTAGTTATGGTTAGTTTGGCTTTACATCTGTTTGTCGTTGGCACAGTTATTTTTTTCTCTGTGCTCTTATGACTGTAGTCATCCACTCCTTTGTTGCAGACAGTAGTCTATTAGACTGTTGTGATTTGGTGGTTTTTTTTGTTGTTTTTTTGGGGGGGGGGTTCCACCTTATGCTTGCAGGTAGGCAATCGTTTGGGGTTTTGAGGTGGTTTCAGCTGTTTTGTTTCTTTCATTTGGAGTCAACTGTTTGCTTGACTTATTAGGGCAGTCATTTTTCGTTTGTCACCAGCATTTGTGGTTTGGTCTTTCATTCTTTGCCACAGGCATTTGTGGTCTGTTCTTTCTTTCTTTGCCACAGGCATTTGTGTATGGTCTCTTTCTTTTGTGGCCTTTTCTGCCATAGGCATTTGTGTTAGACTTTTTGTTAGCGCCTTGTTTCAGAGTATCAGGGTATCTCTCGGTTTCTGGTATCATGCTGTGTGCTTGCTGCTTGTCAGCTTCATCCTTGGAGATTCAAATTGGATTTTTTTGCAAGTCGGTTACCCTGTGGACAGCCCTACAAATTCTGCTTTGAAGCAAACCCCATTTGGTATTCCGCCATAAAGTTTACAAAATCGCACTCAATGAAGTGCTCACTACACAAATGGGCATGACTGAGGCACAGCATCAAAGTCAGCTTGTTTGAACTGTACAAATCTGATCCATTTTTGCCTCCCAGCGGGTTGATTCCGCAGGAACACATGCATAGTTATGTTTTGGGTTGCTTGTGAGTTGTTACAGTTTGCTGCAATACAGTAGGCCGGCATGGTACAGCTTTTTGTTGACAACACGCATACACATTCAATGAACAATCTAAAATGGCAACCGCACTGACTCCCCAGACTGACATCACTTCCAAGAAAGTCACGTGACTGATGGGAGAACCCGAGACAGCAGTCTCAACCAGCCTACAGAAAACAAAATCGATTATAAACCAACAAACATTTTTTTTTTTTCCCCCCATTAAATCTCAAACTAGTGACTCATTTGTCAGTCATTTCGATGGTCATTTTGCATACTTAAAAACCTTGGACTTTTCCTTTAAAGCTGTAAAGACAACAAACTGTACATAACCCAACCTGACACTAACTTAACCCTAGGATCATCCTTTAAAACAAGACAGTGTGAGGGGTAAGTAACTCTATTTCGGCCCAAAATACTGGACAGAAAAGGAGCCAGGAATGAAGTAACTGTAGTGTAATGTTCAATATCAGTTATCACTTATCATCGTTTTATTAAATTTGGTGCTAATTGTAATACACCACATGTTTAACGAAAACCATTCTGATCCTATCCTGTAATCCCCGAAACTGCGAGGGTGTGTCATTAAAATAATAAAAATTAAACCATTTTAACACTGCTGACGTTACTGAACTGTGAACCAGAAAGTAGAATACATGTACAAGTTCACTCTTCAGCCCCGCCACAACCAGATTAACATTTTGGAACTGTTACTTTTTTACTGTAAACTCTGCAGCACCAAAAACATGTTTGCGACGAGAGAAATGACAAGAAAATACCTAGCTATGATCAAACGCTAGTCTTAGTTGTGGAAATCGCTGACTCGTAAACCCATTTGCAGCTTACAGGACTACAGGCTTGTAAACGAAACAAGTAGGCTAACATACCTCGAGATTGGATGTCCAGCTCGCGCAGTAATGTGACGTTTCGTTGAAGATCGTCGGGCAGAGATTCTATTGTGTCCAGATAGTTTTCTAAGTAAGTGCCAGAACACAGTGCCTCGACGGCGGCTTGATTAGAAAGATTCAACATGCTCATGTCTTTGAATTTCGTCTCCGAACCATAACACAAGTGTTCGAATCGCTTGGGTTCCGCTAAGGGGAGTAATGCTGAATGAAAGCAAAATGTTTTTGCTTCCTGTTTAGTGACCCGAGGCTTGCGTGATGTTGTCGGTCAAATAAAATGTGTAGCATTGTGAATTACTCTCTCTGTTGCTTTACGTCTTCCTGGAGTGAATCTTTTGAAATTAAATATATGGTAACGTAGAATTCATTGTATGTTGACTTGTATGGTGTGTGTGAAACATGGTTCTGGTAATGCCATGCAGAAAGTGCAACTGGAGGTTTGTCAGTGACAACTGACAGTGACATTACTCGACGCTCGTTCTTCGACCTCAGCTCCTGAGTCCAACTTCTGCATCAGAATGACCGCCTCAGGCCAGATTCGTAGATCAGCAAGCATTGGTCTGAATGCCATCATCTGCTCAAGGAGCCTAATTCGGACTCGAAAACTGTTTTCTAGTTTTCAAAGCAAAAGTAGAGCGTTAAGTAATGATTTGTGTCCTGTGGCTGTACACTTACGTTCTACAACCCCAGGAAATCCAGTATTCCAGTACAGAACACATGCAACATGTACAATAGGTGGAAATGGCAAATGGGAGCAACCCACGGGCTACGACACAGGCATTGTCGTCTGGCATCCAGTTGTGAAGAAGAAAGTGCCGCTTATCCTCAAGGAAAGGAAAATCGCAAAATGGTATGGATTCTGAACTGAATCTGTGTGTGTGTGTGTGTGTGTGTGTGTGTGTGTGGTGTGTGTGTGTGTGTGTGTGTGTGTGTGTGTGTGTCTAGATTTAAATTGGAAGGAAACAACTGTTATCTTGTAGCACTTCCACAAGAGTGACAGATTCAAAATGCTCTCACTCAAGTAAAAACAGGTGGAGAAAAAAAGTATTATTTTTATGAATTACATTTACCATACATAGGAATGAGGATGCTTAATTAGTTTAAATGTGGAATTTGTTCACGTGTTTTTGTCCACAACATACAGGATTAATGAAAAGTTAATTTCTTCATGGTACATGTACAAAACCAGTTTATTTTGTATCATTATTAGTAGTATAGTACTCGTGTTTTCTGTTTATAGTTATATGAAGTTCTTGAATTATATCATTGAAATTAATATCAAATTTTGTTGTTGTTGATTTTTTTAATTAAGAAATACAGCTAAGCATAGATCTGAATGTGATGAGATTTTGTGTGTTTTTTTACCCATAATTTTTTTTTTTTACTGTGGTAGCCAACATCAGTTTATGGTAAGTTTGCTGTCTAGAGCTAAAACATTGTAGCTGTAAATTCTTCCTTGACAATAACATGCTCTACAAATATACTTGCAATCAAGTGTAGTCTAGTGTTAAATAGCATAATTATGATAATACCGTAAATTATAATCTATTCATAACAAATGTGAGTAGCTTTAAAACCTGTTTGCTGCCCCAGCCCTTAAAGTTTCTGGATTGAATTGAAAAGTGCACACACATGTCTCTAGGAAATAAGAAAAAATCCCCCAAATCCAGGCCTATTATTCAACAAACCTACTGATACTATAGTAGTAGTACTGTGCATTTTAATACAAATTATTCTACATAATAATAATAATCATAGTAATAATAAAGAGGATTTCTAGAGCGCCCATCTACCGCACAAGGTGGGAGCACAGGGGGCTTTACAATAACACTAACACCACACACACACACATACACACACACACACACACACACACACACACACACACACACACACACACACACACATACACATGCATGCATGAACACATGCATGCATGCACACATGCACATGCGCACACGTGTCAGATGAGGGGATAGGCATGGCTGTGAAAAACAGTTTAGAAATAATTATTAAACAGGTGGTGTGTCTTGAAGTCAGCTTTAAAAGAGGAGGCAGAATCAGAGTGGTGGAGTGTTTGAGGCAAATTGTTCCAAACAGATGGGCCAGCATAAGAAAAAGATCTTTCACCAGATGTTTTTGTGTTTACATGAGGGGTGACAAATGTTTGTGTGTTGGATGCAGATCATAATTGTCTTGCTGGAGTATAAGGTTGAAGGAGATCGGACAGATACTGAGGGGACGTTTCAGAGGTGGAATTAAAGCAGATAGTTGAAATTTTGTATTGAATGCGGTGAGAAAAATGGAAGATGAAGGATTTCAGTTTTTGTTGTTGTTGCCCATCATATTCATAATAATTAATATAGTTACTAGTATACATGTACTTTGAACTTGAAGAGGTTAGCTTTGTTCTTGCTGACAATACTGGGTTGCAGGTATATGTGTGGGCCAACAGTGTACGACAGTGCTCACATTGGGCACGCCAGCTCCTATGTTCGTTTTGACATCATTCGTCGCATCATGGGCAGTGTCTTTGATATTGACGCCATGTTGGTGATGGGCATTACTGATATTGATGATAAGATCATCAGGCGCATGAAAGAAGTAAGCTATTTTTGTGATGTAAATAAATATTTAAGAAGAAGTAAGTAACTTTTATGGTGTTAGGAACTAAGTTGTTTTTATGGTGTTAACAAGTATGTTATTTTTATGCTGTGAAGTAAAGAAGTAAGTCATTTTTATGGTGTAAAGGAAGTCAGTGGTTTTATGGTTTTGACTGTTGAAGTGTTGCTTTACGTCCACTGAAACCATAGGTTTATTAGGGACAGGAGCCCAGGACGTCCAACTCGACTTTCACACTGCACCTGAGCTCTGTAAGTCTGTTTTACGGGTAAAGAAGTTAGCTGTTTTTATGGTGTGAAGAAGTGCGTTATTTGTAAGGTGTAAAGAAGTACATTGTTTTTATGGTGTAAAGAAGTACATTGTTTTTGTGGTGTAAAACACTCAGAAGTAAATTGTTGTCACCCAGATGCACTGTTTAAACTTTATCATTGTATCAGTCTTATGTCATTCTTCCATCCATGGTCTGTGTGGTTTATTTAACATTATGACTAAAATAAATTATCTACTGTCTTGACTTATATCAGTTTTAAAATTAAATCAGTCTCTCTCCTTCTCTCTGTCTGGGACTGGGAGGGGAGGGGGGCATTAAGGTTTGGGTGGAGGGCTCTAAGGTTAGAACTTTTCTTTCTTTCTTTTTTTTGATTTAAGAAAAATGTTTTTAATGCCCAGTCAACAAATCGACCATGTCATCTATTGATCTAATTCGAGACAGTAAATAAGTCATTAAAAAAAAAATGCATTTAGTGACTTCACACTCCTAACTTGACCTTGACTGACAGTGATTCTTTGAATACATAAAAGTTTACTTTTATAAAAAAAAAAATCTTCTTCTGGTTACACTGTATTTAAATCATTGATTGTCCTCAGACTGGAGCAACCATCACACAGCTAACCAGAACGTATGAGGTGGAGTTTTTTCAAGACATGACTGCTCTCAATGTCTCTGCTCCAAGTGCCCTGACGCGTGTCACTGATCACGTTGAAAACATCATTGCCTTTGTTCAACACATCATTGATAATGGCCTGGCTTATGTGACAGAAGATGGTGAGGTTTTTCTGACTGGTAAAAATTATAGGAGCATGAGCTGCTTTTAGCCATGTCAGTTCTTCCTCAGCTTCTGTGTATGTGTATATGTGTGTGTGTGTGTGTGTGTGTGTGTGTGTGTGTGTGTGTGTGTGTGTGTGTGTGTGTGTGTGTGTGTGTGCATGTATGTGCACAGACGTGTGTGTATGCAGGCATGTGTGTGTGAGAGTGAGTATGTGTGTGTGTGTGCGTGTGCGTGTGTGTGTGTGTGTGTGTGTGTGTGTATGTGTGTGTGTGTGTGTGTGTGTGTGTGTGTGTGTGTGTGTGTGTGAACATAATATACAGGATACAGTGGCTTTAAATTGTAACCTAATTTGACAAAGATCCAGTTACAGAGATTGTTTTGCACTGCATGTAATGATGTATTGTCAAGTCTGTTTTGCATATGAGCAGGTGTCAGTAAACTGACCTCACCTCCCCATGCCCTCCCCCAATAACCCCCAACCCAAAAAGTTTGCAGTATGTAGCTTGGAGACACATAGTGTGGGTTTAAAAAGCATGGTATGTTTGATGTGCTGATTTTTTTAAATTATGTCATATATCAGATATAAATTATAATTCATATTCTGATTTGTTGCTCTGTTGCAGGCAGTGTTTATTTTGATGTGCTGAAATATGGGCAGTATGGTCAAATGGGCAAAGTTACATATGACCCAGATAAAATGAGTGAGTTACAGTGTGTTGAATGTTTTTATGTTTTTATCCATAAACCTTGTGCATATTAACCCTACTACTGTAATAGGCCCAAACCTGACCATGGCTGTAGTTTTGATACAGGTATGAAAACTATTTAAACCACATCAGTGTTGACTGTCACTTCTCCTTTGCATATTTTTGAATATGCTGTATTATTTCATACACATGTAAACTTTTTTCCAAAGGGAAATAATATATAATATATATAGAATTCTTCAAACTTAGGGGAAAAAGGTAACAATAGACAAATATGTGTAGAAGAGATCAAAATAAGCACCTAATATCGACATAGCAGATGGTCTTTCATGAGGGGTTCCACTGTAATACAAATAATGCAGACAGCTTCTAACCTGTGTTCATGTTAAAAGTGTGTATGTATGTGCACCAGGTGACCAGTACAAAAGGAATGCGCCAGACTTTGCCTTGTGGAAGGGGTCAAAGCCAGGTGAGCCGTCCTGGCCGGCACCATGGGGCCATGGGCGACCTGGATGGCACATTGAGTGTTCTGCTATGGCAAGGTTGGTCTGTTAGACCAGTTTTTTCTTCTTCTTTTTCTTTGGATTTACTTTCGTGGTTTTGCCATTAAAGGTCAGAAGCAAGGGCATTTGCCAGAAGCAACATTCGGTCCGTTAGACCAGTTGTTGTTTTTCTATTTAATTTTGTGGCTCTGCCATCAAGTATTTTGCCATGGCAGAGTTGGTCTGTTAGACCAGTTGTTTTTTCTATTTAATTTAGTGTTCTGCCATGGCAAGGTTGGTCTGTTAGACCAGTTGTTGTTTTCATTTTAATTTAGTGTTTGGCCATGGCAAGGTTGGTCTGTTAGACCAGTTGTTTTCTATTTAATTTAGTGTTCTGCCATGGCAAGGTCGGTCCGTTAGACCAGTTGTTGTTTTCTATTTAATTTTGTGGTTCTGCCATCAAGTGTTCTGCCATGGCACGGTCGGTCTGTTAGACCTGTTGTTGTTTTTAACTTGGTGTGACTGTGGGCACTGGGTTTTGTTTCTTCCAGTGGGGTGTTTGGCTCGAACCTGGACATGCACACAGGGGGAGCAGACCTGGTGTTTCCTCACCATGAAAATGAGATTGCCCAGTCCCAGGCTTACTTTGGCTGCTCCCAGTGGTCCAACTACTGGCTTCACACTGGTGAGTGAGCGAAAGCAAAGGAGAATGAATTTGACAAGCCAGCTGATTACTGTTGGTTTTTATTTTTATTTCAATCCTTTAGCTGCAAAGAAATGTTTATAGGCGTAGGATTTTCCTGCTGTTTGGCAATTTTCATGGAAGAAAAACAAAACAATTTCTGCTGCAAAAGCATCCATAGGAGCTAACTATACTGATATGCATGTTAGCCGGTATGAAGTGGATTTGTTTTGGTTTTCTTTACCGATGTTCTCCCATTCCAGACCCTCTCCCCCACCCCCCACCCCAGCTCATCACCCCTCTCCCAACTGTCAGCCGCAAAGCATCCGGCCCCTACTCTGCTGCTTGCTACAAAAAATTATTGTAAAGTGTATTTATCTGTCCCTTTGGTGGTGTGCAACAGATAAAATAGCTAATAAAAATGTTTTGGCCCAGCAGACCACATCAGTGGAAGGGAGTTTCACTTTCAGTGGTCATGGACCAGTCCTCTCTTTTAAGCCTGGAATAGATCAGAATGTAGTTTTGCATGCTTCACCTACTGCCAGAAAATCTGCTTTCGTAATGTCTATGTTCCTGGTCCATTCAACTTTATTGCTTCTTCAAAAAGATGACTTGAATTTTGAACAGTGGATCAGGCTTGTGAGCTGATGACTTTAGTTTTGCACTGACATGACCTTCAGAGTTGTTTAGGCTCTAAGTATCGAGAACCAATCAATCCTGTGTTCCAACAGGTCATGTTTGGGCTTTAAGTATTGAGAACCAGTCAATCCTGTGTTCCAACAGGTCATCTCTACCTGAAGGAAGACGTGGAGAAGATGTCAAAGTCACTGAAGAACACAGTGTCTGTGGGGCAGATGCTGGACAACTACACCCCCAACCAGTTCCGCATGCTGTGTCTTCTCACACATTACAGAAACCGTGAGCATTGCGTCAAGAGGCTGGTCTTGGTCTCCCAGCCTTTTGTTTTTCCAGGCTTTGCTTTCTTGTTGCTGTTTTTCTTCTTCTTTGTTTTCTTGTTCTTGCTCATCTGGTTTTTGTTCTTTTTCTTCTTGTTCTTTTGCTCTTCTTCATGAGATGTCAGGGGCAGGGATGGCTCAGTTGGTAGAGTGTCTGACTGAAAAGCCAGGCACAATACTGATGTGGGTTCGAGTCTCTGGTGCAGCGAGGGATTTCCCCCCCCCAGAGTCCACTTCCAGTGCAGACTCTCTTACAATGTTTCTACAGACCCTGTGTGCAAAAGCGATGCATCAACATCTGTGTGCACATTAAAAATCCCAAACAGCCATACCATTTTTATTGTTTGGACACACGGAAATACTGCACTCCCTGGTAGGAATGGGTAGTGCTGCTTTTGCAGCTGCTGTGCCTTACCCAAGTAAGGCGACCCAAATTTCCTGTGAGGCACAACAAAGAGGTAATAAAAACCAAAATGGGGAGGAAAAAAATATTACTCCCAAGTGAAGACACCATTTGGCCTGAATATGGGCAAATATTTCCATTTGCAGGTTTTGTGTGGTGCTTATATCAACAATGATACAAGAGAAGTACTTTTCCCCTTTGGGTTTGGGACCCTCTCAGGGCACAGCCACATTTGTCCAGTCCTTACCAAGGAAGAGCAGAAAAAAGATTGGCTTGTGACACAATATCCAGGTTTGGACAAGGGATGTAACTGTATATAGTCTGATCTGAACGGGCCTATTGGCACGCAGCAGCCGCTGACCCACCTCATCTGGCTTCATCTCAATATAGAGTCAATAGACTGGCACAGCTCAGAGCAGACATGACCTTGTTCTTACATCCATCTTAAATATTGGACACAAGAAACTTGTGTCAATTGTTTTGCCTTTTTCAGGGTCCAAATCTTGTATGCCCCGTAATCACTGGTGGGTTCTGGAGTGCTTCAGGGCGGAATTTTACCATTTGAGCTTTGGTCGGGAGTCTGTCTTACACGCCCAAGCACATTTTATTGGGAAGTCAGTTGTCATGGGTATGACATGGCAAGCATGGGCCTATTGGCGTGCAGCAGCCAACGACTCACCTTATTTGGCTTCATCTCTGGATAGACAGAGATGGGTCACAGCTGACATGACCTTGCCCCTTCATTTTTTTGAGAATAAACTTGTTTTGATCTTTTGATGTCCAACTCTTGCATGCCCTGTGATGAGTGTTGGCTTGGTGGGTGTTTCATGGCAGAATTTTCACATTTCCATTTGAATCAGGAGTCTCTCTTACATACCCAAGCTAGTTTTATTGGGAAGTTTCTCTTACACGCCCCATGCTAGTTTTAGTGGGCAGTTCTTCTTTTACACCCTGTGCTAAATTTAGTGCTGAATCATCGATGCATACTCGATGTTAGTTTAGTGAGGAGTTTCTGTTACTAGTTTCATGCTAGTTTCAGTCAGGAGTTACCCTTTCACAGTCAGTGTTCATTTTTGTGGTATTGAGTCCGTTGCACGTGCCCAATCTCAGTTTTAATGAGGGAGTCTGTCTGACCCATCCCATGCTAGTTACAGTAGATAATTTCTTGTACATGTGTCATGTCACTGTAGGTTTAATGAAGAACCACTTTAACATGTCCTGTGCTAGTTTTAATGGGAGTTTTCTCTTATGCTCCCAGTGCAAATTTCAGCGGCAAATCACTTACTGGGCAGTTTTTTTTACAGGTGCTCTGCTAAATTAGTGCGGACTCACTCAGGCATGCTCAACATATAGTTTTAATGAGGAGTCTGTCTTACACGCCCCATGTGAGTTTTACTGAGGAGTTTCTCCACACCTCCAGTGTTAATTTAGTGGGAATGAGTCTGTCATACAAGCTTGAAATTAGTTTTAGCGAGGAGTCTCTTACACATCCTGTGCTAGATTTCATGATAATAATAATAGCAGTCATTTCTACAGCACAGTATCTCACCAACAAGAGTGAGCACACTGCGCTTGACATGATCAGCAATAATGTATACATTAAAACCTCAAAAATGATAAGCTATATAGTCATAATATTACATCCCTCACACACCACACCTGCACAGACTCTCTCTCTCTCTCTCACACACACACACACACACACACATGAGGACAAATACACACTTGCATGCACCGACACACACTCACACACACACACTCGCCCATGGTGGCTCTGGCACTAGCAGCAGGCAACACATTTTCACAGTTCCACAGAGGCGGGTGCTGGCAACCTGCACATCCGACTTATGAAACACACACATGAAAAACCCCTAAGTGACAATCACAGTCACATAAAATGGTTTGTAGTACATGACTGTGGAGAATGTTAGTGTCATATACCACTGGGAAACTATGAAAACTGTACTTACAGTTCAGTCCAACTGACCAAAGGAAGTGATGATGCGAAAAGCTGGTGACTGCTGAATGACACTTAACATGGAGAAGGAGATGACTGTTGTCACAGTTGTAGGAGATGATGATCTGCAGGAAAAAGTGGTGGATGACGTTTTTAGTAGTAGTGTCTGTTGTTCTGTTCTTCTCTAAACCTTGCTACAAGGGAGATCATTTCAGGCTCTGACCTGGGGACAGTGTCAGGAGGGTTGATTTGGAGAGGTGACTGTATATGAGTAAATGTTCACACCTGAATTTTGTCAAGACCACCCCACTATGGGGCCATTTTGTGAGCTGTCCCGAGCTGAACCAATCCTGCCTGGGCAGAGAACAGTGTGAAAAGTGCTTACAATGGTTAACCACACCAAGGGTACTGAAGCTCAGCGAACAGAAGGTTGGCACAGAGCTACATGCAATCAAATTTCATGTTTTTTCCCAGCAAAATGGAATACAAAGATACAGGTAGATTTCTTGATCAACCAAATAAAGCTGAGATGGAAGATCACCTCCGCCTCCCACTGCTCACCCCCTTCTCACTGTCCTTCTGTCACCTCTCTGTCTCCTTTTGTCCCTTCCTCCTCCTCCTCATCCCCCCCCCCCCCCCCCTCCCCCCACTGTCTTTCTCCTTCCATCATGTCTCTGTCTCCTTGTTTCCATTCCTCCTCCTCATTCTTCCTCTCATCTTCCTCCTCTTTAGCTCTGAGAAATATTTAATAGGGTAGGCTATTCTATAAGGTATCCACGGGGTATTTAGCTGTTCTACAAGGTATCCATGGGTTATTTAGCTATTCTGTAAGGTATCCACTGGGTATTTAGCTATTCTACAAGGTATCCATGGGGTATTTAGCTATCCTACAAGGTATCCACGGGGTATTTAGCTATTCTACAAGGTATCCACAGGGTATTTAGCTATTCTACAAGGTATCCACAGGGTATTTAGCTATTTTATAAGGTATCCACGAGGTATTTAGCTATTCTACAAGGTATCCATGGGGTATTTGTATCTGTTACTGTTGTAAAACACAAACAGCGGTCCAGCCCACCGCAAGGTCCCTTCCACCCTTTCCTTCTCCCCTGTTCTCCCCTTCCTTCTCTGTGTCGCTGGATAAGGTATTAAATACAGTATATCATACAGGATTTATGAGGTACTTTGTGAGGTAATTCAAGTTTGCATGCATTAATGCTGCAGGCACGTCAGCGCCTGTTAGTCCAGCCGGCAGAAACAATGCACCTACATACAGTCCACCTTATGGTCATGCAGCGCACTGCTGAAGTGTACCGATTTAAAACCATAATAATTGTTTTCTTAAAGGGAGCTCCTTCTAATCTGATGTTAAATTCTGTGGTAGAAACAATGCACATACATACAGTCCACTCTATGGTCATGCAGCGCACTGCTGAAATGTACCGATTTAAAACCATAATAATTGTTTTCTTAAAGGGAACCCTTTCTAATCTGATGTTTAAATTCTGTGCTTTTGACAGCTGTTCAATTCAGTGAAGAAACAATGGAAAAGGCAGTGACGGTGATGACGCAACTGAACAGTTTGGTGACACAGTGTGATGGCTATGTCCAGGGACGATTCGACTGTCCAGACATCTCACAGCCAGAACTCTATGCCAAGTGAGAGTTTATGTATAGTGGTGGTGATAAGGTCACTGATGTTGCAGTAGTTTTTTGCAACGGTTTTTGCGCCTTGATGTTGACAATTTGTTGATTTTTGTTTCAGTATTAAAGGGAATGAAGAAGCATCATGAGTCTTATTGATGCTAATGAGAGGATTTGGAATATATGTATATATAAAAATAAAAAACAAGCAAAAACTTGTAGCATTTTTTCAGTTAATTCATAGTCTGCTTTATTAAGAATTAACATGTGAAAGTTGCGAAAACGTGGTGAGCGCTGCCATTTTGTGGCTGATGGTCTGTGTCTGTGAAGTCATCAATAAGTCGGACATGTTGCAAAAGTGTGCATATATCATGAGCCAGTCTCGACTTCTATTTCTATTTGTGAAGAGCAAGCAAACAAGGACATCAGATTTGAAGCAAGAAGTATGTCTGTTGGGTAAATATGAAGCTTTTAAAATGGAAACGCTTGCACATTTACTACATCTGCAGGCTTTTAAGTACAAAGATAACATACTACAATCTGAAACAGAATGAGGCCCAGGGCATCTGTGCAGAATCAAAAAACAAAGGAGTTAATTAGCATTCAAAAGACCATCATGCAAACACAACAACAAAGACCTGAGTCACAGTCTTTGTTGTCATGCTTGTGTGATGTGTGTTTTTTTTAGTGCTAAAGAACTCCCTTGTTTCTTGAGTCATAACATATTACAACTTTTTTAGTCACTGGTTTTATTACAGGGAGGTATGTTCATGTTTGCTGCCACAGCTTAATTGTTAACAGTGGCATCTTCCCCAGTTTTTGTTTGTTTTTTCAGCCACATTTTTCAATGTTTGGGACATATGTCTTCAACTCTGTCTGTTCATTCTGTTTATTTTCAGGGACATTTGGGAAAACCTTCAAGTTGTATTTTCCCATTCTGAATGCAAGTCAGTTGAATGTTTTGTGCTGTTTGTGTTTCATTTTTTGCATGGTCTTTTTTTAATTTTAATTTTTATTGTTGTTGTTTTTGGTTGGCTTCTATCCATTCGCTCTTGTCAGTGATATCATTTATTGTACACTGCAGGATCCATCAGACTAGAGAGACTGCAGAGAAGGCCTTTGCTGATGACTTCAATACGCCCAAAGCTTTGGAAGCTGTGGTGGGACTGATGAAATACATCAACCTACTGATGAGCCACAAGACAGAGGTGGGGGCTGAAAAACATACTGTCATTGTGTGGCTGTGGGGAAGCTGAAAAAAACAAAACAAAACAAAGTGTGATGGTAGACCTCACAGTGAGCAGGTTATGAGACTTCAGCTATGAGCAGGTTATGAAACTTCAGAAAGAAAAAAGAAAGAAAGATTTTTTAATTCATTTTCTTTTACTGTACTGTCTTTACATGGGCAGTTTATGATGTGAGTGCATGATGGGAGGCTTCAGAGAATCCCAAACCCCAGTTCAATTGACTATGCTGCTTGTTTATTGTGTGTTAGGCGTGTGATGTGACTGTGTGATTTTAAAACCCCACTTAAATTATGTGATTTTAAAACCCCAGTTAAATTGTATGATTTTAAAACCCCAATTAAATTTACCGTACTCTCTTTTTGTAATCAGTTTATGATGTGACTGTGTGTCATGGTGGGCTTTAGAAAGCTCCAAGTCCTGAGTTTATGATGTGACTGTGTGTCATGGTGGGCTTTAGAAAGCTCCAAGTCCTGAGTTTATGATGTGACTGTGTGTCATGGTGGGCTTTAGAAAGCTCCAAGTCCTGAGTTTATGATGTGACTGTGTGTCATGGTGGGCTTTAGAAAGCTCCAAGTCCTGAGTTTATGATGTGACTGTGTGTCATGGTGGGCTTTAGAAAGCTCCAAGTCCTGAGTTTATGATGTGACTGTGTGTGATGGTGGGCTTCAGAAAGCTCCAAGTCCTGAGTTTGTGATGTGACTGTGTGTCATGGTGGGCTTCAGAAAGCTCCAAGTCCTGAGTTTATGATGTGACTGTGTGTGATGGTGGGCTTCAGAAAGCTCCGAGTCCTGATGTCACTGTGTGATGGTAGGCTTCCAGAAGGCCGAGAGCACCAGCAGCTGTGGGAGCTGCCACAGTCTACATCCGCCGGGTCCTGAGACAGCTGGGTCTTGATCTGGGGCGTAAACGGGTATGTCAGCTTTCCTCTTGTCTGATGGCTGTGCCAGCATGCATGCATATGCTGTTGATCGCTTTTATATAGCACTATTCTCCACTCTTGAGCAGACTATCTGCGCTTGCATGTGATTCTGCGTGAGTGACTAGCTTTTTATAGCGCGTTTTTGAATCTCCACCGAAGTAGCGTACTTAGGGCGTGGACATGGCTGGTGCCACGTGAAGCCGCTGCTGTCTTGGTGCATTCTGTGTACACCATGCAACCATATTATGAGCTCACGTCACACACATGTGCTCACACTCACAGGCATACACAATATGTGCTCATACTCGCAGGCATACATAATGTCTGCTCAGTGGCACACATACATGCTCACACTCAGGCATACATAATATGTGCTCACAGGCACACACATGTGCTCACACTCACAGGCATACATAATGTATGCTCAGGGGCACACATACATGCTCACACTCACAGGCATGCATAATATGTACTCACAGGCACACACATGCTCACTCACAGGAATACATAATATGTGCTCACATGCACACACACACATGCTCACACTCACAGGCATGCATAATATGTGCTCACAGGCACACACACACACACACACACACACACACACACACACACACACACACACACACACACACATGTGCTCGTACTCAGGCATACATAATATGTGCTCACAGGCACACACATGTGCTCACACTCACAGGCATATGTAATGTGTGCTCAGGAGCACACATACATGCTCACACTCAGGCATGCATATGTGCTCACAGGCGCACACATGTGCTCACACTCAGGCATACATAATATGTACTCACACAGAGGCATACATAACATATGCTCATGGGCACACACATATGCCCACACTCACAGGCATACATAAATACAGAGCAGCTTTGACTGCATCTAACTGTTATCCTGTTAAAACCAGTAAGAGTGCTAAATGTTTTGGATTAGAAACTGGGTGGAGGTTTCTTGAAAGAGATTGGTGCTATTATTTATTTATTTTGTTTTTATTTTCCATGTGTGTGTGTGTGTGTGTGTGTGTGTGTGTGTGTGTGTGTGTGTGTGTGTGTGTGTGTGTGTGTGTGTGTGTGTGTGTGTGAGCATGTGTGCATAAGTGTGTGTGTGTGCATATGTGTGTGTGTGTGTGTGTGTGTGTGTGAGCATGTGTGCATAAGTGTGTGTGTGTGTGTGCATATGTGTGTGTGTGTGTGTGTGTGTGTGTGTGTGTGTGTGTGTGTGTGTGTGTGTGTGTGTGTGTGTGTGTGCATTTTATCTCCATCCAGACAGTGAAAGATATAAGTGCTCAAATGTAGTTCCAGTTCACCATCACTGCATTTACAAGTTGTCTCTGCAGCTTTTCCTTAGATTCATGATATGTGTGCATTCTCCCTTCAGACAGAGGAAGACACAGATGCCCAGCGGCAGTTCCAGTATGCCATGAACACAATGACGGATTTCCGATCACGTGTGCGTAACATTTCCCTGGATACAGAGCATGTGGCTAAAGTTCTGGGTAAGGTTTTAAGCTGCATGTTTGTTGGTGTGTTTGCACTGACATACTGTTTTTCTTTGAACTGCCCAAAGTGGGTACAAGGCTAACATATGCACAGCTTGTTGCTTGGATGCGTGCGTGCGTGTGTGTGTGTGTGGTGTGTGTGTGTGGGTATGTGTTTGTGTCTTGTGTGTCTGTTCCATGATAAAAGAGAATGAGCATGAGTGACTTTGGATCAAAACCTAGTTGACTCTGAACTGTGGACTGCAACCAACAATCTGCCACCGTACTGTATTACAGATGCAGTGTCAATTGTTGATTCCATCAGCCTCTTGCCAGTAACTTTTGTGTGATGATCTGTGACAGAGGTGCTTAATTACTTGGGCCTTTATGGATATGTCCTTTTAATCTGGAGGTAATCACTGATATGTCAATAATTAACGGCAAATTAAAAAGACAACTTGGTATATTTTTTCCTATGCTTGTGCAGTGTATGTAAAAATAGCTAAACAAGTGCAGTGATGTCCCGTTTTTTTTCTTCTTTTCTTTTCTTTTTTAATGCAGAAAAGCACAGCCTGATGCCCACAGAGAATGTGAGAAGACTTCAGAAAGACCTTTTTGCCCCATTGCTGTCTGCCTGTGATGATGCCAGGGAGCAGCTGGCTGCTGCCAACATACAGATTAAGGTGTGCGCTCGCCTTGTCTGGGGCCTACTTATCTTGATCTCTCTGTCTGCACATTTCAGCCTTTATCATGAGGGATGCTATGAGATGATGTGGTGATCAGATTTACTTTGACTAAAAGCCTCTATCTGGTCTTTGCCAGCCTAAGCTATTCTGTCCTAACTTCCAACAGTGTTTGTGTGTCAATGTTGTGGTAGTCAGGATGGTAAAGCAGTGTTGTGGGTGGATGACGGGCATGCCCAAGGGGTTAAAATAATGCTATTACCAGTCTGTAGTAACTGTACCTGTAGTTAGGTAGTTCTTGGATTTTAACCCTCTGACAACTGCTCAGGGTCACAGTGAGATAACAGTCAGGATGGTAAAGCAGTGTTGGGGGTGGATGATAGGCATGCCCAAGGGGTTAAAATAATGCTGTTACCAATCTGTAGTAACTGTATGTATAGTTAGGTAGTTCTTGGATTTTAACCTTCTGACAACTGCTCAGGGTCATAACAGGATGAACCAACATTATTTTAACTCGCACAGTCAGAAATTATATCAAGGTGAGAAAAGGTCATCACATCAAAAGTTTAAAAAACTGGGTCACAGTTCTGGATCCAACACAGTCTAATATTATGTACAAGTAAATGAACAAAAGTTTGGCTTTGTGAGATCATTGAGCCTTCAAGACCGTAGCTTGACCCCACAGGTGCCCCAGACTGGGCCGTTAATTCAGAGGTCTTGCTGACTGACCCCTAGCCACTAGGATGTCCTGGGCTTTATTGCACGGATTTCCCCAAAGATAGCATGTGGCTGCCATGTGGTTGGTTAGTAAAAAAGGGTCACGCACAATCCTCTCTGCCCATGAAGTACACTTGCTATGTAAAATTATATGTACCAGTTGACCCCCAGTGTTCAGCTGGGGAACACTACAACAGCAGCAACTGTGATGAGTCAGAGGACGTTTGGTGTTGTTGTTTGTTAGCGCTTCTCGACTGAAGCCCTGAGGTTCACCCAGTATCGGGTGAGACGGTAGTGTGTGGAGCCAGTTTCCCAACACCTGTACACACTGCTGTACATGCATAAATACAAGTGGAGTGTAGCCCTGCCATTTTGGCAGCAGCACTTCAGGGATTTCAGTACTGGAGTTTGCTGTCTCATGAAGTATGTAAGTAACTTGGTGTTTTACGCTAAATTACTGCATGAAACAGCAAACTCCAGCACTGAAATCCCAGAAGCTGGAGTGCAGCTGCCAAAATGGCAGGGATGTGGAGCTCTTGACAAACATTTTGCTTTATCCCCAACTCTCAGGCCGGAGACAATAGGACGCCAGCCATGGCAATGTCAGTAGCCTCTGATCGGGTCTGAAACAAAGTGACAAGCTGGCAGGGGGCACAGTTGAAATTCAGTAGCATAGACCTGATTTCTGGCCATCTTCCTCAGCATTTTGCAAGCCTCGTCTTTTTCATGATAAAGGGATGGGTTCTTTTGTGCTTCATGCTGCTTTCCCTTTCCCTTTTACCAAGTTGTGTTGGAATGTTCAGTTCCATTCACCTGGAATGTGTGGTTGTGCTGTGTACTATTTTTAGCTCACCACACTGAACTCTATTGTTATGTTAGAGGTTCATGCTTCATAAAATTTCATTATTAATTAATTTTTTTAAAGATGGTCATTCCTGTGTTTGTTCTTAGGACATCCGGAAGCAGTCCACATGGAATGTTGAAGACCGCAAGCGGAGTGCGACCCTCACAGCCAAGAAGGCTCAGTCAGCATAACGGGGATTGTGTTGATTGGTCAGTCAGCAGCCAACCAAAGGCATCATTGCCATCCAGGGTATTTCCAACTTCCTCAGATTATTCAGTTCTGCTCGTGCGGCTATAGTGCTTGATTTCTCCTTGCCAGTTGTGTTATTCTCTGGTACGGAAGAACCTGGTCCCATGGCCAAGTGAGTGACTGTGTCTTCAGGCTGCACTCAGGCCACAACCGTTTGACCCTCCACCTTCTCACTGAGTATGGAAGCAGTCAGTCAGAACTCAGCCCCTATCAGACTGCCAGATGTGTTATTCTCTGGTATGCAAAAACCTGGTCCCATGCACAGGTGAGTGGCTGTGTCTTCAGGCTGCACTCAGACCACAACAGTTTGACCCGCCACCTCCTCACTGAGTTTGGAACTGGTCAGTCAGAACTCAGCCCCTGTCAGACTGGCAGCGTGATGCACAGAACACCTGCTGCTCGCATGTCTGCTCCACACAACTGCAGGAGTGAGTTCTGCCTGGTGGAGACAGCGGTGGTGAGAAAGGTTTTCAGCGGCTGGGACAACCTGCAGTGCATGGCAGCCTTTGTGCTGAAAATCAAAGTTTCCATCTGAGTGACCCAGGCGAAGAAGAGAAACTGCACAAGGGAGTTAATTAGCATTCAAAAGACGTCACACAAGTGCAGCAACAGAGACCCGAGTCACCAACGGTAACTCTCACCTGGAATGCGTGTAAATACAAGGTACATAAACTCCACCAGAGGTACATCCTCATGACACACATGCCATGTGAGAGTTTTGTTGATGTGCTTGTGTGACATCTTTCGAGTGCTAATTAACTCCCTTGTGTGCTGATTCTGCGCGAGCACTCTGGGCTGCATTCTGTTTCAGATTTTTGCAGAGCTCCAGTACCAGATCTGTGATGTTTGCTTCATTTTGCAAAATGCTGTTGTGTATAATTTGTTTGAATGCATGATAGATTGAAGTGATCTCGGGCTGCGACAGTATACCAGCAATCCCACACATAGAACTGTAATGTCTTGAAAACCTCCCTGATCAGGAGTACTGAAACTGTACTGATGACCATGGTGTTGGAGATGAGTCAGCTGGATCAAGACTTTAGGTCAGTATTGTCAAGGTGGACTGCCAGCATTAAAAAAGAGGAAAAAAAAAGAGATCAAATACACAAGAGGTCAAAACTGAATGTTTTTTCAATGGATAAAATTGTATGCAGATTTTTTGTGTGCCTTTGTCATTTGATAAAAGCCAGATTTGCCCAAACTTTGTTTTGTCTCATCTAATTAAAAAGCATTCCGTCAGACCGTTTAGTAGGGGTTGATAGCATTGCCAGTACTCTGCATTGACAGACCTTGTGGGTGTGTAGGAGGAATTAGTGGGAAGGTGTGGATTTTGGGGGTCATTTTTGTTTCAGACGTCTTTGTTACTGCTTTGCCTCTGCTCACCATCTTAGCAATGTCCAGTTCCATTCAGACCCTGACAGTGTTAACACCAAAGAGCATGCTTGTCCCAGTTTTGCTATTGAAGATACGTTGATGTTGGTTCAACACTCAAGGTAAACTGGCATTTAATAGGAGTTATAATAGTAACACTGATGGGTGCATTGATGTTTGTTGTTGTTGTTGTTGTTGTTTTAAAATCAGTTTAAAGCACTGAAAGGCTGTAAACTTTGATTGACTGGTGGCTTTTATATATATAGCTCGCTTTTCTGCTCTCAATTAGACTGGCTGTGTTCTAGTCACATGTTACTCAGAATGAGTAACTGTAGCTCTACAGTGTGTTTGAATATGTATCCACTGAAGTGGTTATATTGGCACTAATTGGTTATGACATAGCTAGTGTCATTTTGGTGAACATTCTGTGCATTCCATACAACCATGCACCAGTTTACAGTTTTATTCAAAGCTTTGAAGTAAGGTCACACTGTTGTCAGCAGGTGCTACTCTTTGTGCAAATTATGGTCCTGATGTTTATATATATAAATAAATTTGCTAACACGGTACAGCATAGATAGTTTCGAATCTGTTGGGACAACAACAACAAATATCTGGTTTATATTCCCAATACTATACTTGTCTGAGATGCTGGACACATCCATTTTTTTTTTCTATGGTTCTGCTTCTGTGAAGATCTGAATAAGTCAAACTTGCTGTAAGCTGTTCTGTTTATCAAATGCTGAGGTTGACCATACTCAAGAAATATTAATGAGTCCAGGTCACCAAGGTAACCAAGACTGAAAGCGAGGCTTAGGGGGTCTATGCCACAGTGCAGACAACACAGTATCTTTGCACTTGCACCATTTTTGTGCATCCCAGCCTTGCTTTAAGTCTCATGACCTGCCATGACCCAGCTCATTAAAAAACGTACTTCTGCCCACTTTAACCTGGCCAGCAGTGGTGATGTATACTGTTTCCATGCTTACATTTTAGATCACAGTCAGTGAAAGAAACTGTTGATGAATTAATCTGATCTGTAAATATGGAATGTGCACAGCTCACGTATATACATATGTGCCATGTGTGCATTTGTCCATGTATGAGAGAGAGGGAGAGAGACAGAGACAAGAGAGGGAGAGTAGTGGTAGCATGATGTGGTGATTTAATTGCGCTTATCTGCTTGATTGTGTTTGAGCTTACATGCTTGATTGTGTCAGGCTGTGCTTTTTTGAATGGACTCTCTGTATAAGAATGTACATCAACAATAGACTTGTAATAACACAAAATCAACAAAAAGTAAGTTAATTAGAAAGAAATCGCACAAACACAACAACAACAACAAATAGGATGTATCACTGGTGGAGTTTATGTACATTGTATTTACTCCCTGCCAGGTGAGAGGTACCATAGGCAACTCCGGTCTTTGTTGTTTGTGTGACTTCTTTCAAGCTCCAATTAAGTCCCTTGTTTGTTGATTCTGTGCAGGCTCTCTGGGCCTCATGCCGTTTCAGATTATGTAAAATAACACAGTTCAAGGGTATTTATGGCTGAGACTGCTCTCTTTATCATCACAAACATCTTGAAAGATGCATGAACCTCATGCATGTACTGCAAGTGACACGTGAACATGTTGCTGTATCTTGTGTGACAGTAGGCATGTTCACTTTGAAAAGAGTGCTGCATTTTGAGAGGGCTGTGCTGTCAGCTTACCATCGGAGAGGGGTCAGCTGATACAGTATAATAGGTTCTTAGGTTCTACTGGGTGGGGGGGGGGGGGGATAATGATAACATAAATAATAACATAACTATTTGAAGCACTTCAGCTGTGAATGAGACCCGAGTGCCATAGCACAGGAAGCTAGCAGAAGTCTGTTGCCAGTGGTTGCTTTTTAAGATGCAATTGCTGCTCAAGCCACTTATTAATATCCTGACAGAAGTATGTTTATCATTCTGTAATTGCACTACTGCACCTTTTGACATTTTTGGAAAGTACGGGTGAATGGACCATTGCCCCAGAGAGGCAGGAGCAGCCTGGAGGGCCTGCAGTGAAGATGCAAGTTGGCCTCAAAATGTGCAGATATTTGCATCTGCAGTCTTTGTGTGGAGGTTCTGTCCATGTCCATATCTGTGCAGCAGAAGTGCTTGTTCTGCTTCAAATGTGAGCTTCTTGTGGAGCTGCTGTGCTGGCTATATGAAGTGGGGAAAAAAGCTGGGCTCATGACTGGTTGTATATGCTTGCACCAAGGACACAGTATTTTTGCAACTTTTAAACACTGATCTTTGTGAAACTGAAAAACTGTGGAGCCCTTTCTATTCCATTCCAGTGAGAAACCGAAAAACTGTGGATCCCTTTCTATTCCATTCCAATCAGCAGACATGTTGCTCGTTTGCTTGGGGTCCCCATTAAATAAAATGTTTGCAGCAGCAAACTGAGGATTGTTCCAGAGGTTCATGCACAGATTAGGTACTCAGAAATTTATAACTGGTGGTTCTGTTAGTCTTTGAAAGCCCATCGTCTTTGTCCTCTGCCAGAATACCATGCCCGAGTCTAAAGCCTTGCTTCCTGAAGGTGTACCTGCAGGCTAAAACCCTTTGTTTGCACAGTTTGATACTACAAATGACTGTGTTGTTAGCACAGTGTCATAGCCTGTAGCTCTGCCCCCCCGTTTCACCGACTTAAAATTTATTTTGCCAAATCAGCAAAATACTGCCAAACAGATCATTGTGACTGCAAGACATGAAGTGTTATTTCAGTCTCTGCCAAGTTTCAGGTACAAACCCTCTGTTGTTTACACAAAATCTCAGAATGTGTCAGAGCAGAACTGTAATGTTTCCTGGTCAAATGTTTCAATTTAACTGATTCTGAATATTATGTGTGCTATTTATAGTACAGCCATCCCTTTAAGAGACTGCACAACTGAGCAAGACTATTACACCTTGGAAGGTAGGGGGCTGGTGTACTTTATGTAAAGAAGTCTTAGTGCACTTGTAACGAAGTGGTAAGCATGAAATCGTGCTACTGAAATGATAGTTGTATTGCTGTTCATATTTGCCTGTTTGAATTGCAATAAAGATCACTGAAGCTGAATAGATGTGAATAGTGTGTATGTGTGTGTGTGTGTGTGAGAGAGATATTTCAGTATGTAGACTATGTTTTAGGTCTCTGATCTTGAAGCATAAAACTGCAGTTAATATTATTGTACTTCTTCTCACATCAAGATTGAAACCCCTCCCCTCCCCCCTCCCCACACACCTCTTGATTTGTGACTTTTCCTAAACCCTTCCTTTCCTGTTTCCATGTTAATGAACCTGGCCTGACCAAGGACCATCCCTCTTTTAAAACCACTTTATTTGATATTATGGGTAGTCTTAAAGGAACTATCCCTCTCAGTTTCAACAAATAATGATTTATTTTATTTTTTGAAGGGTGGGGGGGGGGGGGGACAATTTTGATTTTAGTAGCTATTTTTCTGTAGCAATATATTTTTCATCTGCCAGCTAATTTTACCAAAATAATTACCAGTTATAGTGAACTAAAAGTAAACAGGGATTAACCCAACTAGATTCTTCTTCTTCTAAAGCACTGGAAAAACATCATCAAAAGTTTACTTCATAAAGTGATAAACACCACAGAAAAAAGAAGTAAGTAACTTTGTGTTTTACACCTAGTCAACCAGAAAAAAGAAAAGTGACACAAAAGAAACAGTATGCATTTCATCAGTGATCTGTACTCAAATCTGCGAGATTCTGCTGTTCTATCCAAGACATCAAAGACACTTTGTGATGTCAAACTGAAATGAGGGAAAGAGCACATGATAAAAGCATCAAATCAACAGTGCTTTCAATCACCATTTTTTTTTTTTTTTTTTACTGTGGATCATGTGCTTTTCACCCATTCCAAGCACTCAGAGTTATTTTCACTTCAAATTTTAGAAAGCTAGGGCCTTTAAAAAAGGGGGCTCCATTGTAACAATATAAATGATTGTCGTTGATCACTTTTATATAGTGCTATTCTCCACTCTCAAGCAGACTCACTGTGCTCACATGTGATTCTACATGAGCTGGCATGGCTGGTGCCACATGAAACTGCTGCCGTCTCAGTGTGTTCTGTGTACACCATACATCCATGCACCATGTCATTTCATGCAAAGAAGGACTGGTGCTGATAAACAGGGCTTGTGCCAACTCCTAAAGGCCAGCTGGCACTATGACTACTGATGTCCAAAGTCACTTGACACTTTCATTTGACTCCTGACCAGACAACAGTGACACATGACAAACATCTGAAATGTCAGTAAAACATTATCTTTATTCTGAAAGTATATACACATCCTAATTTAAAACCGTGAATCCTCATTCATGGAACTGCACACATACAACTGGGCACACCAAAAATAACGCTAGGTGAGTACTGATTAACTATTAAACACACCCATACCATGGTACTAAAACAAGTAAAACATTGATTGGAAATTATCTTCCAAAAGATTTTTCTTTCTCTAACAGAATAATGAAATGTGTATCAAATCATTGCCACAATGCACAAACTGCAAATAATCAGGAACATAAAATGCTTACTAAAAACACATTACATGACTTAAGCAAATGCCACAAGGCATGAGACGTAACTTTGGATCAAAGTCAATCAAACATGAAATTCATGTGGGGGGTTGTTTTTATCTTGTCAATTTTTTATGCTGAACCATTTAATTCAAACATGACCCAGGACACTTTGATGAGAGACATCCCTCTTCTTCCTTCTGTTACTGGAGCGAGTCCCCAATACCTTCTTGACATAGCACAGTATCCAGATGAATCTGTCATAAGCTAAAAATGGCTGAAATGAAAATAGATTGTCCCTTTCTGGGTGCAGGCGAGTGACCTGTTCTTCAAGTATCACTATGGGAAGAGCTTTTTCAAAACTGTTGTTTGCTTGTAACAGGATGCAGCATGTGTGTGACCCTTAGATATGACGTAGTGAATGCACAACCTAGCTTTTTGAATGGGTTCCCAGATTCTGCACTGTTCTCAAGATTTATGTTCCTTCCGGGTCAAGTGACAAGTTCCACTCCACTCTGCTCCTCCTCTGACACTTGACCATTTCAAATCCCAGCTGTCGAAACAAAGTCAACAGGCCAACAGTCTTGGCACACCAAGGTCCTATCCTATACCTGGAACAACTCCTGCACAACATCCAGCACGCTTCTTCCACCAATTCTTCTAAAACCGATCTAAAAACTGAACTCTTCTGACAAAGAGATGTGTCTTCTTTTTTCATTCAAGGAGTGGGGATGTGGGGATTAACATTGCGACTCATGTTTGAGTCTGTCTGTTGGAGAAGGGGTTGTGTACGCACACAATGTGTGTTATGCTTATCCTATAATGAACCTACACATCTGTGTATATAGTAATTGTCACTGTTTGATGCCCATAAGTTGCCATTGTAAAGCGCTTAGGGTACATCTCAAGTTGATATGTAAGTGTTCACTACTACCGTTATTATCAAACTGCAATTTACACAGCCAGTTACAGTCATGTGCATGTACTACAAACAGATGTGATGCTACTTGCAGCCTACAAAAATATTGTTTTAATAAGACCACACATCCACTGGTTATAATAAGTTTAAGGCTGGTCAAAACAGACAGTTGGAATAACATTTTCTTCCATACACAAAAAGGCACATAAATTGTGTGCACAGAGAAATAACCATTCAGTTGTATCCTTGTGGACAGTGTATATATAGGGATTGGAGGGAAAAAAAGCAGGAGATACTGTGATTTTAATACCAGTAACGTTAATAATAAACACATTTTCATGGGCTCAAAGCACTTTACAATACCCACACAACAATTGCAATTTTAAATGAGGCACAATGTTCCACTAAAAATAACACCAACAACAACAAAATGACAACGTTGGTCTCATAGGATTCAGACAACAAATTAACCAAACAGGAGACATCAGTCAGCCTTGTGACCTCCACTTCAGGATGAACTGGTGAAGCATCAGCTCACACAGAGCACAACAGCAGGAGGGGTCAATGTTAGCAGCCAACTGTGTAAAATGATGACCTGAAGTCTGTTTACAACCATATTGCTAAAATATATAATATTAAAATAAAATAAAATAAAAAAATGTGTAAAATTCATGACCCTACATTAATGAAGCAGCTGTCTCAAAGGATCCCTTCAGCATCTAGTGGAGAATGAAAAACACAGCCACAGGAATGTTGCATAATGACAGTACCCAGATACCACGCCATTGGACATCACTGAGCTCGCTGAAGCCCTCCTGAAGGAATGACATCCCCAAGCAACCAATAGATAGCTTATTTATCTCAACCATTGCCATCCTGGGTGCACTGTAGTAAACGGACAGAGGCTCTAGCCACTGTTGTTACTTCTGTGATGTTATTGATTAACCCAGAGCCCATTCAGACTTGGGTACAGGTCTCATGACTCACTGAAAACTTGACTGTTTTTAATCAATTTGTTATCTCAGTACTGCTTTCAAGAATTTAAATAAAATTCTAATTCTCATTCAAAACAAACTTTTTTCAGATCAAGCATAACCTGCATTTTTGGATCCCTCTGTGTGTGTGTGTGTGTGTGTGTGTGTGTGTGTGTGTGTGTGTGTGTGTGTGTGTGTGTGTGTGTGTGTGTGTGCGCGTGTGCATGCATGCCTGTGGGGGGGGGGGGGGGGGGGGTTGAGGGGGGGGAGGATGCCTGTGTGTGTGTGTGTTCATGTATGTATGTAGTTATGGTACTTATGGTTGTTGTTGTTAAACTGTAAGTAAATTATTTTTGTTATGAAATGTTTGTACAGCTCAGTGAGTTTAACTTGGGTTAGAGAATCTTATATTACCGCACACAAGTGGGAAACCGTGAGTGTTGATGCTGAGGAAATATTTGTTGTCAGCTCATACACTACATGTGTGTACGCATGTACTTCACTTTTGCATTCCAATATGGAACCCACATAAATATCATTATCACAGAACAAAATGGACGGTGTAACAAAAAGGTTTTTTTAATGAATTACCCTACATGATTCCTGATGCTCATTCATATATAGTTACCATATTGTGAGATCTTTATTTCATATATGTGGAGAGAGTGAGAAAATGGATGAAGAAGATGCACAAATATTTAAAAAATAACTAAACTAAAACGGAGAATATAATACAAAAGGCATCAATCACATCATCACTGCATGAATGAGATGATTAATTAAACTTGCCTTCTTCCTTCATTGCAAACATCAATACTCACAAAATTCATGCAACAAATTGATCACAAGTATACAGACATTAGACTAACGTGGATCATGTTTGCAATCTGTATGTACAGCAAAATCAGTTCCTCAGCCTCCTGCCAAAACGTCATCATTGTTTAATAATAAAACAGCAAGGGGACAATATTATAAATATGAATATAGATAATTGTTTTCCTAAAACTATGATTCTAATAATAAATAAAACAAATCTGGATATGAAGCTATATTTAAATACTGTGTGTGTGTGTGTGTGTGTGTGTGTGTGTGTGTGTGTGTGTGTGTGTGTGTGTGTGTGTGTGTGTGTGTGTGTGTTTATTGTTTATGTTGTCAAAAAACATAATGTGGTTGTCCTAATGATTTGGTCAGGCAGGTGACTGTTAGTGATGTACTGAAAGCAATATTAGAATGGATGGTTCTTCTGCTGCCCATGTAATTGTTTTGTATTGTCTTCTCCACCAGTAATGTGATGACTGAGAGTCTTAGGAACACTTTGCAGAGCTATCAAACAAGGTATTCAAGTGGACAAAACTCTCACACTCCATGACCATACACAACACTTCGCAATGACAATCCCCTCCATGTGATTTGCCATAAACACCTCTTACTGATTCCTGTACAGTTGCTATTCCATTGTCTGCCATGTCATAAGCCACATTTATCAGTGAGCAATCACCAAATCACTGTAGCTATTTTTGTATTGGAGCATACACATTTTTGACACAGCATACACATCAGTTATGTACACCTGCAGAAATACAAGCTGCTAAAACCAAACTGCAGCCAGACATACAGCATAAGATGGTGACTATCACTGGGCTCTTCTGCTTTGAAAAACAAACCTACGCACACCGCAGCTTCTCAGGAAGTACTCAGAAGCAGTGACCAGCACGACCCTGATCACTTTCTGCTGCCAGCTGCTGATCACTGTCCAGGCTTCTTTCGCTAGCTCGAAGACACAACACTGGGCACTGAATTCCAGCAAGAGAATCGTGGACTTACACTTCTCATGAAAAACAGTGCCCAGAGGCATACAGCTAGGTTAAACAATTCAAATGTACACGACCTGTTCCACCCACTAAGATACCTTCCTTTTTTCTTTCTTTTTTTCCTTTCTTTTTTAACATCAAATAACTTCTCTCTACAGAACCTGTCCTCCCTGCTGTTCATCAAGGCAAGGAAATGGTTGATTTTTGCTCCAGAGTGTAGTGGTGCACACACACTGCCTCTTGCAATTGGAACAGTCCATTTTTGATGGATGGAGACCAGAGTGACATACACACACGCACGCACAAACACACACATACACATGTATCGGAAAGGCAATTACAGCTGTTGGAGCACTGCTTCAGTAAAGCGTTACCAGGGTACAACAGGGTCTACAATTCCATCCTAGGTTAGCAAGAAAGTCCTCTACCATCATTGACTGGCTGTCGGTGTCCACACACGAATCACTGGTTCAAGCCAAGGTGTTGGGCGCTTCAAGTAAGTTGGTGTTTTATGCCCAGTCAACCAGTGCGGTTATATCAGGGCGATGGGTGCTTCAAGAAAGAAAGAAGAAAAAAACATCATCGTCTCTTCACCATCGGTCATTCCATGGAGGCTTTTCCCTCACCGACTTCTTGGCGCTGCTGGGCCTGCTCCCAGCACGGCTGCTCTGGCGGGATGCGTTGGTACCAATCGATGATGCCGTCGCAGCGCTGTGAATGCTGCTCAGGCTGCGTGTGCGCCCCAGGCTGCTCATGACACTGCTGGCACTGGACTCGCGGCCACTGCGGTGGCTTTTCTTGGTGGGGTGCAGGGTGGCAATGGGGATGCCATGCAGGACGGTGGAGTTGTAAGAGGACAGCTGCTCATTTCGGGAGATGCCCCTTGAAGGCCTGATGTTCTGCAGCCTCTTCAGGAATGCCTGAAAACATGAAGAGAGTTCCCTGTTACAACAGTATGAAAAAGAAGAAAATGTATCATTGTAATCTGGGAGTTCACAGAGAAATGATAACTGCATGTGCAATTACTGGAAAATAAGAATTATGTATACATATATATATTAACTACCGGTATACCTTCCATGATATAAAACTGCAACCAGCATGAATTGCTGAAATTAAACTTTCTCTGATCTCCCTAAAAAAATATAAATGAACATGTTCCAGATCCTTAGCTCATTGAAGGCACAGTTTCTGGGACACCCACAACTCCCTTGTCACATGAGTTCTGCATGCTTTAATTTTTTTTTAGTAATTTAACATTCACCAAACATACACACACAAATTGTATTTTCGTGTTTGTATTATAACTTTTACTGTTAATGTTATGTATTCTACTTTTGTGTCTATCTTGGGCTATTAGTATTGCTATTCTTGATGAGCAGGGAATGAAAAGGTTTAGTTTTTGTCATAATGCTATACACACAGGCAATTAAAGGGCTAGCTAAACTGAACGTTAACACATGCACTGAGCCAAGCATCAGACATAACAGGTGTAAACAGCACAGGACTCAAGGCAATATCTCAATCTACCAAGGCAGCTAAAAGTGGGCTGAGTGCCAGACCCTTACCACTTGTCCTGCAGACAAACACTGTTTGCCGACCTCACCTGTCTCACTAAGCTGGTTAAGTGTGCTGCACTGATATAGTGGGGCACTTAGCACTCACCAGGCACTCCATTCTCACTAACCTCTGTTACTCAAATGCCATATCTTGTAATCAATAGCACATACTGTGTGCTCCTGTCAGAGTTTGGAAAAAGAGTATCTCCTGACCCAAGAGTAGAGATTAAAAATAAGATTTCCCTTTGTCTGGTTTTAGGACAGGATGTACAGCCAGTTGAGACATGCATGTCTGCCACTGTCACAGACTATATATTCCCACCGCGATGGCACATGCTGACAGGGCATAGTCATGCCTGACTGCACACACTGCCAAGAGAATATGAATCCTGATCCACCACTCAAAAAACAACAACAGAACACCTAGTAGCTACAGTTTTGGTTTTTTTAAGGGAAAAACTGGCAATGAAAATCTCCAGCAGCTAAAGCCTTCCAGTTCCAGTCCACTTGTTGTCAAAAGAGACTGTGAACCTCTCCACTTCATTGTGGTAAGACCATAAATCAAATTCCAAGCACAGACATTCAGCAAAGGAGTCAAAGCTTGGCTACAAAGCTCCCAGTGGGACATTTGATGAAAGACTACCCAGCCTTGGGATAGGCCCTCCCTCTTTCATTGAAAACCACTTCTCCTAAAACCTTTCCAGTCATATTTTAACATAAATTATGAATCCTGCCTGTGACAATCCCTCCCTCTCTCTTCCCCCCCCCCCCCCTTTTTTTTTTTTTTTTTTTTTTTTCCTTCTTCTTTTCCTTCTTTACTGTTGTTGATCACTCTCACATGATTATTAGGGTAACCTTAGTGACATTCTGCTGTATGAAAAACAACAACAAAAAACCCGCCTTTGTCAGTCTATGCTCTGGAGTTTGTCTAATTCTACCTATGCTCTGGAGTTTGTCTAATTCTACCTCCCTCTTTCTGGAACACATTTACTGTCACTGTTTCTCTGGGCAGAAGGAGTTTGTAACTGGTCTACCCCCTATCAGTCTGCTAGACAAACTGTGTGGAGGTGTTAAATCCTTTAACTAAGTCTGACAATCCAACATAAATTATTTGTCTCTATTAATTTTTTACAATGCCTTACCAATACCTTTTGATCAGCAGTGTCAAGAGTCCAGTTACAGAGCTTTCTTCCACGATGACCTGCTGAACCTCAAATTATTCACTGTTCATGCATGTGTGTAGAAACATATCAAACTGCCAGCTGAGTTACTAGGGATTTGCAATGAGGCTGCGGACTTCTTTTCAATATGTGCAATTTACCCCAAAACAGTCAGGGTATGTTTTGAGATGTCCTGGGCTGAATGAATTTGATGACAGACAACATTTTTGGTAAAACAAGTTGTAGTAGTGCACAAAGGATCACTGCTCAGTGTGGCTATTCACATTCACAACAGGTTTTGGCATGCCAATTTTCACGATGAACCAAATTTATTTATCCATCTTGAGCTACATTATATGGATAATTTGTTTCAGACAGGAAGGCTGAGATGTTTTGTCCCCTAATACATATTATAATAAACAACAGGACTGAAGACCCCACTGTCAGACCAGCATGGCTCCTTGCTATAATTATATGTCACGTAAGTCACCTGTCTATTTGTAGTCACCATAGCACACAACACGACAATGCCCGCTGCTGTCAGAGGTCCTCTGGTCTAATCACATGTCTGTTTGCTGATAATAACACCCCCAGTTTTCCAGATTTACCCATAAGTAACATACACCCTGGTGAACTGTTCCACAATACCCAAGGTTAAATATTGTGTTTCCAGATGTAAACTGATTGAGAAAATCCTCTCCCCGTTCAGTACCTGGCAACCACACGAGTTGTCATTATCTTTCTCTACAGTGAACTCCACTTCAGGCTGAGCATTTTTGAACAGCGCCATGACTTTAATTGTGCACTGAGCCAGTCAACTGGTCTTCCACCACTAAGCCTTTCGAAAAGAACAAGAAGGCCCCAACCTCACCCCACATACACTACATCCAGAAAGAAAGAAAAAAAGTGCAACAAATATCAAACAAAAGCTTTCCTTGAAGTTAAACAACAATCCACACATACAGGATCATTGGGTATTTTAAAGCCAAAACTCAAGCAAAGTAAACAGAGTTGCTGAGCAGCCTTTGGGACAGAGTAAAAATAATAATAACTCATCGAAACTATGGTATATAATATGACTCCTGCTTATTTATACTGGAAGTGCAAGCCTTTGTTTTTCTTTCTTCTTTTTTTTGGGGGGGGGGGGGGGGAGGGTTGGGGGTGGGGGTGGGGGCAGATTTAAAAGATAACCTCCCCAAGAAAGAAATACTGTTGTGTTCTGATATATAGTGATAAGCTAACTTTGGTTTCTATGAAAGCGCTGCTGGTGCCAGGCATTTCAATTCCCTTTGTGCTGTCAGTTGCCAAATGTGACTAACAGGAATCAATGGTGGTTCTAAAGTTTTGGCCCTGATTGACTGGGCATAAAAAAACAAGTTACTTACCTACTTCTGAACTTCTTTGGAATTATGTTTACAATCCAATTTATCCATACCTCACTTTTTCCAGTCCTATTTCCTGCCCAACCCCCTTCTAATTATACTTCTGTCTCTTTCTTTTAGTGTGTTCCTGTTAGGTAACGCTAGCGCAAACAGTGCCTTGCTTCAAAATGGAGACAAAGGAAAGCAATCCTCATTCAAATCAGCACCATTTTATATATATATTATTACATAATACAACATTGAAAACAGACTTTGTAAACAGCAATGAAGTCAAAATTATTTGTAAACAAAACAAAAACAACAAAACAGAAGCTTTCCTGTTTCAATCTTCTGCATTATAGTTTATTCTGCAAAACTTATACCGTTGGTATTATTATGCTCTGTAACACTTTAATAGCTTGAGTGTAGTTCTGACACCAAAGCCCTAACTAGCACAGGGTTAAAGACTCATGATAACAAGGTGAGGGTTTGAACCCGAAGGTTTGGGAATTAATCCAACTGTCCTCTTTAGCCTTCTTCGTGGAGCACTGAGCTAATACTTTGTAAGGTTAAATACAAGTTTATAACTAAAAAAACAGAGAACAGAGCCTTATATTGCTCTAGGTGTGGGCCCTTCAATCATCCAAAGCTTTTGAAGAAAAGAAAAGCTGTGTTGCTAATATTGTGCCAAAATTCTACCAGTGTTACTTGTTTTGTGGGGACTGGGTGAGTGGGTGTGTGTGTGGGGGGGGGGGGGGGGAGGGGGGCAGGTTGTCTGGGGGGAGGAAAAAATCAGTAAGACAACAGTGATTAATAATGGTTTAACTCCATGAAAACAATAACTGGTCAGTCACGATTTTAATTAACTAGTTTATCCTCATCCCAAAACTCAAACTGGACAGTCTTTCATGATTCATGTTCCCCGTCCCAAAGCTCAGACTGGACAGTCTTTCATGATTCATGTTCCCTGTCCCAAAGCTCAGACTGGACAGTCTTTCATGATTCATGTTCCCCGTCCCAAAACTCAGATTGGACAGTCTTTTATGATTCATGTTCCCCATCCCAAAGCTCAGACTGGACAGTCTTTCATGTTATGTGTTCCCCATCCCAAAGCTCAGACTGGACAGTTTTTCATGTTATGTGTTCCCCATCCCAAAGCTCAGACTGGACAGTCTTTCACAATTCACGTAGCTACCAGTCAGACCAGTCTAGTACATGTATGCATTACTATTTTATCACTCAGTACTGGAGGATATCAAGTACTGCTGCATGGTTTATCCCTATATAGTATAATCCTGGCCCAAGGGCCCAGCTTATCTCCAAAGAAGTTCAAAAGCTTTTGTACCGTCTCCCTGATGTGAACAGTTACAAAGTTGTGGTCCCTCCATGCCATATTTGTAGCCTTTGTGTGAACTCAGCTAAAGCCAATTATTGAATTAAGCCTATGTGTGGTACCTGTTCCTGTCCTGAGAGGTATTACTGACCACTAGGCGCCAGGGCTTGTAGCTGTATCAATAATCAATGCTGTTTCCTTTCCATTTCTGTAAGCACTGGCACTGGCTGTGTAACTATGACCATGTAAGAGGTACAAACAGAATAACACCATGTCGTGGCAAGCATTAGTTGTGTTTCTTTTATATTAATGTATTATCTGATAACCCTGCCCCAGAATGTAAAGCTGTGGCATATATGTCAGAAATGGAACCTAAGTGTCAGAAATGGAACCCAGAAATGGAACTTAAGGTGAAATATAACAGTTTAATACTTAACATATTTACAAATGAATTACACCATGATTTAGAAATGTGTCATAGACTCAGTCCATGATGAGGAGGACACATTAAATGGTATTATATTAATATAACATAATTTATTTAAGTAAATTTTACATGGTATTCCTCCCTCTTTACAGCTTCAGTTCTCTTCTCTCACAGTCACACATTATATGATACGCTATAATAATATGCAGGCTGGACCAATCATAACATGCTATTTCACCACTTGACTTTAAATCCAGAGACCTGGCAAGAGCCAGGTATGATACTCAAGTCCTATCAAAATAAGTAGATACTGTGTTTAGTTTTTTATGAAAGAATGTATCTGAATATGGGTAACTTTGGTAAGCTGTCTCCACAAGCACAGTCAACCATGCAAATAAACATCAATGGCCCCATCACTACAAATGGAACAAATGAATTTATACAAATTATAGACACAGAAACTGTTCACTTGATTTCTGGTCCTGTTCATTAAAAACTGGCATTATATATATATATATATGACAGTAATGTAAACACAACTGCGGGTGCTGCCATTTTACATAGTGAGCCATCTGTATCACTATCAGTGACATCATAAACAAGACTGGAAGGTGTAGCAAACAAAGTATGAAATACACCAGGAGACACTCTTTTTCTCTCTCTTCATTCATTTAAGACTGAACCAACATCATGAACATGGCTGCACCATGCAGACCTCAAATTAGTGATTGAGCTAGACATTTTTCAAGTCAATGTGACATCTATAACTATAAGGTGGCGAAAGTGGTTAAAGGAAACCAGTCACATAATCACTGTAAATGATCTGATATTGTATGGCAATCCATACTACTGCCAAAGCTGAGCTGTACTAGCAAACATCCAGCTCCCTAAAACACACACACACACACAGCACATACACACACACTTGCACTTGTTATAATTACTCATTTTTTGACCCATTCTACAAGGATGGGGGGGGGGGGGGGGGGATACTACAATACAGACTAAATGTTTAAAAAAAGATTTTTTACAAATTAGTTTTCTTCTTCTGAAACTGAGAAGGCTAAGTCCTTTAAATAGGAGGTTTTAACATTTAATTTATGATATGATTTAACCTGAAGTTAAATGATAATTCTCACCAAATTTTCATTTTCTATCCTTTGTTGTTCTCTGCGGCGATTGACTGCTGATGCTGTTAATGTTGCCTGCTTGATTCTCAGGTCTGTTGCCCGAGGATGCCTTTCTTTTGTTGTGTGCATCTGACGCACAATCTGTTGCAACAGTCTCTTATTTTCCTCATCTATTCTGTGAGTGTCATCATTGCTGAATGTGTAGTTAGATTTGTCCATAGGCCTTGCCCTAAGAGGTTCAAACATGACTCTTCGCGTGTTGGCTTTCACTCGCTTTTGTTTCTCAAGTTCAGACACTGCTTTCATGAGAATGTTCAAATCTAAGGCTGTGCTGTCACCTCCATCTGTAATATTCCTACCAGAATCCTCCACAGCTTGATACACAGGTTTAAAAGCTCGATACTTGTCTTTCACGTCTTTGCCATGTCCATTCACGGAACCATTGCGTGGTGACAAAATTGGAGAGACATCAGTCATGTCACTATCTGAATCCGCAACAGAATGTTTGTCATTATGTCCCCGTCTACGAGATGCGTCTCCTCTGGGTCTTTCTTCCGCCAAACGTTGTTTGGCAGTCTTTGGTCTGTCTTGCCGGCTGTTACTGGACTTCTCATCAATGCCCCATGCCTGGCGACGTGCTGCCTCTTTAGATCTTGGACTGGGGGTCCGCTTTCTACTATCTTTGCTTTCCGAGTGGGTGCTCGAGGAAGTAACTGAGGAGTAACTGTCCCGCCGTTTACTTTTCGACTTTCCTTTATATCCACGGGAATCTGGTGTTCCAGTTCTGGACCTGGACCTGCTCCTGTCCGAGCTTGATGATCGTGACCGTGAGTGTCTCCCTCCCTTCTTGGTGGATGAGCGGGTCCGAGTGTTGTCAGAGGAGAAACTTGTACTACTATCCGACGAATAACTTCCTCCACTTCTCGACGAAGCACTTTGAGACCTACTCTTTGATTTTCTTCGCTTTCGACTACGGGAGTCACTGTCACTTTCAGACACAGAATCACTAGAGTAATCAGGACTGGCATCACGATCAGAGGACATGCTGCTTCGGTCTACTGAGCCAGAACCATTACGACCCCGCTTCTTTGCCGACCGATCTGGACTCAGTTTACTTGCCCTAGCCTGGTCAGACTTTACATCTTGTTCTGTAGAATGGTGCAAGGACCGCCCAGGGGTATCAAAAAAATCATCAAAGTCGTCAGCTTGGTCGTTTTCATCCATTGTGAACAATTTTCTCTCTCGTGATTTCCTTACAGACACCAAGCTTGTTTGATAGCAACTGATGACGTCACGTGCCGCAGTCAACGCGAGAGTTCACGAGACCAATCGGCTAACAATTTGTCGTCTGCTTCAAGTGGATGAAGACTGCGTTTCAGATCGAATAGGTAAAAAAGAATGAAATGTACTTTCAAAGGTAGATAGTTGTACGTTTAGGAAGAGCTCACATACAGTTTGTTCCAGGCTCCCATACTGATTTTTTTAACAAAGGCGGTCAATTATTTCATCCAGTCACCTGCAACTCCCCCCGCCCCCACCTCCACCCCAACACACACACACACACACCAGAGGAATTGGCTGCAGAAGGAGAGATACGGGGACTGGCCTATAGAGAGAGCAAAGGCAGTTTGGGGGTGGAGGTGGAGCAGCAGGAGGTGTTAAAAATGGGGGGGGGGGGGGGGTGTAATAACTACAACTATCTGCAGTGGAAATGTTTCCATAAATAATATACACATGTATTCATCAAAAGACATGGACAAATGTAAATTTGTTACGCAGATATTTTTCTTTCAGAAATGGAAAAGACCAAGGTTATACCTGGGTGGTACCAGAGGCTGAGCAACCTTCAAACAAAGCCAGTCTCTCAGATAACCTTCAAGCAATATTGCCAAGAAAATGAAACCAGGATGAAGATCTTGTACCCTTTCCTTCCTCATGATCAGATCAAAGGTAAACTGCTAACCTACTGGAAGAGGAAACAACCACCTGAACACAAAACCTTGGAAAGAATTGGATCTGCAAAGCACAAGAAACAACTGAAGTATCCTGTAGTGCATCTCTTTCCAAGATCTAGTGCGAAATCAAATGCACAATTGCAGAAGACAAATTTACCAGCTGAGTGGCTAAATGGAGCTGGTAGTTTGAAGGCTGGAGACAAAGATGGAAAAACTTACAAAGGGAGAGCCTTTGTGCTACCAACCAAAGTACCAGAGGTTATATCCCAACCATCTAACCATGAAAGGAGCATTCTAAAGAATGGAGGAAGGTAAGTCTGTAAAAGTATATCTGTGTATGACTAAGTCATTAAAAGTGCGGAGGATTTTTTAAAATTGTTTATACTGGCATATCCTCTGTGTTGACCTCAGGAGTCCTGTGCCATTCATCCTGACATCCCTGTCTCCTGCCACACCCAAGACTCATTCTGCATCACAGCTCCTTACCCAGAAGTCTATAGGAGAAGACATTAAATCATTGGTGGGCTGCCATCTGAAAGAGATGCTGCACTGCTGCCCAGTCATTTTGGTGGTGTTAAGTGACACCCTTTCTAATTCAACATAAACAGGACATCTCCTACTGACAACAATGTTAGCTTAGTTTTGGAGTCCGATATTTTAATGAACATCCCCTTCAGAGAGCAGACTGCTGTTACATCTCTCCACCTATCCTCCTGTGTGTACTCACTGACATTGAAGGTTTTGATCAGAACTGCCTCTGGCAAGGAAAGAGGCAAGAACACCATGACTGGGTCACCACAAGAGCGTGGCATGAAGGCTACTGAAGCTGAGATGATTTTATTTTTTATGCAGTGATAGATGATGATGATAACTGATGATGTTATGGATGTACATTTCAGTTTGAGACTACTGGACAGGGCTGTCCACCACACTTACTGTCATAACCATCTCAGTGTTAACAAATCCCAGGAACTGCGGCACCTGTACTGGTGGTCAAGTAATTAGAGCAGCACCCTCAGAGAAGCCTCTGTGAAGTGGATGAAGCTCAGCTGTGTGGTCCTAGTCTTCCCCCAGCTGTGGGTAGGAGCTCTGGCACTCCAGTCCTGGGAAGGAGCCAGTCAGGGCTGATGAATCCCGCATGACTCAATTGGATTCGAACCCATGACCCTCTGACCAGCAGTCCAAAGCGCTAACCTCTAGGCTATGGGGGCCAGTTGCTACAGGAACATTAACACAGCATATTCAGCTTATGGTTTCTTCTCCTACCCCCCCCCCCCACACACACACACACAATCCATACAACCATCAACAACACTTTGTGGGATTTATTTTCTTTGTTAAGATTCTTCTGAATGAATGAGGAAGGGAGAGAGAGAGAGTGCATGTAAGAGAGAGAGAGAGTTGTAAGTGTGTCTGGCTATGTACAGTCAGCACATGTGTTAGTGTGAGTGTGTGCATGTCTCAGTGTGTGTGTGTGTGTGTGTGTGTGTGTGTGTGTGTGTGTGTGTGTGTGTGTGTGTGTGTGTGTGTACATTTCTGTTGTCCATGTTTTTCATGACTCTTTTTCATTTCAGAGAGGGAGGGAGCAGTGCTAGAGAAAAGCGACAACCAGCATCAAGAGTCAGCTTTACTCCACAGTACCAGCAAAATCTGAGCCCTTTGCTGTACTCTCCCCCAAGCCCCTTTGTTTTGTCTCCCCTCTCTGATGGAGACCAACTTGAAAAAGATCTCAGTCCATCTAAACAGAAATGTTTTAGGCAAAGCCCTCCTAAAGTGACCAGCAAAAAGGTGAAACAGTCCCAAAAACTTCTTAATGCAACCAAAACGAGAAAGGATAAACAAACAGAAGCAAAACAGTCTCCAAGAACCTTGTTACCCTATCAAACAAAAGCCAAAAAAAGCTTCTCTCAAAAGAAAGAAGAAAAAATCCAGTCTCCTTCTCAACCAGTGCAGTCTCCAAGGTCCTCCCCATCAAAGAGAGGAAAGGTCCGAGGTAAGAGAAGGAAACTGAGCAAAAACTCTCAAAGAAAGGAACACCTTGACAATCATCCTGACTCCATCCATCTGTCCTCTGAATGTTTAGAGCTACCTGTGCTACCTGAAAGTCCAGATCCAGAAGGCAGACGCTTTTGTCTCTTTGAAGACGAGTGGGTTAAGCCAAAGCCTGCCAAGAGTAGAGCAATCAGTCACAGTACCAAATCTCCAAAAACAAGAAGCAAGAACAAAAAGTCTTCATTCTCTTGGTCTCCAGCAGTTGTGTACAGTCAGCAAACACCAAGACTGAAGAAATCAAAGCATAGCCTGTTTTCACAAGATAAAGCAGAAACTTATCAGAGACAAAAGAGACCTGCTGTTTCTAAAGCAAGTCAGAAAGAAATGAAGTGTAAGAAGCTAACAAACACTGCAGACAAGGGGAAACTGTGGGAATTAGAAGCAGAATGTCAACATTCAGCTTCTTTGATGCATGTACCAGAGGTACAGAGAGATTCAAGACGAAGAAAACCTCCACAAACAAATAGAATCAAAGAAAAGGACAATGAGAAACGCAGCTGTGCATCTGCAGCTAACCCAATAAAATATGTAAAAGAAATTCCTATCAATGAAGAAAATGAAAACAAAACCATGTGCATCACAGATGCCTCAGAAACCCATGTTAAAAATGTAAGCTTCAAACAATCAAATATCCAGAATATGCGTGGAAAATGCAGATTTTCACACAACAGACCAAAATTTGGTACCTCTCAGTCCACAGAAGGTAAAATGTCAAAATGTCTTCAGCAAAATGATGAGGACAGTCCCATTTCCAAAACTGGACAAGAGTCTCTAGTGCAAAGTGATGTTGACCAGAAAGAGAATGCAAGTATGTTGCACAAGCAAACCAATAATGCACCAAGTCCATTAGGAAAAATCAACAACATTCTGCACAAGAACCCACTGAAACAGAAGCAAATTTTGAAACAAGTGAACTTCAGTCACTCTGGTGAAGAAGCCACCCCTGAGATTTCTCCATCAAAACTATCCCCATCTTCCAAATGTAGGTCCCAGTCAGACCCTGACCCCAAAGCCATTGAAGAAGAATGCAATTATATCCCTCAATCCATGGAAGGGACTAGTGTTCTTTGGCGTATCCTCTTGGAGCTGAAGGGCACAGCAGCATCGAGTCAAGGCCAAAGTAATCCACCACCATCCCCTGCACAATCCAGAGTAACAGAGGTAGGTTAGAATACAGCACACCATAAGACTTCCCACCCCACTCCCAAAGAAAATTTTCTCAAGTTGGTACAGGAACATTTTAACAAAACAAGCTTTTCTCATAAGAGTTTCTGAAGTTGAAAACTTGCTGTTACTTCTTTTAAATCTGTTCATCTCTCTCTCTCTCCATTTTTTGGCCCCTTCCTGTACAAATAGTCCAATATGTGGAACCTGATAAATGACCATTCCAGCCTTCCTTTGACCTTGACAATGGGTCACGGTTATTAAAATTGATAATAATGTATACATTTCAGTAGATGTTATTATCATGCATCGTTTCAAAGATCACAGTTGACAGCATCCTAACAATAGACTCTCAGAAGAAGAAAAGTTCAACTTTCTTTCATGGAGAGATGAAGACCTATCAACCAGCTTGAATTATTTTTCACACAATTCAAAAATCACCAAAAGGTAGTTTGAAAAAGAGTAGTGATCTTTGTGAAGGGTTGATATATACGTAATCAAGAAGGAGTTTCTAAAAGTGTGGCTTTGATAGGAATGTGGTCCCATTGGAGGATGGTATTCAGGATTTTCACTTTATTTGATGCCCTTGTTGCATGCTGTATTGGTGTTCTATGTGTAGGTTTCAGAAATGTCAGTGAAGTCTCCGTCCAGCTATGCACCAAGCCCTTCATTGCAGGACCTGACTGACGACTGTGGCCCAACAGCAGCAGAAGTGTTTCCTTTGAAGAAAACTATGACCATGGTGAGAATGAGATTGGCCACCTATGAAGTTCATTAAACCTTTTAATATTCATAAGGCAAAATAAAAAGAAATTAAAAAATATTAAAAAAGGAGGAAAAAAAAGTTGCTTATGGTAACATAAGGGAAAAAAGAAAGAAAAAAAGAGAAGGTACAGAAAAAAAGGAGGTAAACTGTAGAACTAAGAGGTGGGGGGCAGGGATCTTGTTTGCATGTATTGAACAAAGCTTTCCCATGCATTTTTGTGGTTGCTGACATTTTCTTAAAACAAACTTTTGATCAGGTTTCCATCAAAGCATAGATATTTTATTATTTGGCCCATATTTGCATGTATTGAACAGTTTTCCCATGCATTTTTGTGGTTGCTGCCATTTTCTTAAAACATTTTATTTATTTATCAGGTTTCCATAAAAGCGTAGGTATTTTATTATTTGGCCCAATAGATAAGCAAAGGGGAAAAGGACAAACATCATTTTGGAAATTGATGACTCTCCCTGTTCCTTTGATTCACTGGGTTTTCTCATCTCTTACATCATAAATGTGTTTTTAATCAGAAAAAATACTGTAACTTGGTATTCAATACTTGCATGGATGTTTGGTGCAGATGAACACAGCCAGTTCATACAGAAAACGAGGAAACATTTTGTGCAACATGTTCGATGAGCCAAACCCAGAAATTGCGGTGCCTGCAAAAGTTAGAAGGTATACATGCAACATTTTGTCTCTCTTTATAACATTGCAATTCTGCACTTTTTGTTTCAGTATCAGGATCTCCTGATTTGCAATGATTATCATTCAGTGAACTGAGAAAAAGAAAACATTTTTCTATTTTTAAGTCATTTTATTGTAAGCTATCTTACTGGGTTTTTATTTATTTTATTTTATTTTGCCAGCTGTATGAAGAGATCTAATACTTAAAGGAAGTTGCCTTTTCAAAATGCGTTTCATCCTACATGCCTGCCCTTTCTCCACAGAAAAATAATAATAGAAAATGAAAATTGTGTATTAAGGCATACTGTTGAATCTTTATTTTGATCTCTAGTATTCATTAAACAAAACATGCTGAGAGAAGACAACTTCCTTCAAGGGATATTCTGGCATTCAAGATGAGCTCAACAGAACTATTTTACATTAATCAGGAGTCTGTAGATGGTACAAAGTGCAGGAATATGAAAACTGATGATCAACCTGACCATACTCACACATAACTCAAGTTAGTCATTTCACACTGGCCCAACAGTAAACTAAATAATGATTTGATTTTGCAGATACATATCAAGTGAGACTTGCCCTCAAGAGAGTGACTTCAGCATGCTCTTCAATGCAGACACTTTTGTCTGAACTATTCTTTAATTCATTTTCCAGAGAATTACTTGCTTACTGACGCAGTTTGAATTGTTTTGAGTAAAAAATAAACTTTGGGGCTATAATTGGGCAATATCACTGCACTGGTATTACTAATGTAGTGCACGCACGCACACACACACACACACACACACACACACACACACACACACACACCAAGAGGGAAACAACATTCTGCTTTGTTTTTCAATATAGACATACATTAGTGACTAATCAGACCTCAGACATTTATCACAATCACACAACTGAATCCAGAATCCACATTGCATATTACACAAAGTATCAAGGTTTGCCTGCTAGAACTCTGAGGCAAGTTCCATCAGGAAATTGCCAATATATTTTTGACATACTTCCTGTTATCAGCTACATGTTTGATGACTGAGATTTATCTCCTTACATGGGGTAAACTGAAACTAGCAAAAGCAACACTTGAAGTTGTATATCAAAACATGTTTTAATTCTTTAAAATTGTTGTTCCTCCTAAGTTATAGTGTTACAAGTTGTTTTCTTCATTCAATGTTTTTTGGAAGTAAAGTTGGTTTCTTTCTTGTTCAGCTGATTTTGCTGAAGCTTTTGTTTTGCTTTGCATACCAGTCACCTCCACAAACTGCACACCTACACAGGCTAATGCAGTTTAGAACTTGTTTGTTTGCTTGACCAGTATTCTTGTCATCTTGAGTTAAGCAGTGAGAAACACAAACAGGAGAAGAAACAAGGAACAGTATTTCCAAAAATCTTTTTTTGTTTGGCTAATATCGTTTGAAAAACAAACAAACAAAAAAGAAATAAGACAATAAGAGAAAAAATATTTGCCTCAGTCTTGTGTCATTTTATTTTACATGCATAGCAGTTAGTCAGAGACTACTAGGTGACCATATATACAAGGTGTCCCAGGTGTAACCATCACAATAGTGAAGAGATTGCCTACAAGAACAATGTTTTCACTACATATCCCTCTGAAGTTGGCAAGTTTGATTTGGGGCACCTGATTAAATTGCCTTTGGAAGCGTTAGTCACTAAAACATGTCTGTGTGTATTAAATTACCTTTGGAAGCATTAGTTACTATAAAAAATGTCTGTGTATTAAATTATCTTTGGAAGCATTAGTTACTAGAAACAAATGTCTGTGTGTAAGTTGCATAAAAAAGAAGAAAAAAAAGAAGCTCTTCAATGTTTTTTTTAAAGAGCCAAATCTGTTGCAGATGCACAAATATGCCTTTTAGACAGTTCTGCTACAAACAAAATGTTCACAAGATGTTTATGTATAAATATCCCCATATGCCTTCATGATTTAATAGTTACAGGTTTGTAACTATAAATTTGTATCTATCCTTTCTGATGTTAGCTGCACCACATAAACACAAAGATGATTAACATATACTGAAACAAGTATTCTGCCTTGGTGTCATGTTGCAGCAGTTGGAGTCCATGGTAGAATAAAAACATTCCACACACTAGTCCACCTGTTGGTCGTCAGCGCATGTGTGTGTGCACAATGGCTGACAGTTTCTCAACAACAACAAAAAGAGCACATGGTGAAGTCCCAGATCAGTTTGCCTTTTTGGAGGTACCAAAGCCAGAAAACCCCATGAGAGCCGCCATGTCTGGATCCCCATCTTCAACTTCATCTGCTTTCCTTTTGCGCTCTTTCCTCTTCTCCTTCTTGTGAGCCTTGGCTTTCTCCTCCTTGAAACACAAGTAACAAATATTTATATTGCACCAAAATTTCAGTTGCTGATGTTATGATGCACATAATTAAAGTACCTTTATAGTTTATATGGAAGAAATATCAGATGCTGACTATCATTATCGATCATCCAACTGATAAATCAGACACAACAGTTACGTTCCTTATCCTTCACAGTCTGTTGTAGGCCCCCAACAAGACCCATTCACATACCAGAAGGTTTTGAACTATCACTGTCTCAGCACCTTTTTCATGATACTTTAAACATTACCCCAATACATCACTAGATGTGAGCAGATGAAATGCTGACTGTACAAAAAGAATACGCTTTGAAGAACAATGTCCCTACATCAGAGGTTGGTGAGGACCCTCTTAAGTGTTTGGCCTTTATGAAAAGCATGGTCTGAACATACCCACAAGGTGGGGATTGTGTAGTTTACTGTAATGTTAAAATACTTAAATGCAAAATGTTAAACTATAAAAAACATTCACATGTCAGCCAGGACATATTATTTCAAGTTTTCAATTTCTCTTCTGCAAAATTTCTAATTTATCTTACAAAACAAAGAGAAATGCTCAGTGGCACCCACATATAGTAAATTCAAAAATGGAAACTGATTTCCTTTACTTCAAACTCTGCTGTGACCATGAAAATGGACAATCAAGGTAACTGAATCCAACATGAATGTGTATGCAAAGTGCAATGCAGGTTATCATCGATGGTCTTGCATGAAGAATGTATCTGATAAAAACATTAGGATCTTGTTGAGGCAGAAAACACACAGGGGGAGGGGTAAAACAAATACTATAACTATGTGAGGGTGACTGACATAGACTTGTCACGACTCTCAGCAAGAAACTTGAATCATTATTTATTGGTGTAATCTTGAATTTTTTCTGTCATATAATCTGGCAAATGTTCCTGGGCAAGAGTCTGGTTATATGACAGGTTGTCAAAAGTGCAGGCATGCACTACTTTCTGCTATTAAAACTGTGAACACTTCTCACGCCAAGCAACCAACAGTCAAGGTAATGGAGTACTACAAGGAATGAAGAAAAATATCAATAAGATTGAACTTGCGTAAAATGGGAGAAATGCAGAAGTGGACAACAGTTTCCAAGACAACAGACAGTACACATCATAAGCATAGTGATGTATACCATCCTAAAATATAGTAATAATTGCTGAAATACCTACCTCCTCTTTAATTTCTTTTAGTCTTTCTTCAATATCATACTCTTTCTTCTTTTCCTCCCTTTTCTTTTTATTTGCTTCAAACCTCTGTCGAACTTGGTCTAATGAAGATCTTTCAATCTTCATGGACATGCCCAAGTTCCTCTGATCTGAAACATAAATATTTGCAAATTTATCCTGACTGATGTTCAAATAAAGTATTAGAGGACAGCCTTATCTGTTACAACAACAGAGTTCTAAAAGATGAACCATAGTGAGTTCTGTATGTCTGAAGACCATATTAACCTGAGGTTATTTACATTCAGTTTACAATTCATTGGTAGCAAGGGACATGAGAATCTTCAGCTGAAAGTCTGAGATCAAACTTTTTATATAGGGTGAAAGCCTGCAAAATCATGCCATCATTATATGCTACTCAGGAATTCTAGGGAATTTGAGATGATTATTTGTTATGCCATTGCATGTCATGTCTGCCTGTTGCTATTCTTAATAAATGCAAGTTTATTCATTAAAGGAAATGGATATCTCACAAATCATCCTGTTGATAAAGGAGAAGACAAAACTCACGTTTTTTCCCATTGATGTGATCCAAGAAATTGATGGAATCTTTCACCACACAGTCACACACATTGCAGTAGTACCTGAAATCAACAGAATATGCATCTGAAAGCCATGGGACACACACAAATTGCAGCTGATTTGAATGTTATCATTAAATACAAATGGCGTTGGGAAAATATACAGTACAATGGGAGAAGCTGTGGTTTTATGCTGCTGGGGGGGGGGGGGGAGGATGACAGGCGGCAGAGCAAATGGAAGAATAATACAAAACGGGCATTAGTGTGATCCCTGTACCCAGCCTAAATAAGTTAATGAATCCTTAATGTTGGTGGAATTTCTACACAGTTTTGCAGGATTCTTTTCTTGGATTCTTCACACAAGCCTGTGTGTAGCTACTGCAGCACTTGATATGGGGCCTCGGTTTTTCATCTTAAACTGCGACACTGAGCCCACCACCCAGAGACAAGGAGAAGGGTAAAATTGCTGCCCAAACCAGGGTTCAAACCAGCAATCTCCTCCCTCTTGATCTCAAGGCCAGTGACTCATCACTAAGTTAGGCTACCTTCTGGTAAAAATGAAATTATCAATATGATAGACACTGCAGCATTAGCAATGGCTAGCAGCACAGAAAAGATTAAGTCATCTGCCATTTAATATATATTTATTTTTTGCAGTGACAGTGGGATTTTTTGATTTTTTTAAATTAAAAATAATAAGACCCCTTGTAATTCCTAAACCAAAACAAATCCTTTCTTGAAGCTGAGGATCAAGCCTCTTCTAACAACTGAGCTTTGCTGGTATTTAGGTGCCTCACAACCACATGTGTCATGTTTGGAATAATCAATAACTGCTAAAACTGCAATTGTGTCACTGCAAACTGCCTGTATTAGTGTATACCACTATCAGTAGATGCCCAAGGAGAATGTTCCTTCAGTACAACCATTCACAAAAGCACCAGAACACTGGACTGAAATTACAGGCATGGTGGAATACATTATCAGTGACTGCTGATGTTTGGTGTGCACAACAAGCTGATGTTTGGTGTGCATTGTCATTGGTTCATAAATGAAAATGAAAAAAATCTAAATCTAAACATAAGAGCTGTGTAGGCCTCCTAGGAGAAAAGTTCATCACTTACCCTCCTTGCTGGGAGGCAGGAGTAGTTTTGGTGATGACAACAGACTTGCCAAGCTTGGAGTCAAGGTCAACCTATGAAAGAAGTGGCCATTTTATAATCACTGAAAACAAACAGGTAACTAATGTAAACAGAGCAATATTTGTACAAACTTACTGAAACAATATTATAAATATGACAACCATGACCCTGACGGGAATGATACTGCTGCACCAAGTCAAGTCTGGATTTAGGATCTGAAAGCTCTTTGTTTTTTACTGTTTACAAACAGGCAAGTGTCTAGGCCTCTGACTGGCTTACCTAGTTATTATACATCTACATAGAGTTATGTTATACAATGCTACACTGAAAATGAAATAATGACATATTGTCAGGTTTTTGCATCATGTCTGAAACAAAGTGAAATCAGTTGCACATGCACACAACCTTTGCGCAGCATGGATGCATGCACACACACGCAAATATGTGTATGACTATGAGCACATGTTACATTATTTAATTATTATTTTTATCCCCCCCCCCATGAATGTGTACCTTGTATTCTCGAGGCTTGAGCAGCTCTCTCTTGACTGGGGGCCCAGAGTCCTTCTCCTCTGTGTCCAATGAAAGCCGTTCACGGGCCAGCAGCTCATATTCATCTTTGTCCCACTTGCGACGATGGTCACTGACTGGATTCTGTTGAAAATGTCAAGGTAAACTCAATGGACAGTTGCCATAGTATTATATTTATAATAATATTTTAATAAATAGATTAACCCTGCCTCTGGATATAAAGACCAGGAAATATTACAAAAAAGTATACCTCTACAGATCAATATCTTAAAAGCTGTATTTGAACATAAACACCAGGAAATGTTACAAAAATAAAACTCAACTGCCAGTGCCATAGTATTATATTTATATAAATTATAATAATATTTCAATAAACAGATTAAACCTGCATCTGGACATACAGACCAGAAAATATAAGAAAAGTATACCTCTACAGATAATACCTTAAAAGCTGTATCTGGACATAAACACCAGGAAATGTTACAAAAATATACCTCTACAGATCATTACATCTAAT
>OY757549.1:13588731-13636231 GCA_963584105.1 Alviniconcha strummeri
ATACCAATAGTGTACACCACTTCTCAGCATATAATCTAACCCAGTTTGATCCCTCATTTGCATAAATTACATAACAAACTCGTTACTGTTCCTTGTTGTGTTGTGTTGTTGAGATACCACAATTATCCCTGAAACAATCTTCAAAATCTGCACATGGGGTTTCTTATTTGTGGTAACCTTGTTGAAATTTGCACCTGTAGCATTAGCAGATCATTGATGTACAATCTAATCTGCATAAACTAACATAACGAGCATCTATAAATTTTTCATAAATTGTTTATATGAAGTTACCTGCCACATCTATTAGAATACTGAAATTCAGTTCCTGGAGCTTTGCCATTATAGTAAATTGACTGAAATGGTGTCAACCCTGTGAAGTAATTCAGTCCCATTTGCATAAATTAGCATATTAATAAAACATGCTAATTTAATTCAGTTTTTTATTATTTTATTTTTAACTAGAACTTTCAGATTTTTAGTTTCAATGTTGTTTTTTGTGTTGCAATTACCACAGGTAAACAGGATCAGTCAGTGTCAATTTGTGTTCATATCATTACCATAGTATAACAAACAAGCTCATTAGGCTAATTTATTTGCAAAAATATATACCTATCCACACAATATCAGCTTTTTGTCCAATTCACCCTCACCAAAAAGCAGTCATTCACACATTCACACAATGATGACAAAAATATTTTTTCCAGTTGTTTTTTATTTTAATGATTCACCAACTGCCATAAAAATTAAAAAACAAAAACAAATTCATGATGACACTGTGGTCTTCTAAGTTCTATATAAATCCATGTGGTCTGCCTGGGTTTGGGCACAGCTGCATCACTCTCACAAAAGGCTCTAGAACCTGCAACCACACAATAAAAGGAACATTAAAAAAACTGCTAAATCTTTGGATCATTATTTGAAACCAGTTATTAAAGTTAATATAAATAACATTAGAAATAAATCAAATTAAAAATAAAACTGATATTTTACTCCACTTGTTTACACTAACACTTTTTAATCTTGTTTTATTAATTTATTATTACTATTATACATCATGAGAAATGCTGGCACCCTCCCACCCAAAAGAAAGAAAAAAAAAAAGCAGGTTTTCAAAAATTTCAGTTAAAAATAAAATAAAAATAGACTGATGAGACACTTAATTAAGTCTGCAAAGCAACTCACTACCTGAAACTGAAAGTGCCATAAATATTAAATCTGGACAAACAAACAAAAAATCACTGATATAAATTTCAATGGGGGAAAAATGAAGAATCTTAAAAAAGTCCAGACCAATGTAAATCAAGAAAATAGCACTGATTAAATCTGACACCCCTCGGCTAAAGAAATAGACCTGCCCGTAGTCAAAATCCAGGTCCGATAAAAAGCACTCTGGGTGCGGCCATTACTGAGGCAGGAGTGACCAGTAGCTGGAGATGGAATGTTCCAAGAACGATCCCCAAACTTTTATAAACTTTAACCAAATACCTGATGGAATAAACATATCAACCGAATATTCCTCAGGTCAATGTGTTTAGCTTTAGTTTTAGTGCTTTTACTGCACTTAGATGAGAGCTGCTTTGTATTTTTAAGTCTCCTCCATCTCGCTTGATCTGGAGTCCGACGAACCCACGCGATGCGCAGGCCGAGTTTGAGAGATTTTTTTGCCACATCGTCATCGTTTTAAGCCCATTACCGTCGTATTTTTCAACAAAACCACTAGTGAAATACATGCTCTTGTAGATAAAAGAACACAGAATAAGCCTGTGGGTGAACTTTTTTCCTAAACGACCAATTTTAACAAAATATTTGAGAAAGAAATTACAACAACCGTACTTACCGCCATTACGCTGTTTTCATAGACCGCATCAAAAAAGTTCATATACCGCACGAAAGAGCGTTCTTTCTTCTGATTGGCTGTAAAGTTTAAGCCTTGTACGTCGTCATTTGCGACGGTACGAGGAGTTCGAAGAGAGCCACCCGAAACAGTGTCTTTTCGGAAATCGGTCCACGGCGCGAGGCCGGCCGCTCAACCCGTAAAATGACGGTTTTTCAAAGATTATACTACTTTCAAAGGCATGAAATAAAACAACACACAGTGTAGGCTGTAGAATATTCATTCACTCAAACGATAACACAAGCATGCAGGATGAAAAATGCAGTTTTAACTGTGCATTTTCGATTTGAAGTGATGCACCCCCCCGGAATCCATAGTGTCCCAGGTTAAGCACAGAGGCTGTTGCATAGCTACTTTTAGTAGTATCAGAATCAGTACTATTACTTGTATTAGTATTACTATTAGTATTATATTACTGTAGCCAAAAACAAAAACAGGAAAACACGAATTAAAGTAATCCTGCATGACAAGGTTTGGGGCTCATGCAACATTTGGCCTGCTAGGAAAACTTCGCAAGCTGGACCGGCTTAGTCTGACTCTCTGAGACCTGGAAAGAATATATTGCACTTGCAGGGATTTTCTCGATACATCTTCAGTTTACAGCCACGAATAAGTTCTTGATGATAATTCAAACATCATTTTATTCCAGTTGATTTCTTTAAATTTATTTCATCACATTGATTCTCCCACTATATCCCCTTGCGTCCTCAGTGTGAACTTATACTAAAATATAAAGAAGTTGGTTGCCTACACAGAAGAAGGAGAAATAAGAAAACTTACATCGTAGGCAGACATCTTGAACAGTCAGCGCAAGAAGACCTTCAAGCGAACAAGAAAAAAGAAATGTATTTAGTGCTGTGTATACTAATCCATAAAGTGGTACAATTTGTGCTCAAGAACTACACAGCGAGATTTTGTTCCTGGTATTTTATTTAATATTGGTTATTAGTATGAATGTAATTTTCTTTCTAGTTGATCTGCTGTAAAGTACTGCATCCGATGTCAACAAATTAAACACTTCCGGTCAAGATTGACGTGGAACGCAGACGAGTTTTAAACAACTTTGTAAGGTAATTTTGTCTTGTAATTCTGCCACGTCCCTGCTTTAGATGTGTGCATAGAGCTTCCAGACTCTTGTCAGCTTTAAATCCGTCTGCTTGTAATCATTGTGTTAAAATATGTCTTAAAAGTAAAAGTGAACTTTCCAACTTTGTCACCTGCTGTTGTCAGCTACGGACGCCTCGCGAGAAAAATCTTTCCGGACAAAAACACCTCGGGAAAAAGATTCGCAAACAAAAGAAACCTTCCAGATTACACAGTTTTCCCCCAGCGCTTTTTCGATTTTATACGCTTTATAGAGACGCTGTTGCCGTGATTTGTAATTTACTGTCACACTCACACTGTCACAGTGTCAGTGAGCGTGACTGTAACTGTATCAGCTGTTTTTAGTCTCACAGCGGGTTGACTGAACGCACTCTTAATCTTAGTGTTACACTTACAGGCTGGCGGTTATTAAAACAGGTCACTGTGCTATTTGCACTATGAATTGTTTATTGATTTGTGATTATCATCTTCAGTTTTTCTAGACAGATTGGAAAGTGCATGCTAGTTTTCACATTACAGTGAGAGTAACTATTACAGGCCAATGGGTATTAGTTACTATTAGTATTACACACACACACACACACACACACACACAGAGCTCGAGTGAGAGAGAGCTAAAGTGATTACTTAAGTCACGAAAGCATGGGCTATTTTTGATTTCTTATTTTGACCTTCTTTTGATGTTAAAAGTAATGAAACACATACATGCATCTGCATACATGTATAATAATAATAATGTATACCAGACATTAATAATTTGAAGCATATGCCCAACAGCTATCAATTTGTGTCTGTCTCTTACTCATAGTCTTACTTTTGAAAGTGAAGGAAGAAATTGCCTGCAGTGTCAAAAAGCAGCACTCTTCCATTATCATAAGTTGTAATTATTTACTGAGCTGTACACATTCATTTGCTTGTTTGTTTCAGTGTTATTTCAAGTCAAGTGTGGTCAAGTGCACAAGAACCTGTTAAACAGCATGTCTGCCTCAGAGGATGAAGCATTTGCCAGTGCTGAAGAAGGGGAGGAAGGTGCACGCGGTGGTTCAGGTTTGTGCTTCTCTTCTTCAGTGTTGTTTGACAAGATCATATACAAATTGGTGCATCCTTGCTTTTTCTTTCCTTTTTAGCCAAAATTTATGTCTTATATTGTGTTATAAAAAAAAAAAAGTTCTTGGATTTTAATTCAGCAATAACAATTAACATCCCATCAGCTGCATAGGGTCACTATGATAATAATAAGTTAATAAAACCTGCTACATTTTCATTATTTGATTATATACCAAATGTCTTTTGGTATAATATCATTTGGTTTAAAAGTGTATGATATTAACTTACAGTAAGATGGCTACAGAACGGATCTGCATCATGCGTGCTTCAGCCTTGTTCATGGACTCATCTAAATTTTAAGATGTTATTTCATTCAGACTTGCATTCCCTTTCTTATCTCCAGGAAAATCTCGCAAGAGTGGGGAGGCTAGCAAAAGCCCACCACCACTAGCAAAAGACAAAGGCGGCGGGAAGCAGAAAGGAAAGCAGCAGCCACGCAAGAAAAAAGCCAAAGGACAGTCGAAGCCTGCCACAGATGAGAAAGAAAAACCTAGCCCCAAGACACCCTCAGTAGAGAGCCCAGTTAAAACATCTGGTGCTGTGGAAGTAGAACAAGCACCTGCTTCTGAAAAAGCAGGAAAGGAAGAAACAACCAGGTTGCCAGCACCATCAGATGACAAAGTTTCATGCTCACAAGCCTCAGAATCTGTCAAACCATACACTAAAGACTCAGAATCTGTCAAACCATCAACTAAAGACTCTAGCCAGGCAGATTTTACCAGTGACAAACAGGACTCAAGCATTGAAACAGACTCTGGGAAAGAGTCAGAAAAGGAAAAGCAGCCAGAAAGTGCATCGGAGGAAAAATCAGAGACCCAGGCAAAGTCTGCAGGAGAAATCCGCCAAAGTCTTTCCTCCAGTACCACAGCGGAAGACAATCCAGCAGATCAAGCCATACTGCGTGATGCTGGTGGCGATGCAGCAGATTCAGAGAAGGCAGAGAGTGGACAGACAGCGGCAGGGGATGGTGCACAGAGTGGGGGCGGCTGGAATTGGGGATGGGGGTCATCTCTGTTGAATGCTGCAACAAACTCCATAGAAACATTCTCTTCACAAGTTGGTAAGTCTGACACTGAGAAAAGAGTGCACACACATGCACACACACACACACACACACACACACACACACACACACACACACACACACACACACACACACACATGCATGCACCCACATGCATGCACACACATACACACACACTCTCACTCTCACAAACATGCTTTGATAAACACATTGACAGATACAGGCACTTGTAGTTGTACACACTAGTAGTAATGTTAACATCTCCATCACTTCGATGAAAAATCACATCTCACTGATGGAAATGTTCACCTTTTATTATTAAGTAAGAACAGTTTTGAAGGAACTGGTCTAGAAAGCATGGTGTGCAATGTATAGTCTTGATGCTGAATGAACCAAATTTTACACAGCTACAGTGTTTGATGGATGAAATATTGACATCTGTAAGTGTTTAACTGTTTAAGGTGAGGGTCTCACGACTATTATTGACACTGTGGAGTCCAGTCTGGGAGTACCGAACCCAGAGGAAATGGTGCGAGCTGATTCAGCTCTTGAACCTGCAACAGAGCCCAATGGAGTAGATACAGGTAACCATGCTTTGGGTAAGTGGTGTGTCTGTTGTGTGTGTGTTTGAGCATACTATGGAGCCCAGTGATGTAGATGTATAGGTAAACTGCATAAATATATTAGGTAGGCATTTATGCTTGAGCCTAGGGTGTATTGGGTAAGCAGTGTGTGTGTGTGTGTGTGTGTGTGTGTGTGTGTGCGTGCATGCGCTTGAGCCCACTGTTGGGCCCAGTGAAGTAGATCGATGCAGGTAAACAGGCATGTATTGGGTAAGGGGGGTGTGTGTGTGTGCGTGTGTCTGTGTCTGTGTCTGTGTGTGTCTGTGTGCTTAAGCCTACTGTGGATCCCAGTAGAGATACAGGTCAACAGTCATGTACTGGGTAAGCAGTGTGTGTGTGTGTGTGTATGTGTGTGTGTGTGTTTGAATCTACTGTATAGCTGAATGGAGCAGTAGGGTAAAAACACATGTATGGGGGAAACATTTTGTGGGCATGTGCAAACCCATGAAATTGTACAAATGTGATTTTTACCCTTCTTGTATACATGTATGGCTATGACGGCCTATAACTACATCTCCATCTTTGTTGGGGGGGGCAGGGATTTTCTCTGGGTTGTTGTGCAAGTGTTTTTGTATCTTTAGCTTGTGAGAATGCATCTATGTGCACCTAGAACTTTCAATATATGCACAATTGTATGTGTAATTTTGCACCAGAGTTGACCCTGTGAGGTTGACAGGCCATTAAAAATTCAATTCTTTACTCCTCTCATCGGTAAGACAAGGAAGACATTATGGTGTTGTTGTTTTCCTTTCCGGTTTGCAGTAACGGCCCAGCCCCAGGAGAAAGAAGCTTCAGCAGAGCCAGCATCAAAAGCTGCCCCAGAAGCCAAGAAAGGAGAGGAGGGCGAGGGAGGGGCAGCAGCCACGGCTGAAGCTGAGACTGATGGAGGGAGGAAGGCAAAGGAAGGAGGTGGCTGGCTGTCAGGATGGGGCATGTCCAACATCAGCAGCATGGTAGGACTCCTCATTTTTGGTTGTAGTGCACAGGCATCTTTCTGTAGGCATTCTTGATTTATTTGATTTTTGTTTTTTTCTCACCTTGAATTGGTGCAGTTACAGTCAAGGTCGCAAGAAAGGTTCAACATTTTAATGATATCTTAACAGCTGATATTTTTTTTTTTTTTTTTTTAATTGATGGTGATGCTTCATCGTGGGAAAAGATTGATTGATATGCTGTCTTTTTCTTTTCTTTCTCCAGGGCAAATCTTTGGTCAACAAGAGTCAGACGCTGATGAACACTGGCTTTGAGAAAGCAGAAACCCTGGCAGCTGGTGGCTTGGACATCCTGGAAAGCATCGGCAAGAAAACGTACTCTACACTCACAGAGCATGACCCCGGTCTGCGCCGTGCTCGAGAGTTCCTGCATATGCGGGATGAGAAGCCAAGCCTTTCATCCGTGCTTCGGGATGCCCAAGAGAAAGCTGAAGAGCAAGCCAAACATGATAAGGAATCGGAGGAAGCTCGCAAGTGCAACTTCACTGCTCTGTTTGAGGATAACCAAGGTAAGGGGTGTGCAGTCATTTTTGGTGCATACTGCAACATTTCAGTCTTCATGAATGCATTAGCTTAAATATTTTTTCTTGTTATCTGTTACTCCAAGATGGTATCTGTGTGCTCGGAAAAGCCAGTATCTGCTCCACCCTGGCTCTCAAAAGTTTCCCTGATGTTGCCTTTGTTACTGTATATTAATACGGGTGTACACATGTAACTTTTGTTCTGTAGCTTGCTTAAATCCAACAGAAGATGTTTAAAGATGTATATAGTTGACTGCATTCAGTCAGTTTGGCAAGCTCAGTTTTCCATTAGAGCCTTTTTTTTCTTTTTTCTTCTTTTTGTTTCTTCCTTCTTTTCCATTCAGTGTACTGAACATTCTTGCAAGAGACTGTGACTGCAGATTGGCTGACATCAAGCAAATGAAAGCATGAACACAGAAATCCCATGCCCAAATCATGCATTTGCAGGTCTTGCCCACCTGGAGGCGCTGGAAATGCTGTCCAACCAGAGTGAGCGCAAGGTACAGTCACTGTTGTCTGCCATGGAGGAGGAGATGGTGGAGAGCATTCGACCGCAGCTGATAGAGATCAAGGACACCTTCCAGCAGGCCTATGACACTGAGGGCAAGGAAGAGCAAGGTAGGCACAGCCAGTGACGCTCAGATCTGTTCAGCTCCCCATTTGAGAATGGTTTTCTTGAGCCAGTTTGGCCCAGCGATAAGGCACTGGGCTCGTGTTGGTGGTAAGCGGACGGGCATCAGTTTAGTTCTGCTTTGGCTCTGTTTTCCATCTGAAAAGTTGTGATTGTGGTGTGGATGCTGTCTTTTGACTACCCTTCACAATTAATGAACCATTAGCATAACTTGCACACATGCTGCTGCCCCATCTTAATGCAGAATCGTTCTGGAGGCGACAGTGTAGTGTTGGTTGGGGTTCCTCTCTCACCCTACCCTCTGGGATCTTGGTCCTCACCAGGACTTCTGTGGAGACAGCTTGTCAGTTTACAAGTCTAAAAACAACAGCATCAGCCTGTGGTAGGTGCTGTGACATGAGTGTTTAGTGACTTTGATGGTGGACAATGTGCAAGGTAGCTGCTGAGACTTTAGTGAATGTTTCCATAAAGATAGGTATACCACCAGTGTTCAGGAATCCCTGTCCACCCCAAGTACACACACATGCATGCACACGCATGCACTCTCTCTCTCACATGCACACATACACACATGCACATGTACAGATATGCGTGCACGCACACACATGTACACATATGCCTGCATGCACACACACACAAATATATTTTAAGGAAGAAAACAAGGTATGTAAAAGTCTTCAGTTATTAGGCAATAATAAAGTGCACAAACACTGCTTCCACTTTTCTTCTTTTCTTTTCACTGTTGCAGAAGAAACCGAGCATGACTTCAGCAAGCTAGTGACAGAGAACCTGTCCGAGCTTCACCTGGGAACTGCACCTGACAAACTGAACAAGGTAACACGTCACTGTACACAGTGAAAGATTTCCATAGCTTCTGTCTGGTGTAGCTTTCTCAGTCCTGCCTGTGGCTCATGAGATGTTGATTCAGGAGTTTATGCTTCATTTAATGCTTCATTAATCCCCTTGCAGAAAATTTGGGTTGCCTTACCTGACTACGGCTACAGCACTAGCGGTTCCTACCTGTGTGTGCAGTATTTTCATGTGCCCAGACAATGGTATAACTGCCAGTGTCAGGGATTTTTTACGTCTGCACAGATGTTGACGCGTGTGATTGCACATAGACCCTGCAGGAGAGTCTGTGCTGAAAGTTGACCCTGGGAGAAAAATCCCTTGCTGCACCAGCATATCAAACTATTGTCAGTAGTGCACCTGGCTTTTTGGCCTATCAGTCTACCAGCTGGGCTATTCTGCTCTGCTTACCAGGGCAAAACTGATGCAAATAGATGATTAAGAGACTGCTAAAATGATGTATTTTAGATATTTGATGTGGCTTGGCACATGCACATAATACTTTCAGATCAGTTCAGAGTGGTTTGGCTGGAAACCATAATGCCTACAGCTTTTGAAACATGCCTCTTTTTTGTTTTAAAATGGTTGTTGACATTTCCAGAACCGCACTGAGTTTTTATCTCATTTTTCTCGCCCTCAGGTTCAAGAGACAGTGCGCCAGTGGATTGCTGACTTCTACTCACACGAAGATCACAGTGAAATATCAGATGCAAAGGTTTGACAGTTCAGAATATTTTTTTCTTTTTATTCCTGAATGTGATCCAAACACATGAAAGGTTCAAACAAACGCTACTTATTAGGACAAAACACAACACGCTGACTGCATCCTAATAAGTAACATTCTTTTGAACCTTTTATGGTTTGGGATCTTGTTTTAGATCACTAGCAGTCATCTTTGTTTCAGGTTTTTTTCCTTCTTGAACCTGCCAGAAGTTTCCATTTAATTCCACGAGCAGTCCAAAAAATAAATAAATAATAGAAACCAACTCCGATCCTTTTCTGTTCCAAGGCTCGGTTCTTTTTTGTTTTGTTGTTGCTGTTGTTGTTCTGTGCCACTGAAGGTCTCTTTCTGTCCCTCTAACTTTCTTTCTTTAGCATTTTCTCACGTGGGTTAGAGAGGTACATGAAGGTAATTTGAAGGGAGTGCGTGACAACAGATCCTGTGAGAGCATCATGTGTGCATCATTGCAGGAGGTCCAGCAGCGGGCCATCCAGGCCCTGGCCGATGTCACCTCCAAGTCGGTGGAGCAGTTCCACAAAGCTGGGGAGCTGGTTCTCATGCAGAAGGATCAGGAGAAGAGCTACACGGATCGGGCTCAGAACCTGGCCAGGTGAGTTCATGTCTGGCGTGCATTGGCATAAATGACCATGTAAAGCTGGAGAACATAAAAGACAGACTCTGTAAACCTGCAGAACACAAAAGATGAAGGGACAAGTTGTAAAACATCTGCACACGTTTTGTAAAATGCATTTGTGTTTTTGTTTTGTTAGGGTTAGGGAGAGGGGGGTATGGGGGTATAATCTGGTTCAATTTACAGAGGTGTTCAGGATGACCTAGTGTTCTGATCTCATAGGGTGTTGTATGGGAAGAAAACTGTTAATAAAAAAATGCCAGCTAGAGCAGAACAGCCAGGATTGTCATGGAAATGGGTGACTTTTTCTTTCCCCTCAGCATAGATTTGTTGTGGGCTGTTTTGTCATTGGCTCAGTTTTGCTGCTGAAGATTCCTTTGCTGTCTCACTTTACAGACTGGGACAAAACTGGGACTAGAAGGAACGCTCAGGGGCTGTCTTTTTAACATTCTTTCTTCCGTTTTGTGTCCAACTTCAGTGGTTTCAAGACTGACACTCTTACTCTTAGTGCATGCTGGGTTATTTTGGTGTTTTTATAGTCCAGCACACTCTAACGTGAACAACATGGTCTTGTAACATGTGTATGTGACTGTTTTGCATGTGTATGCACACAGGCAACCTCAGTTTATTGTGTCATCCAAAGGCCTTTTAGAGTCTGCACTAAAACTGACTGGAGAAATCGTGAGGCAGACACATAGCCAAACATGAAACAGCCACCATCAATATTGTGACCATGCTCAGTTGTGAGTGTTGTCTCTCTGCTTCATTGGCTGTCCTCACTCAACCTTGCTTTTGTTTGTTTAAACATTGTCAGTTGTGTGTACGTTGCAGGCTGTCCAGTGTCTTGGTCACTGAAGTGGACATCTTGGCCAACAAGTTCTCACAGTGTCTCAACAAAATTGGGGTATGTTCAGTTCAGGATTATGTATGCTCTAAGAAAAGCCTATATTTATACACACCACCCCGTTGCTCAGAAATTTCCCCATCTTTGCCTTTGAACCTAGGTTGCTTTGAAATATATAAAAAAGACACCTGATACCATGAAAGTGATGGAGGTGTTTATGCTCATTGGGTCTTGTTTTATACTCATTAGTTCACATGGTTACGACGTTAGTGTTTGTCTGCAAGGGACAAATCTTGTAATTTGAACTGTTGACATCCAGTGTAGTTGTTTGAACGAAGAACAACCCTGTGAGGTTAAAATGTGCAACTTAAAGCACCAATGGCTTTAAACTTTGGATACCTTTTGGAAATGGCCTTGGCAGCTCCATACAGTGATTGTCCCAAGGTGACCCTGGGCGGTTGACAGGATGTTAAAATTCAGTTACTAACTAACCATTACAGTGAGTCACTTTGCCAAAGTGTCCAGTATCACTTTCTGTTGTGTGCCTCTGTCTTAACATATGTCCTGTTTATTCCGAAACAGGAAGAGCAAAATACCACGGAGGAAGTCAACCCCATGGTCACCAGTGTCTATTTAGAGGTACGTTTGGTCATGAGGTGTGTGCCTCATGAGTTGACTGTTAGCATTACCTAAGTTACCTCTCCTTTGGCATTACGCTGTGTGTGTGTGTGTGTGTGTGTGTGTGTGTGTGTGTGTGTGTGTGTGTGTGTGTGTGTGTGTGTGTTTTGTGTTGTGTGCATGCGTGTGTGTGTGTGTGTGTGTGTGTGTGTGTGTGTGTGTGTGTGTGTGTGTGTGTGTATGAGACATAGAGTCTCACAACAAGGAGGGGCAATGTGTGTTGTAAACCTTGCTCCACTTTGCCTTGGTTGCACAATGGTTACACAGCAGGCAAAGTTGGCCCCATTTGCTGGCTGCTGCTACCTCGGAGGGGAATGGGTTGTGTGGAGAGAGATTACAGTCTGGTGGAAAGTAGGCAACTTTTGGTCTTTTGTGATTTCTTACCCTATTGTGCTGCCTCTTTGCTTGCCATCCTTGCTTCTCTGTGACCTCCTCTCCACTTTTACTTTTGGCACAAGCAGTGTGTGCTCATGTTGTCTGAGGAAAAGTGCCAAAGATGAGTGGTGATTGTCGTCCCGCTGTGATACTTGAGGTTGTTTTGTCTGTCCACTCTAATCGGTCATGAAGCTGTTTTTTGTTTGTTTTTTGACTTGATATAAACTCTGAGGGACATATAAAGACAAAGTCCTTAGTTTTAGGTTTTCACTTTGATCTCTTCTTCCTGTTAGAAATAATGTTCTGAGCAGGCTAGTTTCTTTAAGATCTTCCAAAACAACAACAACAACAAAACCTGTTCAGAATACTGAAATTCAGTTTTTATCAAATGCAAAACACACATTTCAGCATAAACATTTAACTGACTGTAGCTCACTGCAGGCATGTTGCTCTCACGTGATCAACTTTGTGTGGCTGTTACCAATTATCCATTAAGGTTTTTAACAACAACAAAACAATACTTGATTATGATGTTTGCACTTTCAGGCAAGCAATGCCAGTGGTTACATTCAGGATGCCTTTCAACTGCTCCTGCCCGTCCTTCAACATGCCGCCATTCAGTCAGCCTTGACCTTGTAGCCGGAAAACGACCTTCAGAAAATGTGACCTTTAGTGTGTCAGGTAGTTTGCATGGATTCCTGTTGTTCGGACAGTGCAAACTGCCCTGATTTGGGTATTTTGTGCTTATAGAGAGAAAAAGTGTTGTACTGCTAAAATGATTGAAATCAATTCAGTTGTTGGTGGCTGAAATTATGACCAGTACATGTAAAATATGTATAGAAATAATTATTGACTGTTGTTAAGATAAGCAATATAAAAAAAATTGAACTGACATCCCCCTCCCCCGCCCTCCAAAATTTGTGGTTGTGTAAACAGTCAATAATGTATTTATGTAGATGTAAAAAGTAGTCATCTTGCCGGTAAGGTTATTCTGAAAGGAAGACATGTTTGACTGAGGCGTACATTAATCGCTGATGTTGATGATGGAACTCACTGTTGTGCAATTGTAAAATATGGTGGAACCCCTGTAGTAAGGCCACACGACAAAGAAAGCAAAAGTGGGTTTAACAGAGGCTCACTCCTTCACTTGTTCATCGATTTACATGCAGGTAAGTAAGGGAAATTCTTGAAAAAGTGGTCTTAAGGGGGAGGGGGGGTGGTCTCTCATCAAGGTGATCTGCTCCTTGTTCAAGGGTTTATTTACATGCTGGTGGGGGGGGGGGGGGTCTGAAAAAGTGGTCTTGAGAGAGGGGGTGGTCTCTCGTGGGGGTGGTCTGCTCTTTGGTCAGGGGTTCACTTTACCAGCAGGTAGGAAGGGGGGTGGATGTGGGGATGGTTCTGAAAAAGTAGTCAAGAGAGAGGGTGGCCTCTCATCAAGGTGGTCTGCTCCTTCACTTGGTCAGGCCAGGGGTTCATTAATCATTTACATGGGGGTGGGTGGGAGGGGGGCTGAAAAAGTAGTCTTGACAGAGGGGGTGGTCTGCTCCTTGGTAAGGGGTTCATTTACCTGCAGGTAGGCAGGGGGGTGGGGGAAGGGGGGGTTCTGAAAAAGTAGTCTTGACAGAGGGGGTGGCCTCTCATTAGGGTGGTCAGCTCCTTCACTTGTTCAGGGCTTTATTTACATGCAGGTAGGAATGCGTGGGGTGGGGTGGGGGGGGGGGGGGGGGGGGGTCCTGAAAAAGTGGTCTTAAGAGGGGGTGGCCTCTGTCATCAGGGTGGTCTTTCACCAGGGGTTTCACTGTACACACTTAAAAAACGTATCCTTGTGTGCAGGTCAGATGAGCATTTGAAATGTTGCTGATGCATGTTTGCCCTTTGTAAATAATGGAGATGTTGGTGGCCACAGTCACCTTTTGCACATGCACACATACAAAAATGAGGAGGGTCTAGGGACATGATGCCCCCCCCCCCCCCCCCCCCCCCCCCCCCCGGCGATAATTTTTGAAGTGCATAATTTTCGCACAACCTGGAGATGAAATGTGCTCAGTCTGGCTGGCCGGTCTTTTGAATTTCAAGGTACATGAATATTCCCCCCCCCCCCCAGACATTAAGAATGTTAGAACGCCAAGGCTTGTCACATCCAGGTACTCTCTTCATAGCTGCTTGCCTTACATCATGTGCTTTGCAGCAATGTGCAGTTGTTGTTTTTCTTCCTCACCTCAACTGGTTCTTTCATGCCTGAATCAAATTGATTTTGCTGCAGTCAGAATTTAAATTTCATGAACATCCACAAAATTGCAGGAAAACAGCATCCCTGCACTAACATGATAAGTGCACCCCTCTTGTGTTCTGTATATTTTGAAAGTGGTTCTAGATGTTCTGTGTATTATTATGTTGTCCTGGGTATTTTATCTGGCTTTGTGTCAGATCCGTGGAACAGTTGGGCATTCATGTAAAAACTAGTTTACCCTATACGGGGAAATAGTGGCTCTTGGCAATCCAGATTGTGATGGTTGTAATGGATGAAAAGTCCACGTCTAGAGTCATATTCAAGGGTCGGCTACCAGAATCTAGTATCATCTTTCTTATGTGCGTCAACTCTTAGACTGTGTTGTTAAAAGTAACCAACAGCTAAGGTGGTTTGCATCCCACCCCAATCCCACACACAATCTGTGTATTAGTAATAAACAAAAAAGTGAGTGGAAAGAAAAAGAAAATTGCTTTTCTTCCAAATCCACCTGTTTTCAGGACACTATGCTGTGTGGATTTTGTAAAGGCATTGCAAAGTGCACTGACAGTAATAATCTGGGAGGGTCCTGTGTGTGTTGTCATGGCAACAGACCAGGGAAAGAACGTTTCTGCCAGACCCCGTTGTTTTGCATTTAACGTTCACTGAAGGGAGGCTGGTGGTGTCTGACGTCACCTCCTGCCTGGAATCTCAGGGCTGTCGTTTGATTCCCCTTTCCTGTTCACTCTTGTTTTTCTGCCTAGTCCTCTCGCACTTTCCATCTTGTCATTTTTTCTGCTAATGGTCTGGACTCCCAACTTTTTTTTTTTCTTCCAGAAAATTCTCCATCGTTTTTTGGTTAAGAGATAGGCTTTTTTTGTATGGCTATTGTTGAGCAGGTAGGAGATGGTAATTTGTAGGTTGTATGTGCAGCTTGCTCCTCTATTGCACTAGTATTTGCCAATGTACATTTGCATGTGTTTTAAAATTTATTGTTTCTGTCCAATTCCTTTATTTTTCTTTAATCGGGTATTGATAAATTGGACAGAACACATGACCTAGCTTTGGATGCTTTTTTAAGAGAGGAAATATGGAATGGACTAACTCGTCAAAAGATTTCTGGTTGATGATGATGAGTTGATGCTTAATGTCCTCAGATGTCATTTGACATATTAGGGACAAGTTGTGACCAATGCCGAAGCACGGTTCAATAAAAGCCACATACGTAAGGTGTATGCGTGTTTAGCTATAACCTGCCACCTGCACTTTTGGCAGAATGACCGGGATTTTTTACGTGGTAACAAGGGGGTGGAACGGATACCGAAATAAGAGTCAGCACAGAAAGTCGACCCTGCAGGGATTCAAACCCGCGACCTTTCAATCACGAGTCCGGTGCTGTAACCACTGAGCTATCCCCGCCACCAATCACCATTTCTGGTTGATGTTTGTTTTATGTTTATGTAGGGACTGGCTTTGGGGATTTGACTTGAGCAAGGGTTTATATACTTGATTAGAGTTTTGAAATATGCTCTTGTGTTTTGAAATATGCATCGAGTTTTGAAATATGCATTTGCTTGTCACAGTTTGGTCATCCTGAGGTGACCTATTGCAGTTGAAAGGACGTTAAAATCCAGTTACTAACTAACATGCCTTTAATGTGCTGACCTGTATCTCTTGGTTGTACCAAAGTTGAGATATAAACAAATGAGAGCAGCCACTACTGTATTGATGGGACAAGTGGTGCTTCTGCAAAATTAATGTGAATATCTTGTGTTGCTTGAGTTTTGTTCACATTGGGTTTGTTGTGTTTTAACAAGCACACCAGGATTTTGTTCACATTGGGTTTGTTTTGTTTTAACAAACACACCAGGAGTTTGTTTACGTTGCATTTGTTTTAATAAGCACACCAAGTAAGCAACAAGCCTGTTAAAGAAAATACATGATTTATTTAATCAGTTGTTTAAAGGTGATCCCAAATGAAAATGCACCACGTAAGTAACTTGTTTTTTTATGCACAGTCAACCAGGGCAGTTACATCAGGGTGAGTAAATGCATCATATGCCCTTTTGGATGAAATAGTATGCTCACAGCAGTTTTTTTTTTTTTCCCCTGCCAGTTTATTTGTGGTCTAGTTCGATAAAAGTTGACGTTTGAAAGTCCCCACAAAACTGACCATGAGTGTTGCCATTTTGACTAAGCCAGTGATGTCATGAACAAGACTGGGATGTGTTCCAGAAGGGTATGGATGGTATCATATGTCATTAGCCTAATATTTTGGCTCTTCTCTGGTGAAGTGAACCAGCATCAAAACCCATTGTTTGTTTCCAAATTCAAAACAACTGTAACACCACAGGGTGCAAAGCTTTCAGAAGCTCAGATTTAAAGAAAGTACTGTTTGTTGCATAAACATCAATAAAACAAGTATATGAAGCCTGGACATTGAAATGTTTGCAGTTTCTTCATTTTCAGGCCAGTGTGCATCTTTGCTTGGGGTTCCCCTTAATTATTGTAACCATTTTCCAGCCAGTTTGCATCTGCTGGTGTTGCATCTTTACCTGGGGTCCCCTTTAACTATTGTAACCATTTTCAGGTCAGTTTGCCCCTTCATTTTGGGTCCCCTTTAATCATTGTATCCAAGACTTCATTGTAATGTGTACTTAATTTCCTTCTACCAGGTGCTCTAGCCAAGGTCTGGAGACAGTATGTGACAGAACCATTTTGTCCCCCTTCCTGATTAAAAAAAAAACTTACTCTTTATTCAAGGTTTATATTTAACATATGCTCTTCTTTTATAAGTCTTGTTTGATGTCATTTAAGGGTATGTTGGGGTCATTTGTTCTGCATCTGTTACCTGCAGTGGGGTACGGTAGACACAGAAATTCAGGCTATTTTTGAGAACACAGAGCTATCAAAGGTTCTTTCCTTAATGCATGGAGTAGGTCAGAATATAGCCAAAAGATGCGTCTTATGATTTCTGCCTTCCTGGTCCATTCAGCTTCATGTTCATGTTTTGCTCTCCAAATCTTCCTTCAACTTTTTCCTAGTATTGCAAGTGGCTAACAAAGGTTCCAGTGTGAGCCTGCTGTGTGAAATGGGTCACCCTGCTCGTTGTCAAAAGTGCTTGATGCAAACTCCTGTGCTGAAAGTCTGCAGACTATAAACAGGCTCCAAAACATGCGTTTTTGTGTATCATAATAGTGGGAATCCAGCATGAGGTTTTATCAGCCATTTTGATGCTTTGGCTGTTTTAAGCACTGACGTACTTGCTGAAAGTGTTTTTTCCTCTTTCTTTGTAAATGACTAAAATGTGGATTTCACTATGCCAGTTATTGACTATTTTGGCTTGGTTGTTTGCTTTCGACTGTGTTGTGTCCAGAACTGTCAGATTTTTATGTGACTTGACCTGTATTTTGCCTTGATCTGACCCTTCCGGGTTGACTGGGCATAAAATATCAGTGAACCTCTCTTTGTTCTTCCTCGCCCCCCTCTCCCCCAATTTTGTTTTGATTATAAAAAGAAGCTTTCAGCCGTACACTTTTTTAATTTTACAAGGTGTTTGCTCAGGATTTTATTTGCTTTTTTCAACAAGTGTCAGGGTCAGTTTAATTGCTTGTTTACTTTCTTTTATTTCCTGCTTTCACACTGTATGTACATACATCTAATTATATGAATAGAACACACACACTTAACCTTTTGTTTGTTGCACATAATTTATGACACTAGACAGTAGATCTAAACAAGTTGGCTAGATGCATTTTATGTGACCTGTTACAAATCATGTTTAATAAAGATTATTATTTATTTACTGACAAATTAGTTGTTGACTCCTAGTCCTACCCTGCCTCAGAAAGAAGAAAAGTGTTAATGTTGTGATAACAAACTTTTGCTTCCATTTTTTTTGCCCCACTCCTCCCACAACCTAAGACAACTTAGCCTCACTCACTCAGCCTATGAGAATTTATCAACCCAACTGTGCCAAGAAGTTAATCTCTTAACTCCTTCAGTAGAACTAGAAGGAAAACCGCTCTTCTCCACACATTGATCATTAAGACCCCGGACTATTCCGAAGCAGCATTCATGAGGTGAGGTCACCATGGTAACCAAAGTGAGGCTTAGGAATCAGTGTACATGGTCGGTAGTGCAGACAAACGCAATCTTTACTCACTCTTACTATTATCCCCTGGCCCTCCATGACCTAGCTCATTGAGGATGGCCCACTGTGGGTCAATAATTCTTTGGTATGTCAATGTGTACATCAGCAAATGGAGTCACACTTGCACACACAGTAGTCATTTTGAAATTGTACCAGCATGTAAACAATGATTTGACTTGCCTGCATGCATTGCAATAAAAGTACCAAGAACAGCTTTGCACTTTTTTTAATTTTATTTGTGTGGTTGACCATGCTCTTGCATGACTGCCTGCCTTCGCTTTACTCTGGCATGGGAATTCTCAGCTAATTAACTCATTTTCGCCATATGTATTTCCATGACATTTCATCAGTGAACAGTCCACTGAAAACATGGCAGCCACTGAAGCATCTCAAATTCATACTCTTTTGGTTGAAGATACTGTAATCCCCTCCCTCCCTCCTTTTAATTTTGAGAATGTTTGCCCATGCCCCCCCCCCCCCCCCCCCCCCCTTCAATTTTGAGAGTATATTTTTGACCCCCCCCGCCACCCCAAAAGAAAAAAACTTGTCAACTTTCACAAACAAATGGGGTTAAACTAACACAGAACACTAATGAGAACAATACTAAGGAGGAGAAATTGTTTGCAAGAATCATTAACGAAACTGATATAAGCAGCCATCCCAAACCATGCAACCGTGGCCTTTAATTTGGTTAAAGACACAATCATGCATGATCTTTTAGTGGAGCTGCATAGGGTAAACTTGGCTGAGCTGAAAATGGCCCAGATAAAGATGTGGCACCACTTCCAGGGGTGCCAAACCTCTTACATATTTACCAGAAACGTGTTCAGCATCTGCCAGTATTTTTCAGTATTTGACCCGTTTTGCTTCTACACAGTACTGGACAAGCCTGTGACATGTCAACACACCTTCCCTGCCACTCGAGTTATTGTTAACTTTATTCATGGTCTTTCACACTGGTGAATTAAACGATTTGTAAGCAAACTATCTGAAGCAAAAGCAGCCATGGGATATAAAAATAAAACAATCCTGGCTGGCTGATGGTCTAGAATATGTTTCTGATTGGTGAATACTTAAATTACCAACACAGGACATAGCAAGTTTTCTTGGTACGACTGAAAGCATTTTGTTCCTTCCTCACCCCCTGTACTTGTGACCAGCCACATGTAGAGTTTAGTCTTATTAAATTTTAATTCACGAGGGCAAATTTAGAATCACCAGAAAATAAATCTGGCAGAACAAAATAATCTGGTGATTTTTTTAATTATATTCCATTGTACATTTCATTAATAATCCCTTACAGGAAATTTTGGTTCTCCTTCCCTGGGCAAGGCAACAGCAAGAATAGTGCTACCCATTCCTACCAGCGTGTACAGCATTTAAGCCATGGTATGGCTGCCAGTGTTTTGCAATTTTTCCACTTGCCTGCAGATGTTTCTGCACATGATTGCAAGCAGGGACTGCAAGGACACCATAAGAAAGCCTGCACTGAGAGGGGTAGGGGTGGGAGAAAAAATAACACCATTAATCTTGTTAGTCACCGTTACTTGTTAGGCTTGCTTTAGTGCAGAGCTGTCCCTGGGGAGGCAGAGATGCTGTAGATATGTTTGACCAGTGATTGTGCACCACATTTTTCAAACTGGTGTGACATCTATAAGGTTGCAAACTTGGTTCACAGAAACCGGTCAGATAATCACTGTAACTGGTCAGATACATGGCCGTCCATGCTACTACCACTTGTATTAGCAAATGCCCAGCTCCCTTCCCTGCTAAAAACACACACACACATGCCCTCTCTTGTGAGTCAGTGTGCTGCATTTTTTTTTTGCTGCTTTTTAGAACCTGTCAAACAGTCAGTACGTCAGATTGCTGATTTTGTTTCTGGTATATGCTTATCTTATTCTGTAAAATACCAGAAATTACTGGTTAATGTGAACCCTAGTTTGACAGATTGTTTTACTTGAGTGTAAGCATAAACTGACTGTAAAGATGGTAATCTTGTTTTTGGTATACTGTGTAATTGTAAAATGCCTAGGACACAGTTTATAACTTGATACACACTCAACAAGTTTTCCATATCAGCAGAAACAAACTTAACTGCACTGTATATCTCACAAGAATTGTTTTTTATTGTTATTGCTTTTTGGCAAAGTCACAATGTTGATACTGATAAGAAAATACAATTTACATGAACCAACAGCACAATGTACAAACATTTATAGTTCAGTGGTGTTTTGCTCATCACTGACAATCACATTACTCTCACACTAAAAATTAAAACAAATCCCACAAAAGAAGATGAAATTATTCAGCTCACATACTTACTTTGGACACCTTAATATGAAATGAACACATTCACAAGATCAAACAAACAGACCTCCATTTCAAGTACTGTGGACAACCGACTCTTCAAACAACTGTTTTTTTTTCTGCTCCAAATTGCGTATCAAATTAATTCTCCAGATGCTGATTTATTAGGAGTTGGAAAGAAGCAGCAACTGATTCATGTTAAAAGTTCTTTAATCACACGAATGCTTTAGAGCTTCAACAACCTCAGAAAACCGCCAACCTTAACACTTACAGCTTTCACACCTGACGCCGTTTTAGGAATTGTTGCACGTTTTCACTGCTAAGCACGTGTTCATGATTCACCTGCGTCTTCAGTGATATTGCTGCAAACAAACAAACCAAACACTGAACATACTTCTCAACCAATGCTCATCATCAGGGGATGATGCTCACATACAAAGAATCCAAGCCAAGTGCACTTCACATAACCATTCACCCTCCACCATTCTCCAGCGCCCTCAGAATGAAGCTCTAAATGCTGTCTCGTTGCTATCTCTTCCCACGCTTGGCTCCTGGCGGGGGCTTCTGGAGAGTGAAAGGCTGCTTGGTGGCAGCGGACATGTTGAGGGAGGCGTTGGCGGTGTTGTTGAGGGAGCCCAGGGTGCTGGCCAGGGAGTTGTTGTTGGTGGAGGTGGCGGTAGGTCCGGTGCCAAAGGAGAACATGGAGGAGGACCCCAAGCCCTGGCCGACGCCTGGCTGCGCCAGCAAAGAGGTACCTGCAATCAGGGACCTGATGGTGACCACCGTGTTTAAAACTGCTCCAACTTTTTCTTTCATGGTGCTCTACGTCCACAGAAACCATAACGCTTACTCGGGACATGGAGCCCAGGAAGGTCACCTCGACTTTCACACAGCTCCTGAGCTCTGACTGCTCCAAGGACCTGTCTGTTCAAAACTACTGCTAGCAAACTTATGAGCGGTTGGGTGTGAAATGCTTGAGTGTTGCATTCAACACAGTACTTGTCCTTTTTTGTTGTTGCTGATTGTCATGCTGATGTTCATAATGTACGGCGCCGCTTTATGGGATATAGTGCTATAGTTATTATTATTGGTATTAAACTCTCTAGCCTCTCCAGCTTGTTCCAAAAATATTTCAGTTGACAGGTGTGATCGTGTCAAGCCAAGTACTTTATTCCATTCAAAAGAAAATGTGAGTGCCACACAAACAAACAGAATCTACATGTATAAAAGATTCAGTCTAAGGGTGCGCAACAACATACAGGCAGGGTTAACAGTATATAACACTGCAATACTTATAGAAATGTGCGGTAAAATAAACGGTATTAACACATTAAAATGACTGACATATAATAGACATAAATGTAATTATCACTACTTTCATCCTATCCTTTCACACACATGTCCATACAATCTAGATGTGGGTGTCATTGTTTGGCTTGTTGTGGTTTGAATTGCTTGTAATCACTGTTGTTTTACGCTTCTAGTCAATATGGGTGTCTAAATTTGACTTCTGTACAGTGCATTGAGCTTCTTTTTTTAAATATATATGTTAGATGTTTGCACATTCCAACTATTTATTTCTTATTACAAAATGATTCTGATTTGTTCTGTTACTGAATTGTTTGGAGCTCAGCACTTTCCCCGAAACAATCTAAACCTGTGCATTTTTACTGCACAGAACTACACGTGACTACAAAAACGACTGAGTTTAAAAAAGAAGATTTGTTAGTATAACTATCATTTTATTTATCCATAAACTCAATTGAACTGTGCCTCAGGTGTGTGCTAGGCACTAATACAATCTTTCATACCATGCCTCACACAAGAAAGAGGCCACCATTGCTGATCAATACAATTAACAGAAAAATGAAGAAGTCATGAGAGGTAACCACATATCTTCAAGGCTAGATCCTGGAGATTGTGATCTGACCAAGCTACATATCCCCCACCCCACCCCTTTTCACTGTTACTGCAAATCAAAGTGACACACTGCCACATGCACATCTACAGACAAACACACACCAACCTACAGACACACCCATACACATGCACAACAAGAGGAAAAGAACTTACCGGTGGCACCCCCCAGCAGTCCTGAAGGTGCCCCCAGCCCTGCCCCACCACTCAGCCAGGATGTGGACGTGCCTGTCGTCCCCAGCAAGCCAGCCACTGGAGGCCCTGTAGGCAACAACAGAGCAGGCAGTGAGCACACCGTCTCCCAAGCAGCCCTTTAGTTTTCTGGGCCGGCTAGCTATAAATAGCTATTTAGCTCTGTGTCAGCAGGAGTCTGACTCTGTTGCCTGTGGCAGTGCTTGGCTGACAGCACACAGTGGGGGATGAGGTTACAGGGTCATATGTGAGTTTCCGTCTTCATTGCAATTAAAGAAGTAACTGAGATATCTTTGTAGAAACTGCAGATGTCAAACATAGCACTTTTGACACTTTAATGTAATTTGTTTTGGAAGGAAAAAAACAACTGTTAGTGGAGTCAAAAGGGGCATGCATGGTTGAATCTTTACTTACTATTACACTGATGTTTTGTACCAATAAGCACCAAACAGAGGTTTTTGCACTCAAACTAAGAACGGCACCGTAAAGTACAACTACTACTAGACAGACATGCAAAGTGGTTTCAGAAAGTAAATTGAATTACCTTGGCTATGGTGGTCTGGTAGTCCACACCCTTCAGCAGTGATAAGCAGAACTCAGCTACTCTACCCATTGTGTACTGTTATATTCCTTACACTTTACTTCTATAAAGTTTTGTCAACAAAACAACTGAAATAGAATCCAAAACATCGCCCGAGTACTATCAAAAACACTGGTATCCAAGCACAGGTATCCATTCCACAACAAGGTGTTGTGTGTCTGCCTGTGGGCAAGACCAGGTGGTAGGGATACTGACACCGGGTTCTCATTTACATCCCGTCCTGACTTGTCAGCTAATTACTCCCATGTTTGTCAGCATGCAATGTGACGAACACAGCCTGGGGAGTGCAGAGACCACTACACACCATCTGGGAAAACCTCTGGTCTTGATTTATGAGGTCTGATAATTTCCCTCAAATGAAAAGGAAGGGAGGAATTGATTGTGGCACCATCAATGTTTACAACCTAACAAAACATAAATTACTGCTGTCAGACTTGACCAAGAGGTGCCAGGGGACAGTCTGGCATGTGAGTAAACAGGAGATAACATCCCAAAGATGCTGAGGTGTGAAGAGTGGTGCACAATCTTTGTGAAAGTAAGAGGAAGGGGATTGAATCTTGAAGCTGCAGCCGCCATTTTGAAACCGTCTTGTAGCCAGGCAACGGGCCCCTAGAAAGCCCGCGCTGGCCTGAAACTGACCCCAGCAGGGCTAATGAGGTCAAATCAGGCAGGCGGCAGGGAGCAACTAAAGAGTACACTCTGACTGTTGCACTGAGAAGGTGTGTGAGCCTCTCTTCACACAACAGACCAGGCAATGAGCCTCTTCACACAACAGACCATACAGTGAGCCTCTCTCCACACAACAGCCCAGGCAGTGAGCCTCTCCACACAGCAAACCAGGTAGTGAGCCTCTCTCCACACAGCAGACGAGGCAGTGATCCTCTCTCCACACAACAGACCACACAGCAAGCCTCTCTTCACACAGCAGAACAGACAACCCTTACCTGAATGAAACAACTGACCAAAAACATGTTGCAAAGGTTTAATCAAACAAGAAAAGGACTGAAAGGTCACCCCAAACCAAATTCTGCAGATTTTTATCTTCAGTGGAGTTGATTCTGGTCACTGGGTTCCCCCACAAAATAAGAAAAAGGGACAGATTCATTAATGGGAAAACATAAAAAATTGCAGTGGGGGTCCATTTATACTGGCTAATATTTCTTGACACAACTGGGCTGGGTGCAGAATTTTGGCATGGCGGCCATGAGATGTATGTGAGTCGAACTCAACTCTGCCCATGGAATAGATTATAACTCGGCTCACATTCTGCTGTCCACCATCTGCCATCTGGAAGCATGGCACACAAATGATGTCAAACTTCTGACCCCATTCGGGGCCAGAACAAATTAGATTATATTCTAATGTGGACTGCCGTTAATTAGCACTGACCAGGCTGGCTGCTGTCATCAAGCGAAGTTTTCATGGATGGCTTACTTCTGGCAGCCAATTTCTTCAACATTACAATTAAATCGAGTAACAGGTCCAAAGAGGTTACAGATTACAGACATGAACGCAGCAACATGTACCCAGCATGTGCTGAAGTGGGCAGGGGGCAGATTACCCAGGCGGTGATACAAATGGCCCCACACTCGTTTCTAATCCTACCAAGCCTGGATGAGGAACTCACCATGAGGCTGCTGAGGGCGATTCAGGATGGACGCCATGGCAGCAGCGGCTGTGTTGGTGATGCCCGGGAAAGGGGTGGGTCCCGTGGTGTCCACAGGGCGTCGTGGAACTGGGCGAGAGGCTGAGGTCGCGCCATGCTGGAAGATGTCCTTGGTGTCCCCGTGGAACACCCGCCTGTAGGTCAGATACTGCTCCTTCTGGGCCTGGGGGTCAAAACAGAGAACCTGGGAGTTAGCCCTGGCAAAGAATGATAGTAACAGAAATTTCCAAACCTTCCTACCTATCAAAACATTATTAACAGCCCAAAGCATGTACAACTCAACAACACAGCAAGCTGAACTTTATGCTACAACATGAGACTGATTTTTTTTTTTTAAACAAAGGCAGAATCTACAGGCAGAACAAGGTCATATGGTTGAAGATTCCTATTATTTTTTATTCCACTTTGTGTCATCACTATGCAGCTGAGCATTCACAAAAACTATAATCTTTTTTCAATGACGGTTTCACATCACAGGCCTGATTTTAAATGAAAGACATTGTGCAATAAACTCCACACTCCTTATGGTGGCCTGATCATGCCTGACGGGGGTTTCTGAACTATCCAAGTCTTGGGTGACACATCGGGCGAGCCTTTAGAGGATAACCCTGAAGAAGATGAAAGGATGAGGAATTCACTGAGAAAGGTTTCGAAAAACTCAAAAACATTGACCACAGTGTGGTGTTGTTGTTTCTATTTACTCTAGCTAAAGGGGGAGGAGTCTGAAACTGAACCTTCATGGCTTCGTGGACTTGCTGCAGCTGGGCGGCCAAGGCGATGAAGGTCTCATGCAGTCGCTTGATAAGGGTGAAGATTTCAGAGGGGGAGTGACGCACGGGCTGCTGCAGGGCTGACAGGTGACTCTCCAGCGTCTCAATCTGCTGCCTGTAGGACAGCATGCGAGCCTCAAACTGCTCCACCAGCTGCTCAAAATACCTGTGCAATCACAAGGGGGAAGACTCTACATGTTTATTAACCCTTCACCAGCTGAAAACGCTCTTAGTTGAAGGATGCAAGCCTTCTCGGTGCCTGCAGGCAAAAACACACACACCTTTTTAAAAAATATATATGATTTTGTTATTTTTGTCTTTTTTTTTTTTACAGCTTTATTTCTTTCACCTGCCATTGCCCTCATATAGCTGTACTGGTTGACTGGGCATAAAGCATCAAGTTACTTACTTCTTTCACCTGCCAGTTAATTTTACCCAATTTACCCCCCAAAATTACAAATGGGGTAAGCCCAATGGATCACCCCTTATGCAAATGCTGTAATACATTGTCCAAAGTTCACTCCCACCCAGTGACCAAAAAACACCACTGGTGACAAAAATGAAAACCACTGATAGATTTCTTCTGTGACATGTATGCAAAACTGAGAGCTGCTGATATTCTACCTGTGATGTCAAAGGCACTTTGGTGATGTCAAACCAAAACACATGAAAGAGTGCAGAACCAATCAAAGAATGCACCAAAAAAAAAGCATCAGTGACACTGAGAACTTATTAACTCAGCATAAAATCAAAGTACTTGCTGCAATCATATTTTTGCGTTTTTTTTGTTGTTCATTTCTTGCCACGGATAATCCCAGACAGCCTAAGACCCAGTAATGAGTTAAATGATCCCATTACTTCTCTTTGTGGGTTCAAAATCTTCTATAAAAGAATTGTTTGGTCCCAGTCAGAAGTATCACTTTCATTTATCAGTCAAAGCAGCTCAGACAGACATACTCATTAGGTGCTGTGTTCTCATACTGTAGTCCTGGTGGAATGTCCTTGGTGCGCTGAGCCATCTCTGCATTCTTCAGCTCCTGAGAATGTCAAATCCAGAGTCACATTATCTCATCCTTCCAGTGAGACAGTAACGTAAAATATGATATTGGCAAGAGTCAAACCGGCTTCAGCTTATATCACAGATCAACTGTGGTGTAATTTAAACCGACTAAAAAACATTTCTATTTCAACCTGCCTCCCCCCATCCCCAGGTTTAAACACAACCAGGAATAGTTTCAAGTAAGAAAATACATGTGCAAACAGATCAATTCATGCAAACATGTTGGCACACATGATCAATGCCTGGAATGACCCCTCTCTCCATCCTCCCCTCCCCCATTTTGTCATTATCCGGAAGGTGTCAAGCCTGCAGTAAGTTCCATTTTGTTTCGAAAAAACAAAGAAACAAAATCTGTGTTTGGATCACATTTTGTTCTGGTCAGCTATGCTGCACTAAGAATAAGAATAATGTTCATTTATCATGTGCTCATCGATGTCCTGAGCGCTCACACCACAGATGACACATATCAACCTAAACGCTAATAACAAATGACAATAACAGTCAGTCACCCCTGACCAATGGTCATTATTGTATTGATCGCTTTCATAGAGCGCTATTCTCTGCTCTTGAGCAGACTCACTGCACTCACATGTGATTCTACATGAGTGAATAGCTTTTTACAGTGCATTTTTGAATATCCACTGAAGTGGTGTACTTACAGTGCTGGCGCCACCAGAATCTGCTGCCAGAGAGAGTCAATCTCAGTGCGTTCTGTGTACACCATACAACCACGCACCGTGTCACTTCATGCAAAGCCACATATGTAAGGTGTATGTGCGTTTAGCTGTAACCTGCCACCTGCACTTTTGGCAGAATGACTGGGGTCTTTGCTACTGTGGTAACACAGGGGTGGAATGGATACTGAAATAAGAGTCAGCACAGAAAGCTGACCCTGGAGAAGAAAATTCTCCTGCCGCTCCAGCAGGGATTTGAACCTGCGACCTTTCGATCACAAGTCCGGCACTCTAACCACTGAGCTATCCCCGCTCCCCATTAGCAGAAGAAGAAAAAACAAAAACAAAACAGACCTGTGTCATCTCTGCTTTCAGTTTTTCCAGGGTGCATGCATTGCGCTGCAGGCCATTGGAGACAACAGACAGCAGCTGCTTGAGCGCTGCGATTTCTTCCTGGACACGCAGCATTGGTTTGGACGACATGCGCACAATATCCTCTCTCACCACTTTCTCCTCTTTGACGTATTTCCTGTGCAAAAGAGACATGAAGGTGTTGAGGAAAACATCTAATCTTGCTCCTCCGTAATTCACACTATCGATTCAGAAATGTTCCCATTTTTTAATCTCCAAATCAAAATTATGAAACAATCACAAAATGCACAACATTTCATTGTTCCCATTTTAGGACATTACAATGTTCCAGGAAATACATCAATGGAAGAAAAACGTGTTATCATGCATTCATAAAACCTCACAAGAAGAAGAATGCGTTCCTAAAATCTCACAACATAAATGTACTCACAAAATCAAACAATAAGATAATGCCAGGAAGTAACTAAAGCCAGTAAAGGGATGATCCAAGATGCACACTGTTGTGTTGTTTCACTCACAGCCCACAAAAACACATTAAATAAAGAATGAGAGGAAAACAGGAATAACAAAAGTATCAAACAGTAACTAAGGACTGAAGGAAAGGGAAAGCCATTCTAGTCACTGCCTTCCTGTTTTTATGCAGCCTGTATTTGAACTTCACAAAGTTTGAAAGATCCCAGCTCTTATGCAAAAGGAAACAGCACACAAATACTTCAGAATTAAAATTCTTACTGCATTTCATCCACAGTTATCACCAGCGGCTCAGGTATGAAGGTTTCTTTCAGGGCTTTTCCATCACTGCTTGAGCCCAATCCACCTGCGCTGCCTGCAAATCAAACAATGGGCTTGTGCAAGTAATACGGTTGTATCCTAACCAGCCTGTGCACAGCAACATACATGCAGGCAAGTAAGCTTAAGTCCATTTTTCATTTAAGCCTGGTCTATTTTTATGTTTGCATCAATCTAATTGTGCTATCCACATTTGTGTACACACATACACAGTGACAGTCACACACAGTGACTGTCACCCACAAATGTGTGCATTTGTGCACATGCATACACAATGACAATCACACATACACACACACTCAGAATTATATCTGAAATGTATACTTGTTTGCACCCCCATTTCCTAACACATGTATACACACCTGCTCCTGCAGTAGAAGTCTTGGGATCCACACCCCCCAGGCCTGTGATGGAGGGCGCAGAGGTGGTCTTGCTGAAGATGCTGCTGGCAGTGGTGGCTCCACCTAGACCACCTAGTCCCAGGCTCGGTGCACTGCTAGCTGCGCCTCCTGGAGAGTGCATTCTGGGTACGTTTATTCTGATAAATTATAGCAAACATCACATTCACTGGGGATGCAACTCATCACACACCACCCTTGGTTCACCTGGCAGAAACTCTATTACATGCTTTCTAATTCTACATGTATGTATGTGGTTATGCATGGTACAGGCCACATAAACCAGAGATAATTTTCATTTACAATTATGAGTAATATGAACAATAACGTTCCTTAACAAGTATCTGTATTTGCATCACAAAAATTTGAATGGCTATCAGTATCATTACACAGAAAACAGTTGTCTCTTTTTAAAACCAAACACTCAGTACCCACTGCTCCACTGGATAGAGGCTTCATCTCCTAGTTTCACCCTAGGCAGAAATTGCTTTGCACAGGGTGCACTGCCAGGAAAGGGTTAAAGCTCCCAGCTAGGCCAAAATGTCCTAAAACTGATGTTTGCTGCATTTTTGTCTAAGTTTACTTGCAACAGGCACTTGTCAAAGAACTCTCTCAAACCAGCTTTTTGTGACTGAAGTTTTGGACCCATGCTCTAGACACGATGACAGCTTGGATGTTTGTCAGTTTTTGAGATGATACAATACACAACTTCTGGATGCTTCACTTTATTTCTTGTCTAAAAAGCTTTAAAATGTCTTCATAAAATGATGTAGTATGGCCCTGGAATGCCAAAGAAGACGCAGTAAGCAGTTTCTAGGTGTTTTACATTTTTCAAGCTGTCCTCTAAACGAATGAAAAGCTTAAAATTGTGTTTACAAACTGACACAGTCAGGTCTCACAACTGCTCAATTTTCCACTTTCCATGTTACCCGGAAAGAAGAGTTTGTACTTGCACTCATAAAATAATAATGTGAAGTCTGCAAGGTTATAGACTACCTGTCTCATAATTTTTTTTTTAGTGATTTACAACAACAACAAAATGTCCCAAAAGAAGTGACCTCTCAAAGCAGGCTGAGCTGCACAGAACTGGAAGCAGACACAGAAGCCCCTACACTACAGCCCAACCGTCTTACCAAAACTGAATCCAGTCAAGCCACCAGCAGCGGTGGTGGTGGTGCCCCCTAGGGTCAGGCCAGCAGTGGTGGAGGCAGTGGTGGCAGCACCTAATGCAGGCGTCAGCCCAAAGTTAAAACCAGTAGAGGCGGTGCTGGCTGCAGCAGCTCCCCCGAGGGTGAGGCCGCTGGCTGAGGTGGTGGTTGCTGCTGAAAATGGAAGGGGCAGTGGTAAACGGAAGTCATACAAAAATGATGACAAAGTCTGTTGTTGATGGCAATTGATCAGACATAACGGAATGTATTATATATTGCATCTGCTCTATTTCCACATTTCAATGTGCAAAACGTGCCAATAAAAAGCCACTTTCTTCTGTACTGTATTAAATCCACATCAATCCAATCTGAAGCGTAACCACAAACTTCACAATCACAGGAACAAAACAAATACCTGCTCCAAGACCAAGGCCAAAAGCACCACCACCAGGAGCACTGGTCTTGGGAGGAATGCCAAAGCTGAATCCTGTGAGTGGCGCAGCAGATGCTGTGGTTTTAGGGGTGAGGCCGAAGCTGAGCCCAGAGGCTGCTGTGGCTGGAGTCAAGCTGGGCACCGCCAGAGCGGCTGCAACATGCAAATTATACTTTATTATTATTAACATGTACATGGACAGTGGAGAGGGGAAAAAACTGCATAAAATTAAAAATCACCATCTATTCTGGAATTACAAGGCTTTGCTGAACACAGATTTTAATTATTATTCCCCAAAAGAAAGTCCACATCACTAGACTGCTGAGAGTTGAGACTATCAGTATGTGATACCAGCAATAAAACAAATCTGGCACCAGTGCTCAGTCAGCCGGTACAGTGAACATTATCTAGTCCTAATAATGTGTCCAGCCCCCCCCCCCCCCCTCCCCATTATATGTCAGTCTAGCAGAGGCTCTGATCATAAGGCACTCCTGAGTTAGTAAGTATATACATGTACAGCAAAGCTGGCACAAACCACAATCAAAGTAAAGTGAACACTGATCAGTTGAAACATTATCTTTTAATATTTTTAACTCATGCTGATTACCAAGATACAGAAATAACTTTCTGCCCCCTTTGATTTCTGAAAAATACTTACATGCTGAAGTCTTTTGCACACCAGTCTGACCGAAAGAAAATCTGGAGAGCAAAAGTAGACATTTCATAATTTACAATGTGCATGTATAAAATATAATGTTTTAACTTTTATACTTTTAATTACATACACATGTAAAATGCATAATATATAATATGCATACAAAATTACAGCTGCATGCATGTATGAGGACATGTATGTCTGTCTGAATGTGTGTGTGTGTAACTATAATGAAGTGTGTTTGTTGGTTTTCATTCACCAAGTATTTGTTTGTCAGATTCTTTTTTGTTGTTGTTGTTGTTAATTATTATTCATTTCATTCTGAAAATCCAGAGACTGTCTTATTATTTTGATGGCTTCATAATGGCATAACTCATAAGTCACTTGTACTGCCCAGCATCTTCTACAGAAATATGAACATCTGTCATATATAACATTATAAGATCCTTGAGTTACTCAGTCAAAGTGACACTGAGAAAATAATATTTTAATGTAACCCCTGTTTTCAGTCATTACTTCTGTACTTGCTTTCTTCTTTGAGTTTGATGTGTTGTTTTTCCACCAGGACAGCTTTAAACAAAAGTGAGGCTATTCTAAATCTAAGGCTGTTCATGGCTGGATGGAAAAACAAAATGATTCAATCACTGATTTTCACAAAAGTGGTAATTACAATCAATGATTTGGCTGCCAGATCTAACCGTAAAGTCTAAGCCATTGTAATTTGTATATAATATATAATACTTTCAATGGTTATGATACAATTCTGTCATGCAGCTGAAACTGAAACATGTGGCATGGATCCATTGCATGGCTGACTGAAGGTTGTCACAACCTGGGATTGTGAAACCTTGTGGCATTGTGAATGTGAGATCCATTTTGTGACCTTGACTCAGTCTAATCTGTAGTAACAATGACTAAATGATTGGGTGGTGATAGATTTCCACCTTAGCCTACTTTTGTTTTATGTACATTCCTACATTCTGCTCCGGTGAAATCTTGGGGCGGGAGCAAAGCCTAGTACTACCAGTAGTAGTATCACGTAACGGATCACTCATCCATGTGGTGACCACACTCGATCGTGGTTTTCGAGAGGAGTGATCAACCCTCCCGCTCTGTTGGAAATTAGGCCACAACACAGCGAATGCGAATGCAAGTAAATGAAAAGCAACGTGCATGCATTTCACTGTAAATATGAATTATAATGGTAAAACTATTAATGTATTATGACTATAACAGCTCCAGGGAGAGCTCAGAAGCTGTGTGAAAGTCGAGGTGGCCGTCCTGGGCTTCCTGTCCCTGATAAGCCTGATGGTTTCTGTGGACGTAAAGCAGCACTGAAACAGATCCAGTTCAGATGGTGGTACTGCCTCGAACCAGCACACACCGAAGTTGACAGACTGGTTTCGTTTCAGGCCAGGTGGAGTTATCTCTGTAACGGTTCCTTTTTAGTATGTAAACAGTGTTTGGGTTTTAGGAGCGACAGAAAGGACCACATACCTGTCACTTTGATAACAATAAAAGCAAATAAGTCTTACCCTCCACCAGTTGTTCCACCAAGCCCTCCAAAATTCAATCCGGTCGCCATTTTCAATTTCGTCTGAAAGGTCAAGGTCGCGAGAATTCTAATTCTCGTGACTTCGTTATCTGTCCTTGCAAATGATTTTAATTTTAAATTTAATTTTTGTTAACATATTAAACTATTTTATGCATTCGAAATGATTAATGGTTCCTTTAATAAAAAGTATTTAATATTGTGAGGGGAGGAGCCATGATTTTGTAGTCTGCTTCACAGCTTGTTTTGAAAGGAAGCGTCAAAATGGAGAAAATTAACACTCCCAAGGTAAATAAGTCTTTCGAAGAAGCATGAATGAAATCAGTCTTATATAATGGTCATAGTTCAGTCTTTGTAGTCCATAACATGACCTCTTTAAGAACAAAAACGCACATCAGCATGCAGAGTATTGAGCACTTTGATCAGAAAAGGTGATCAGAATGGCCCCTTAGGCATTTTCGACCTAATCTATGCCTCTAAAGACCAACCTACGTAGACAGAAATTTTATGATAATGTCCAAAAATGTTTGTCCTGCATCCCCACACATGTACCTAGTTAACATGCTGCCCGAAAGAAAGGTATGGACAAAAGTAGATCGTTGATATTTGTAGATCAGTTTTGTGTGATGCAGTGTTTGCTCAGGGTACCTGTTAAATTGGTCGATCGAGTCAGTTGTTCAGCCAAAATAAGTTTGTTAACTTGTGTGGCAGCCAAAAACGTGATAATATTTAAATCACCCTTTGGAACAGTAATCTTTGATAAAAGTCCCAGCCTTTTTGTTTTTTGTTTTGTTTTACAGCAGATAGCTAGCTAGATCATTAGGTGAATGGTGGGAAAATATATCCACGACTAGCACACCCAACTACATTCATGGATGTCTAAATAGCTTTCATTTGAAATTTATTCAGACTGTGTACACACACACACACACACACACACACACACACACACACACACACACACACACACACACACACACACACTCAGATGGCAAAAGAACTGACAGGGTTAAATGTGGATATATTGTTGAAAATGTCCAAGTAAAGTCCCCAAGAAGAGTGGCCTTAGTCTTACTCTTAAGATGTGGAGCTGTACTATTTGTTAAGCTTTGTAGAATTGTACTGATAATATGTGTATGTGCTGATTCCATTTATGTGTTTGTTTTGTGTTTTTGTGTTTTAGCTCACACTCCTGTGAAATTTTGCTCCTTTGTTTTCATAGTCTACTTAGACTTGTGAAGTATTTATTAGAGAGATTTAGATTAGGAATGAGACATGTGATTCATTGTCTGTTGGAGTTGGGAAACACCAGGAAAGACCTAATGCCATGACATCACACACAATAGCTGAGCAGTGATGCTCCATACTGAAAGTGGTTTAGAAGATGTTTGCATTTTGTGCTTGTTTATGATTATTAAGGATTGAGCATGAAATGCAGAAATCAAGTCTGGGAAACTTGATTTGGTGTTGCTCTAATACATGCAAAACTTAGCAGTAATACACTCATGTACCAACTGCTTATCCAATGCTGTGGCATATGACCTATTTGTGTGTGTGTGTGTGTGTGTGTGTGTGTGTGTGTGTGTGTGTGTGTGTGTGTGTTGCTGTCACTACTTGAACTGCTGCCATGTTGACTTTTGGTCAGAACTGATGAAGGCAAATAACAAGGGAGGAAACTTCCAAGAGCTAGATATGGCTCATGATAGTAGCTGTTAATAATATATAATATATATATAATACAGGAAATCACCATGCACATACTGAACACTGCAGTGAAATAAGATTTATGTTAATTCAATCCCTTGTTTGAACCATGAAAAAGTGCAGCATTATTCAGAGTTCATTGTTGTTTGGCTGTGCACAGCTGCATTCAGCCATATCACAGGCTGTGTTCCTGTGATAAGAGAGGAAAGAGAAGAAACTCCCATGACTCTCTTGATGCAGCCAGGATCTAAGGCTCTGTAAAAGTGTAATATCAACTTAAAAACATATACATACATGTACATGTGTATACTACTTTACTAGTTTTATAGAGTGTGTTTTATGTTGATACTTCATGTGTGTGTTTGGAATTTTTCTGTTGTGAAGTCCAACATTATTTTCCCAGGAAAATATCTACATTAGACTTAGAGCTACACTACCCAGCCTTTAGTTCTTGACACTTAATGATTTATAAGATATATAATAACACATAATTTTGATAGGACAGTATACTTGTGTGCTGACTTGATTCTTTGGTGCAGTCATACCAGTGGGCTGTAATATTCACTAGGCTTTTAATTTCATTTGAAAGACAGTCTTAGTACTCTTACCCACTACCCAGAGGCTGAGGTTGGTAAAGGGTGAAGGGGGTATCAGGGGCTTTGAACTTTATCCTTTTCATCCCAAGTCCAGAGTGATAGTCATTGTGCTACCACGTCTCCCTACCACCCTCTTTACCACTACTGCTACTCCATGTACTGCTATATGATCATGGTGATATTTATGATAAAGGATAATTGTGGGACTGGTGTTAGAGTTATGTAGTTGTGGGAACATGTATACATATTTTTATATACACGCTCCCCTCTGATTTTTCATTTAACTATTGTCAGTGTTTCAAAAATATGTGTAGAATTGACACACAGCAAAAACACTTTCATTAGTTCCAGTGTTTTGTCTGCAAGACATTTATTTATCGTAACATCGATACATATTTTTTGTATTGTATGCTTTGGGTTCACTTTATAAATGCACATTATAAATTATACTATTTTACAATTATTTAACACCACCCATATCACAACTCACCCTGAAGTACCATACTATAACTATATTTTATAAGCACAAGTGGTAACACTTGTGCTTATAAAATATAGTGTGGTACTTCAGGGTGAGTTGTGATACAGGTGGTGTTATAGTATGGTACTTCAGGGTGAGCTGTGATATGGGTGGTGTTAAATAATTGTAAAATAGTATAATTTATAATGTGCATGCCCCTAAAGTGAACCCAAAGCATACAATACAAAAAATATGTATCTATGTTACGATAAATAATGTTCAACCTTGCCTGTCACAGTGAAAGATAAAAATAAAAGCTTTTGCCACCTCTATCGAAATCTTGTCATTTCCCAAACCTCTGATCCCTGAGTACTTTATACAACTACATTACGTACATTTATGATCATGCTTTTGTTCAGAAAGTTTTGTTTTGAGTGTAAAGGGGCCTCGTGGTAGAGATAGATAGTTATAGGCCTGAAAACAAATTATTTTTAGATATCACACCTGAATTCCAATTGCAGACTTTATATTATATATATATGGTTGCTCTGTGAGTATGCAACAGATTTTTTTTTTTTTTTTTACTTCAAATCTTAGTTCCAGTTATTTGGTTCACATTATATGATTTATACAAAAGAAGGGCAGAAAAGCATTTGCTTGTGACATAATATACACATCTGCCACTCAGGCCAGCCACATTCTTGAGATCACTGACTTGGTCAAACTGGCAGTGTTTTCATGACTTTCAAACATCAGTTTTATTAAACTAGACAGTAAACTGAAAAACTGATGTGAATGTGTTGTTTATTCTGTAGCTGTTGATAGGACTAGTGATGAGTTTTTGCTTTGGATCCAGTTTATACTTCTGGTGGGGCAAACCATGTGGATAATACATGTGTGTGTGTGTGTGTGTGTGTGTGTGTGTGTGTGTGTGTGTGTGTGTGTGTGTGTGTGTGTGTGTGTTGCTGTAAAGTAGGACATTTTTCTTTTGATTGCTAAAAATCATTGTAAAGTGAGTCCCCTCCCCCCTTTACTCCCAAATGGACATAATAAATGCCTTTAGCAGGATTTTACATTCTGTTTTTGTGCTCTTGTTGTTGTTGTTGTTGTTGTTGTTGTTGTTGTTGTTGTTGTTGTTGTTGTTGTTGTTGTTGTGTGTGTTTGTGTATGTGTTGGTTTAGTTGCATGTAGAAAACCTCACCAAGTTAACTCACCTCTGAGTTAAGTGACAGTGGAATGTATGACTATAAATGGACTGTATAATAGCGCTGTTATTTGTTAATGAAGTATCCCCAGTTTCATGGCTTGAGACAACTGGGATCCAAGTTGCGCTCAGAGGTACTGTTCACCTTTACATTGGAAAGAGTGCCCTAGGTGTAGGATGACCGTTACACTATTTACAGTCAAGGTTGTTCTGTGGTGCGGACTCCTTGATCAATACTGTTCTTCTGCAACTTTTACACAGTTTGTCTTGTTTTCTGCAGTGTTAGCTCAGCTCTGCTGCTTCCATGCTGGTGAACTATTTCCATTTTGGATAGTGCACTATGCAACTTGCAAAAATGGCAAGTTTTGCTGTTGGACTGGTACTATGAATCTTGTGAGTGTTTATACCATTTCATATTAGATACTGTCTAGTCTAGTTACAGCCAATGTTGTCCTGCTGCGCTGATTCCTTGATCAGTACCATTCTGCAATTTTGACTGTTTGTCTTTGACACAGGTTGTCCTGTTTCCTACAGTGCTACTGCTAGATCAACTTCTTTTTTCTTTTCCCCCCCTTCTTCTTCAACTTTTTTTCTCATCTGCTGCCTCAATGCTGGTGAACTTTTTTCTTTTTTATTTCCATTTTGGTTCATGCACTATGCAGCTTGCAAAAATGGCAAATTTTGCTGTTGGACTGGTGCAGTGAATCTTGACAGTGTGTGTACCACTTTATATCTCTAGTTACAGCCAGTGTTATGCTGCAGTGTGGGTGGACTCCTTGATCAATACTGTTCTTCTGCAACATTGACACAGTTTGTATTGTTTCATACAGTTCTAACTCAGCTTCTTTCTCTTTTTTTAAATCTTTTTTTTTCTCTCTCTCTTTTTTTCTTCCCCAACTTTTTCTCACCTGCTGCTTCAGTGCAGGTGAACTATTTCAATTTTCAGTAGTGCACTATGCAGCTCGCAAAACTGGCAAGTTTTGCTGTTGGACTGCTACCATCAATCGTGTAAGTGTTTATACCACTTCATATATCTAGTGCAGTTACAGCCAATGTTGTGCTGTGGTGATGAAGATTTTTGTGGACAGTTTGAGTTTTTGCCTATTTTATTTCTGTTAAGTGACATTTTCTCTTCTGGCTGTGGATTTTTTTCTTTTTTTTCTTTTTCTTTTTCTCTCTTCTCAATTTTGTTCTCATCAGCTGCTTCTGTGCTGGTGAACTGTTTCCATTTTGGATAGTGCACTATGCAACTTGCAAAAATGGCACATTTTGCTGTTGGACTGGTACTATGAATCTTGTAAGTGTTTATACACTTTTTTAACCCGATATAGTAATTGCAAATTGGTGTTGTGATGGGTCCAGTTGCACAGGCTGTGTTGACTAAAGGGAAAGCAACAACTGATGGCAGGCAGTTTTCTTGGAAACAGGATATGTGATTACCTCCCCTGCAGTACTCAAACTACTGTGTAAACCTGTTGTATCACCAATCAATTGAAATGTCTTCTTAGTTCTTGTGAACTGAAATCAAAACAGTTGCTGGAGAGACTGGGTCTGCAGATTGAATTTATGTTGAGTGCTATTCACCTGATGACTGACTCTCTCTCTCTCTCTCTCTCTCTCTCTCTCTCTCTCTCTCTCTCTCTCTCTCTCTCTCTCTCTCTCTCTAAGTGTTATGTGAAACCATGATCATAGATTATATATAATCTCTATCCATGTGCTGCTCCAACCTGTGTTGTGCTGCTTCAGGCAGCCCATACATTTTGTGTGTCTGTGCTCTGTGTGCATGTAGTTTTCAATGACGATCATGTTCTTATGTGCGTGCACGCGTGTATGTGTTTACCCCAGATCAAGCTAATTTTTATATATTTATGTATATTCTTTTTATATATATTTTGTATGCTCAACTTGTTTCTCGGTTTACTGGTGTCCATTTCAACATGGTTTGTATAAATGTACATACATACTGTAGCTCATTGTATCCTTAGTTAATAGTAGATTCCCTCATGGGTGAGGGCTGGATGTAAAAAACCTAAAGTCTTCTCCACTACCCTTGTAAAATAAAGTTTATTCACTCATTCAGTCATTCTCTCTCTCTCTCTCTCCCCCTCCCTCCCTCCTCTCCCTGCCCCCCCCCCCCCCCCCCCCCCCCCAAGTATGATTTAATGTGTGAGTAATCCACTGTAATTCTCAGAAATTGGAAATCTTAATCTATTTTGTTTTTGTTACAGTGCAGATCATACTTGCTTCAACCACAACAGGTTTATGACCCGCCCCCCCATCCTCCTTCCGCTTGTGTGTGTGTGATACACAGTAGAACCTAAAGAAATGGCCTCAGCTTACAAAACAGGCTTGGCTTGGACATGGGCTCAGAAGAAAGAATTTTTTGCATGCATGTATATAGTCCAAAGAGGATATATTTGGAGGCATGTCAGTATATCATTCATTCACAGGAACTGAATTATTCAGAGAGAGAAAGTGGTGTGATTGAGTATGATCCCAAGTGGCCCATGGGCCAAATCAATAGTCATAGTGATTTATCCACCCTGCAGACACAGGCGTATGCAATTATTTGTTTAATGCCTTTTGAACTCACAGTCATTTTTGGTGGAGTGCATTCACATTACTTAGCACTCTAATAAGTCAGGAGCTAAGGGATATAGCATATCATTTTACTGTTATGTTACACAAAACATGTGCATAACCAGACTGCTAATATTAGTGCTTCTGTGTGTATTTAGAATACTACCGCTTTATTTTAAATTTCTCTCTTCTCTCTCTCTCTCTAATTTGCATGAAAGATGGTCTTGGCCCAGCTTATAAATTGCATTGCTTCCAAGTGCTTGGTTGCCAGTGACACAGCCAGTCTCTAACACAAAAACAAACCCAAAAGCTCCACAATCTGCCTATTAAATGCAGAGTTCAGTTTTTTCTCACTCAGACACAATGTTTTGAATCAGTGGGCAACTCTCTAGGTAGACTTCTATGTACCTGAAATGTATGTTCTATGTTCTATGTATGGGGAGTGGGGATAGCTCAGTGGTTAGAGTGTTGGCTTGTGATTGAAAAGTCCCAGGTTCAAGTCCCTGCAGGAGCAGTGTGAGAATTTTCTTCTCCAGAACTCCAGGGTCAGCTTTCTGTGCTGACTCTTATTTCAGTATGTTTTCCACCCCCGTGTTACCGCAGTAGCATGTAAAAGATCCCAGTCATTCTGCCAGAAGCACAGGTGGCAGGTTACAGCTAAACATGCATGCACATGATTTATGTGGCTTTGCATGGAGTGACATGGTGCATGGCTGTATGGCATACACAGAATGCGCCGAGATGGCAGCAGTTTCATGTGGCACCAGCCATGTTAGCGTGTAAGTACACCACTTCAATTGATATTAAAAACATGCTATAACAAGGAAGTCACTCATGTAGAATCACATGCAAGCGCAGTGAGTCTGCTCAAGAATGGAGAGTAGCACTACATAAAAGCGATCATCAACAACCTTTTTGAGGGGCATTTAAGATTTCTGCAGCCATTGACAGTTTCAGACCACATCCTCTGCCTCTGAAGTACATGGTCCAGCAGGACTCTGTTCTGGGGTCAGGGTTATCTATGTTACCACCCCCTTATGACATCATGACTTTCATTGTGGATACCACAGATATACTGTTGATACTCAGTTTTAAGTTTCTGTGGCACCCACTGTATTCTGGTAATTTTCAAAAACATGGAACTGTGTATTCTGTCAGTGAAAAAAATTGATGCTATGCAGAAAACTCTAGTTAAATGGTAGCACATAAGACCGACATGAGGTCTTCTGGCTTCTAATATTCTTTAGCACTGATAGTGACACTTGATGAGAACCTAGGTGACTCCAATAAAAACTTTGGTGTACACCCAGACTGCAGTCTGTAATGCAGTAACAAGTCTCTTGTTGACAGCGATTTTGCACTGCTAACTTTAAAGTTGTGAAAATTGCTTCTGTCATGTCAGATTCTTCACTGTAAGTGACACATGACTGTTATCCATTCTTGCTGGTTTGGTGCATGAAAAGCTTCAATGACTTCAGCCCCTTCATTGCCATGATGTCAATTGAAAATGACCAATACAAAAACATGAAATTTGAAACCCTTAAATCTTTTTGTCTTCTTTTTCACACTGGCATGTGAAAGGATTTTCATCAAAATGCGTACATTGAAAGTAGATGTGTTAAAGAACCCGAAAATATACTATTTGCAGGTGTGTCCAGGCATTTTTCAGCCCATAAATGTTACAGGCTGGGGCTGTGAAGGGGTTAATAATCAAAGTATGTAGATAGCCCTGCCAGATTTACTTTCAGGAACACATATATTGTGTTGGTTACCCCTATGCCTCAGCTTCTCTTGCACACTACCAAAACACATGAAAGAGTTAGAAACGATGCTCTTTTTTTTAAGGATAGTAAAAAACTGTCCACATTTTCAGAACAGGTTCCATCTTCTGCAACAAGCAAACAGTTACGGTACAAAAACATGGAGGAAATGGAAATGTAAAAAAAAAAAAAAAAAGCTTAACTTGTCTTGAGAGAAAGTTGCCCATACCTCTTTGCCCTAATTGCCAATCTACGGCAGCTTCCTCTGGAAACAGTTCTTTTTTTCTTTTCTATTTGACCGTTTCATTTCCTCCATTGTTTTTTCTTAATCCTTAACTGTTTGTTCGTTAACATTCTTGAAATTGTTTGCCAAAAAACTGATTGCTGTAGAAAAGTTATATAATATGATTAGTAGTTGTATTATAAAGGAATCTGTTCTGAAAATGTGTATTGTTTTGTGCTGTGTGGAAATAGCTTCTTCTTTAAAAAACAAAACCAACTTTTTGTGTGTTTGATATTTTATTCAGAACGCTGCCAGCCATTTTTGTATGACTTTTTGTTGTTGTTGCTGTTGCTACCTCTCATATTCGGACAAACAAAATTGTTTGTTTCAATAATTGAGTCAATTTCTGCTGCTTCATTAATTCTCTTTCACCATAATCTTTCATCTGTTCTGGACACCAAATAATTCTGTATACATATTATATGCCCCTTGTTCTCTCTGGTCCAGTAATGAAAATTTTCTTGTTATACCAAAAACTAAAGGAAAGAAATAAAATTTGTTTTAAAGTGCTTGAAACTGTTTGCCAAAAAACTGATTGCTGTAGAAAGGTGATGCAATATGATTAGTTGTTGTATTGTAAAATAAGTAAAAATATTAATTATGTATTAGTATTAGCATTATTTTGGATGCAATGAGATATTTTTTATACGCCTTAGATGCAAAAAAATTCAAAAACTGTGAAATTGCCAATCATTTCTAAGTTTTAATTCAGTTTGAAATTGCATTTTTGTGATTTATTTTCATATGTTTGATAAAGTTATTGGTGTAAAGTTGGTTGCTGATGATACTGATAGGTATACTGTAATACTAATAGTAATACTTTTACAGCTCTGACAAATTTGTATAGGTTAGCTCCAAGAACTAGTACTGACAAATTTGCATAGGTTGAAGCAGGGACACAAAGCTGCATTTACCAGTACTTTTATTCATGTTGTGTTGTCAAAACAGAAGGTACTTTCATATTTACTGGCGTGATACTGCATATTTTCTATTTACAGGATGATAGTTAGACGAATGGTGTGCCATGACTATGAAAAGAAGTGATGTGACTCTCATGTTTAGTTGCTGCAATTGAAAGATTGGCAAGAACGTATGCTTGTGATGATGGTCACCTTGAAATAGCATGCTATGTAGTAGCTATAATGTCAGTGTTTTTGATGCAAATTTGTTGTTTTGTTTTCAGTAATAAGTGAAAATTCCCTTACAAGGTTACTTGCATGATCTGTTGTTCAGCAGCCTTTGGCCGCTTTTCGCAGGAACCCGGTTGTTAGACAGTGTAATGAATCATTCACTAGTCTTGCCAGAACGCTGTGCCTGCTGTTACTGCTAGAAGTGAGGCCTTTAAAGTTCCGCCCTCACGTCTCAAGGGATACTGAATTGGGACATTCTCTCCTGAACATTTTCTCTTCTTCTTTTTTTCTTTTTCTCTTTTCTTTCTCATCGACGTCTTTGAAGGGTTTCATTTCCTGTTGCCAGAGAATCATTCATTGGCACGAAATATTGGAATATAAATAGGTTGCAGGAGTTTCCCCCTTCATATCCTGCGAATAGAAGGGATCAAGGGAATGTGATATTGGGGCAGCTGTGAAGTGGCTGGAGTTGGAAAGATTGGGGTTTTGAACACCAAAATGAGCCCAGAGCATCGAGTCTGGGGTTTATGCTATTTTCATTTGCGTTATGTAAATGGATTGGAAGGCTGGAAGTCCCACTTTGTCTTCTGTTGTGGTGCACGCTGACTGGACCAGCGCAAGACCATCATAATATGCAGCTTGTAAAAGTGAAGGTTTACTGCTTTAGTTTTAAAAACCGAAGAAAACGTGTTGTGATGCGTCGTCACTCGTTAAGCAAGAGAAGGGGAGGAGAGAGCACGAAACAACTGGTTGTTTTTATCGCATGACATCAGCGTGTCATGAGGCGCCAGATAAAACGAATATATATACGACCCCTGAAGCAAAATATCCAGTGACTAATGTGTCAGATGCAGTCGGCACCGCTGGCCGTTTTCGTTTAGTAGCGGCTAGATTTATGAAAACGATTTCAGTTACTTTTCACAGACATCTTTAAGCTGTCGTAAAATCAGCGAAAAATCACCGTAAAAGAGACCATGGTTATAAATCTTGGGTCGGGATTAAAGCTTTGATTTCATGTACCATGCAGTAGTGTATTGCAGACACAGAAATTAAGGTCCCCTCCCTTGAGAACCCAGAGCTGCCGAAGGTTTTGCTTTTAAAGCGTGAAGTATGTCAGAATATAGCCAGGCATGGTTTCTGATTTTGCCTTCCAGGACCATTCAACTTTAGTTGTTCAAAATCCTCACTCCACTGTGAGCCGGCTTGGCCTAGCGGTAAGGCGTTAGGCTGGTAAACAGGAGGACGTTGGTTCGATTCTGCTTTGGCTCTCCTCCAGATTTGTGGTTTGTGGACATTGTCCCTCACAATTAATGAAACATTAACATGGCTTTCATTAATGCAGGAGTCATTTTGCTGGTGACAGTGTAGTGATAGGCATAGTGTGACAGTGTAGTGATAGGCATAGTGTCCCTCTTTCCCCAGCGCCTGGGATTTCGGTCCCCCGCCAGTACCTCTTCGGAGACAACTCGGCGTTAAACAGGTTTAACCAACCAGCCAACCTCAATCCATATTTTCCTTGCATTAGGTGTGGCTGACATAGGTTTCCGTGTGGGCCCGCGAAAAACAACAACAACAACAAAAAAAACACACAAACCTCGTCGTCGTCACAGTTGACACAATTGACTAATGTAGGTTTCTATGTGGAGTGCCAGGCTTGCAACTGTGAATCAGACTTTCTTGTGATTTGACGAATTGCTTCAAATCGATTGAATCTGTAGCCGTCATAGTTGACTAGGCGTACAAAAATAAAATTCCTCACTCCCCTCCCCCTCCCCCCCCCCCCCCCCCCCTTCATTCTGGCTTGAAATTAGATCCTTTCGAAATTAGATTCTTTTAACAAGTTTGACTGCACCCCATCGCAAGAGGCAGCTCTTGACATTTCATCGTTAAGTATGTATTATACGCATGTCCGTGTAATACTTTGAAAACATTTCGATACTAATTCTATCACGATTCTTGGCCTTACCCTTTTAGCACTAGAGGTGCTGTTTTGAACCCCAAATGCAAAATAAGAAATGGGAGCTGCGAGAGCCATTTGCTCAAGGTTACATTGACCACTGACGTGAATCCAGGGTGTCCAAATTTAATCGTACAGCTTGCTGAGTAACCCGATTGTCCTGGGGGCTAGAATCGATTTTGCGTATTTGCCGAATGATAGATTTACTTTACCACAGCTCACCAGAAACAGGGGTAAATTAGGAGCGCTGTTTTTTTAACCTTTCCTAAGCCGGGTTCTGTTAGGGTGGTAAAGCAGCCACTGCGCAGGCGCGTATATACTAAAGAAATGAAAATAGAAACCTGTGGCATGACGCACTGTACCACATGTACACCGCGTGTGTACACGCACCTATACACAGGCACGCACGCACGCACACACGACGCATGCACCAATCTCTGATCGGTTTTGGATTACATTTGTTCTTTGTTTACCGAAACTGAAGTATACAGTAAGTCGCCAACTTTCACGTGTATCTGCTCCACTCTTTATGAAGGGACTAGGAGTTTCTTTTTCTTTCTTTTTTCTTCCGGATTTACTCTCTTTTAGGTCTTCCATATCGTAAAACTCAGCAGTGTATCCCCCCCCCCCCCCCCCACCCCCTCTCTTTCTTCTCTACACTTCGATCTCTGTCTGTCTGTCTCACTCTCTCTTCTACACCGTGCAGTTATGCCGTCATTATTTTGCTTCTTAGTTATGTGCTTGTTTGTTTTTTATATTATTTTTTATGGTCTGTCCAATGGATCCTGGCGTGATTTGAAAGGAACGAGACAGTCGGCAGCAACATGGGCATAACTCTTGAGGTAACTTCTAAAGACTTGTCTCATTAATCAAACTGAACTCCGTCCGTGTTATTATTTTGATTTTTAAGCAGCTGAATATGGGAGCGGAAGTCCCTCTCTAAAGCTAGCATAAGCTTCTCTCGCGTGCGAGCAGGGCCACATTTCACATTGTTTTTCTCCTCGTCTGCTTTGTTTGTGTTGTCTTGTCTTTTTCTCTCTCCTCCCATTGCTATTCTTCGCCTTCATCTCTCTGTTGCTTTGTTCCCGAGATCAAGGTTCTTTGTGCCAGCTAAGGGAGGAACTTCGAACAGGGTTGTTGCTTTGTTGTTCTGCAGAGCCCTCTCGTCTTGTCCACTTGAGGCGTTTCTTGCGAGAATCGTTCTTCTCTTTTGTGTCGCTCGAAAACAGTTCGGCAGGTGATCTTCCTGTCGGTATTTCCTGGGCTGTTGTTTTGATGCTCTTTTGTTAGAAAATGATCGTGATTACCCAGCAGAATCTCTCTCTGTCTCCCCCTCCCCCATCTCCCCCTTCTCTGGTCACGCAGGTTGGGAACTTCTGTGATCAGCACGTGAGCCTCCCTCGTGTCGGCAGGGGAACCTTCGACCCGAAATTGGACCGGGCAGAACTGGTGAGCCGACAGGAGACTGTAACTAATCTAATCCCGGGAGGGCTGGAAGCCCCTGCAAGTGGCCTGGTAGCAGAGGGACGGGGGTGGTGTGGTACCCGCTATCGACCCGTGCGTGACTGGCCGCGCTGGACTTCAGCAGGGATGGGGATGGCGGCCCACAAAGGGCGATCATTTTAAGTGGACGTTAGTGTTGGGGCCCACAACTGGGCTATTAGTGTAAGTGCAGACCCGCGTTTCTCCTTTATGTATACAGAGATGCTGTAACTTAGTGCCTCTGATCTATATACTTCAGTACGCCTGTCCTCTTCGTATCTCTTCCATCCCCTCCCCCCTCCCTTCCCTTGTCCACTTTCGTCTACCCTCTTGGGTGGTTAATGCTATTTGTGTCGTCAACGTGATGTCGGGTTAAAAGACCAGAGGCTGTCGTTTTTTCAGGCGGTAAAACTCGCCCTCGAATCGTATTCCACTCCGTTGTAACTTTGCATCTTTTGCGGAACGTATTCGATTGTGCTTCATCCATTTTCCCGTTTTTCTTTCTTGTTTTGTTGACTGAATACAGTAATCCGGTTGACGATTCTGTCACTGCACAGATCAGCTATGTCTAACACGCTAACTAGGGGGAAAAGGGCGCTTGATATCACTTCGCTGCCTGTCGCATTCTTTGAAATCCGTGTCCTAGGAATTTGGTCTCTATAATATTATAGTAGCGACACTGACCAGTCACCGTTCATATACAAGACTGTTGCCTCATGGGGGTAAAAATCTGACACAAGGATGATGATGATTATTGCGTTTAGCTGTTGCCTCGTGGGTTTTAAATAGACTGTTACCCTCTTTTCCCCCTTCCTGTGTGTGTGTGTGTGTGTGTGTGTGTGTGTGTGTGTGTGTGTGTGTGTGTGTGTGTGTGTGTTGTGTTTGTTTGTTTGTTTGTGTTTGTTTGTTTGTTGATGAATTATGTTACACCCTGATATGACCTTTGCATTAAATCTCAAATAACTTGGGTCAAAAAGAAAAGAAAAGTAAGTTGAATGTCTTTGTAGTTTGTTGTGGTGGATTATGTTATAAAATGTCCTCTTTACGTCATTATTTTGCCAGGATTATTGTTGTTTGGTGTGCACTTTATCAGTATCGATTCACGCCTGCACACGCCATTCGTTTCTGTTCAAATAACATCTTAACAACCCAAGTCTCATTTTCACTGCTTATCCTCAAATAGTTTTATAGCGTACATTTGTTGGAATATACTTTCATGTAGAGGTTCTTGGGGTGCAGATCGTTAAACGGCAGAAATGCCACGACGAGATGCATTAGTCTGCACACAGTGTGTGTCTGCACGTAAGGGTTGGATTCAGACTTGACGAGAGCATTGTCCCAGAGGCTAGAAGCTCCCGTATTGTTTTCTTACCCCGAGTCTTCATCGGTCAGCCTTTGTTATCTGCTGTATCCCGTATCGATTTCTAACACAG